>JAOTAY010000191.1:39257868-39269948 GCA_025629805.1 Erythroxylum baracoense
AAACTTGCGTGGCATCACCCTAGTAGAATTTCAGGACATTCAAAGGATAAGAACGTCTTTTTTGCATGGAAAATTCACAAGCATTTAAAAAACAGTAAATTGAAATTGCAGTATTTAAACAACTTTAGTATTTAAACAATTTTGAATCAACTGTTGGTTAGCAGATATTGAATATACTATCATGGCTTGAGTCTTAAAAGATAGCAGCATGAGTGACTACTCCAATATGGCACATACATACCAAACCTGACTGTTCCTATGTAACACATACAAACAATCTTGCAATATAGTATAGCCAATCATCTTCACTATGCTTAGTTCCCAAAATGCAAAATACATAGGATAGAATTCAGCTTTACAATTACATTCATTTGTAAGGGAACTAATAGACCATAGATTATTAGAAAGCTACACTTCAAACATTTTTTGCAGTGTTGAATAGTAGATAGCCTCAAGTTATCTATGGTTGCATATAGTTGACTAACCATGAAATTTCTAAACATGGTTGCTGGTGACAAGTGTATAGTGGTCTTTTAGTACACTCTCTAACACCTTTCTTAACAAGAACAAAAAGGTAGGAGCTGTTTGCGGGTGTTTAAACTGATTATAAAGGAGGATGTGATCAAATCATGGACTTATTTGCAAATTTTGCATTGTATTTTTGGATTTATTTTAGATGTAGACCATTTGCTCTTACCAAATACACTTGTAAATATGTTGAAAAATGTTGACTAACATAGACAGAAACATGAGAGATTTGTGTATGTTCTAGGGAAGACATAAGACTAAAGGCTAAAGTCTTGTGTCTTTTTTAGTGGAGAAAGTTCATTATGTATTTAATTTGTTACATTTTTAATAAAGAAAATTAATGGAATGGGGTCTAGCAAATTTTAATGAATTTGGTGAAACCAATTGATGTTTTTTACTCCTAACACATTGTTTGAATATATGTGACATATATGAAAGATTTGTGTATGGAGTTATTTGAGATTGTTGACATATTGTTTCGACCTTTGATTAGAAGAAGTAAGAGTACTCATATAAATTTGCAGCAATTATCCAAATATATGGATGTGACGTCTTAAACTAACACAACTTTAAATTCAAATAATGATAATGTGATCTGTTATTGTGATTTAAGAGCTCCATTAAAAATCTTATGGAATGAAAAAACCCATGCAGAAGATTTTATGGATGCCCCAAATATCGTGCAAGTTTAATTTTTATTGATAAGTTAAATTTTTTTATATATATGTCTAATGTTTTTGTCTAATAATTGTTAATAATCTTTCAGGTTGGAAAACGTGAATTTTCTAAGTGGTATCATGACAAATTTAGTGATAGAGTTATTGAAGTAATTCATACCCTGAAGAAAGAAGTAAATCGTTTGAAGCAAGAGGCTGAATGAAGCACATTTGAATCACATTCGATTTTCAAAGTTAAGGAGCAAATAAAGCTAATGAAAGAAGACATTGTTTTACTGACAAAAGAGAAAAATAAGTTAAGATTTGTTATACTAATTATTGTAGGGGTTTTTGTACTTATGATGAGTTTAAAAATATGGTTTGGTCTAGACAAGTAGATGTAAAATGTACTATTTATTTTAAAACTTGAGTTATGAGAATGAAAACTCCTCTTTTCAACTAATATATTTTGCACTATGTTTTTTGTTTATTGTTTTGTTATTCATGAAGTTGCTTTAATTGTTCATGGCCTTATCATAAACAATTAAATACAAAAAATTATATCAGAATAAACAATTAGATCAACATGTTCAATTGTGATTAGATATGAAAGTGATAATATCAATAAAGTGATTACATTACAATTCGTTTATATACAAAAGTTGTACTATCTATCCATCCATACATATAGACAACATAAATTTAAAGTCTGTGAGTCAACCATATTACTTCCCTCATTTGCACTTGACTGAGAAGGTTGTTCCTGTACTGGTTAATTTCTTATTGATCTTTGTCTCATTGCTTTAGTTTGTAACCATTGAGAAGTTATACTAGGTTGTCCTTTGAACCTCAAACCTCTTGGTTCGAAAGACAGTTTGAATAAATGTGGATTAACTTTTCCAAACTTCTGTTTATGACTATAAGAAGAGCTACCAACCTACAAATAAACTTGTCGTTAATAATATTCAATCTTGAAAGAAATCAATAATGGTTGAAAAGATAAATATACTCATAATATTACTTTGTTGACTTGCTACAATAACTTGTTCAGGTTGTAAGGAGAAATCGAGCATGACCTAGTAAATATGAAACAAATAATGTCAGAAATGATCATTAGATAGATGAAGCAATACATACAAAGAATTTTTCATACCTGTGGAGATTGTTGGGTGAGTTGTGTTGACGAATGATTGTTACTTTTCTTACATTGGGACCGAAATTGTCACATTTTTCACATTTTTGTACTTAACCCTTTCTACTTGATTTGTTTGGATTTCTTAATTTAGTTGGCTCATTTACTACTCTCCTTCAAGTTGTTTTAGGTCTTCCAAGCATGGCTATTTTCGTTGAGGGGTTTACTACATCTTAATCATCAACTATAGGCCAAAACATAGGTCCTCTAATAGGTTGTAAGACATGCTCATACACTGTTATGAATTTAGACTTCTTGTAACACTCATTCACATATGCCCCCAACCGTTTTTTCCAATGGTGAATAACAGTTACAGTATGCTTACAAGGATATCCATACAACTCCCATGCCTGACAACTACATGATTGGTTTCTACCAATCCTCACAATATGCTTCACATCACCTTTGCTAATTTCATACCCTCCATCACCATTCCAAACCATTCTCCACTGCATAGCATCTTTCTTATTCATTTCTAATTTTTTGACAACCTTGGGTGTAACTTTTGATTTCCTGTTATGTGCAAATTGTATCCTCTTTGCTTGCCTCTTCATCACTATAATTTTTATTGTTTCTAGCATAATTATAATTGGCTTATCTCTAGCTGACAATATCCATCTATTGAATATTTCACTCATGTTGTTATCAAAAACTAGACTTTTTGTTATCAAAAACTAGACATTTGGATTCAAATGATTATTAACATCTTGCCCATCTCTCCTTTGGATATTTGAGCAATGATGATGCACATCCAGGTGTAATTTTATCCAACCTTTTCAGTTGTTCGTTAAAATCTTCCATATATGTTGACCAAGCACAATCCCAAAATTGCTTTCACAAGTCTTTTCCTTAAAATTTCATATGCCAATTATGGTATATGTGACGTGCACACATACAATGAGTGGACTATGAGATTGTCTCTTCCGCTTCTCTAATCAATCCCTATAATAATGGAATAGATAAAGTTAATATATAGTTGATACAATATAATATGTTCACTAATCAATTAAAAAATTACCTTCTGCATATCTGATATTATTGTTAGTCCTTCACCACTAACCAACTCCAAGTCTAAAGCCAACAAACTCATAAACTAGGTCCATAAATCAGTGTTCTCTACCTCAACAACTGCCCATGCCAACAGATACATACCTCCATCCCCATCCCACTCAACTGCACTCAATAGTTGACCTTGGAATTCAATCTTCAAAAAACAACCATCAATATCAAAGATGAGCCTCAAATGCCTCCATCCTCTTTTCATCGCATCAAAGCTTATATATAATATTTTGAACTACAAAAAAAGAGATAAAGATGCATTAATTAATGAATAAACTTCATAGATAACTACATGTTTAATTATCATTGTCAATAACATGTAAAACTTAATAGTTGCATACCTGTGACAAACTAGTTTCTTGATTTCTAGCCAACTTTAACTCAATTGTTGATCTAGGGTTACTATTCCTCAACTCATGAGCGTATCTTTGCAATTTCACATAATCATTCATAAAATCACTCACGCCTTTTGGCAGCTCTACACATACTTGAGTTGACAAATATATTGAGCTTTTCTCGACATTCTTTAACCATCTTTGCCGTTGAGATACTAGGCTTCTCAAGTATTTTGTCCCTAAAGTGTCTCATTAGGAACTTAGTGGAAACCAATTTTGGTTTGTTGGTCTTAAAACACCTATGCTCATCATTGTATGTCACCACTTTAAAGCACCCATCATTCCTGTGACAAACGACATACAACTGTCATAGGCATCCCTCAATACATCTCACTCTCATCCTATGTCTTTCACTTTTCTTAAACTTTACATTGTAGCCTATCCGCACTGCATAATTTGCAACAAAATCTCTAAAATCTTTTACAAAGTCAAACTCTATTCCTAATCTCCAATTTGGTTTAGCATCGGATGGATTGTGCCTTATAATACTACTTGGTCTTCGCAACGCCTCATTAGGCTCTTCTCCGCTAGGTTATTGATCACTACCAATAGAACTACCCAAATCTGTCTACTCAATTTCAACTGGTTCGTGATCATCAGGAATTTAAACATATATGAAACCATCGTCATCCTCCTCACATCCACTTCTGCATCAACTCCTAAACCAACACCTTCTGTACTAACACCTTCTATGACTCCATAACTTTCCTCCTAACCCTCTATGGCTCCACAACTTTCTTGCTCACAACTTTCCTCCTCACCCTTTGTGGCTCCACAACTTTCCTCGTCACCCTTCACATCTCCATCCTCTCCTCCTGATATAGGCAATACCTCAAGTACAAATGATGGGATACTGATCATATGAGTTACATATAAATCAATCTTTTGTGAATTTTCATCAGATTGATAAGCTGTATATAACTTTCATTTGACTCAATCAACTTCAAAGACTTACTAAACTCAAAACCGGGTTCCCTATAATAGGCCTTATCGACTTGAAGGTATCTTAATTCCTTCCTCATCTCACATATTTGGCTATAGCTAACAATAACACTCCACTCCCGCAAGACCTAAACCCGACATCGATGGGTGATGTCCGAGCTCGTACCTCGTAAGGGTGGTGTGCTAGAGCACTCAATCTAACAAAATCCAATTCTACTTTATCAAAAATGCTTGATTCCCCATTAACATATTTTAACTCTGGCTCTTCAACAAACTTTCCACCATAAAATAATCTTATGCTTCCAACTTTAGCCATCATATACTTGTTCAAAACAAATGTATAAAGTCAAATGTATCACCAAAAAGCATACATTTAAATGATATTGTCAACAATATAAAGGATACTTCACCAAAAAAAATACATTTAAATATTCCAATGCATGTTCCTGTGATTGGTTATGCAGAGCACTACCATCCTCTGCCCTCAATGAGGTGATTATGTTATTAGAAAGATATGATTATTAACTATGTTTTTATGAACAAAAAAGTGAAATATCTAATGGAGGAACATAGTGGGGTAATGAGACAAGGAGGAGGAGGAATGTGAACTTGAAAGTTGGATTATATGTTAAACTTAAAAGGGAACTAAAGATTGTGGCAAAAGACAAGTTTGATTACGAGGGAAGATTGTTATTTGAGATCGATAATGTTTAAGCAAGTGTGCAACTGAAGTGTATTGAAGCAAAGTTTATATTCAATGTTCACTTTCATGTTACTCAATCATATTGCGAAAATAATAGATCAACCATACCTCTTTAATTTGTATGATATCCCTTTTGGCAGTCTAGTAAATTAACACTGGCACTATTTACTGTCACCAAATAATATATTGTATGTACTTTTATTAAGAGACAATAAACTACTTGTGAATATTTTTCAAGACACTTCAATACTAGAGATGTAGGATCTAAACTCATTCCAAGGGTTCCAAGTGCATTTGTCCTATATTATATAATTAAGATAAACTAACACTTAAACCTTAATTTATTTAATATTTAAACAAAATAACAACTTTATTAATTTCTAAATTTTGATGTGTGTTATGTTTTTGTAAGATTTTAATGAACGCCTATAAAAATACATGTTTCATAAAACATAAGGAATAAGGGAATTGAGTGTAATGGCCAGTTGAGGAAGTTAGTTAAAAAGTTATCGGAGGAATATAATCATTAACTTTTCTTTTCTCTCTTTAATCTCTCAATTTCTTATTTATTATGTGAAGATTATCATATATCTTTAATCACAATAGTGGGGTATCATAGTAAAGAGATTAGATTACGTGACTAGAGGAAATTTGAAAATTTTAAGCAAAATCATTTGAAGGAAATGGAGGCTAAACATGAGCATGGAGTTAAGTAAATCAAGACACAAATTTATCGATATTTTCAATAATAACAATCATTAAGAGGCATTAATAAGAATATAGTTTTAAGAGTGAACATTTATTTCTATGGAATATGATGAAGGTGAGAATTGCATCGATGCTATATTGGTACACCATCTTTAACAATAATCACAGGGACAAAGGAGACCACGACTTACATACAACACCACAACAACTATAGGAGGCCACAACATACAATATTAAAAAATGAAATAACCACGAATAAGGCAAACAACAATGGACATAAATAGACATATTTAGGGGACCTCATAAAACACAAAAGGCAGACAACAATGACCTATCACAATGAAATGTCATATGAGGAAGAACACACAGGGAAGAAGACAGAAGATGCGCGATTGTGTCGGAAGAAGATAGGAGATTAGGGATTAGGGAATAAGAAAATAGGATTGTGTTAGAAGAAGATGGGAGAAGAGCATGAAGATTGAAGTGTGGCGATGTCTGTGGATGGCAGACGTGGGATTAAGGATTAGGGATTTGGGAAGAGGAAGAGGAAAATGGTGCGCTTGTCACAAAGTGGCGTCTGGCCTTATTAAAATGTAACGTTTCTATCCAAAAATGCTACGTCTAAGTGAGGAAGAGACACAACATTTTTTGATCTAATGTGGGACCCACCTCTATGCCATGTCATCAACGGTGGGTCCCACATCCAACGAAACTAAAAAAAACATGTCAGCGTTTAATGGGCCACGTAAGCAAATGACTTACGGTGTCCTTACGGCGTCAGTGCTCAGGGTCCAATCCAAACAGTTTACAAACCTTAAAGTCTTATTTGAAACGTCTGATAAGGTTTAGGATTCAATTTGAGCACTCGAAAACGTTATGGTCTATTTGTACGTTCGTGAAAAGTTAGGAGCTAATTAACCCTTTTGGCCTACTATAATACAAAAACTTATCTATTATCTAACAAATGTCAACACATTTTGTTTTAAAAATAAATTCAATATAATCCTTTAACTTTTACTATAGATTTACTTAATTTCTTAAATTTTAATTTCATAAAGTAATACTAAATTTTAAAAGTATAATTAGACTTATCCCTTAACGATTTAATTTTATTTATCAAATATGCCTCTTGAAAATTGAAATACTAAATTTGATGAACATATAAATGAAAAATGTTTCTATGAATTTTCTAATACAGTTCTAAGGCATAAGAGGTATATCTAATAGTAATTAACAAATTAACGATTTATTTAACTTTTTATTAAATGTCTTAAGTACACTTTGATCAATGGACTTTTTATTAGGCTTTATTTCTATAATTTAACAATTTTGTAGGTTTATGAAGAGGCAGAAGTTTGCTGCCAAGATTTAGGTATAATTATTATGCACACTAACTTCTACCAGTTTAATTAGCTACTAGCCATAATATGAGGAAGCAATCTAGTTCTTGTATAGTATCTTCTCTTTTATGTAGGCCAAATGTAGCATAATCCAGAGTTAGGACGACGTGTCTGGTTTGGGACTTGACATGGTCTATACTCCATATAATGCAGCTATATTTTGGATTTCCTTTTCTGAACCAAAATGCGCGCATTTCGTACATAAATACCCTTTACTAGATCAGCTTTAAACCCTATTGCAATTCTTTTTTCTAGATGTCTTATTGATATCTGCTTTGTTACAGTATTAGGTAATATCAATTAGAAAGTGCAATTTCTTATTATCTTATCCCTGAATGAAGTGTTTTACGATTTTAACACCAATCAGTCACCTTTAATTTCGGATTCATCTTTTTTTCTAATTATTTATGGTTCTTTTATATTAATGTAGTAGTATTAGGATCTTGTTTATAATCCTTCACCTTGATAGCATTATCAAGACTCTTTACCTTATATCAAACATTGTTAATAATCTCATTTTCTAGCCACTATACTTGGCACTTGTATTTTTTTAGGCTTGAGAAATAGTTATTTCAAACATAAAAGAGCTATTACTCTTTGATTCATTTAAACTTGGAGAGGAATGTTACTATTATCTGATTTATTTACTAGAGTTAAAAATTAACAGCATATATATTTCTATGAAATATTCTAAAAATATTCAAACGTGTATTTAATGAATATGTACCATTTTTCATTTGCAGTAGAATCTTAAACCTGATCATATACTTCATGATTAAGTCTTAAATTATTTTAAATCAAATCCCGAACATTATTTTAATAATCCCATAAGTCAAGCATTAATGAATTACAAGGCTTTAAAATAGTTAAGACTTAAATGTGAAAAGTGAAAAGAGAGAGAGTTTCAAGTACAAAGATTCGAAAAAAGTTATGCTTGTCTAGAATTTCTTGGTAACAGTATCTTCTAAAATATAAACTCCAGACCAAAAGTGCTTTCCCATGTAACAAAAACAAAAGGAAGGTGGGGAGCCAAGCTCTACAATATACAATGCAAGCAGTGTTTTTTAAACTATGTTTGCTAGTTGGCTTATTCTGGGCTATTCCGGATTATGCCTTCCTGTAGCTCTGACCCATACTTGGACTTAATAAGCAGACTTGATTGAAACTAGTTAAACTTTTCTTGATTGAAACCAAACCGATATTGGTGAATATAAGAGAATTGTATCTTTACCTGAACCGAGATATACGCCTCATATTAAATGAAGGTGGTCCACGTGAAAACTGCAAAACAACAGAATAGATTTAAAGTCAAAAAATGGCATAGTGAACTGATAGATGGCAATGTGCTTGTTGAACAAATGCGATTCAGCGACATGTCTTTATCTACTATGTCAGCTGTATCTACATGACCCTGAAAGCTCAGTCACAACCAGTTAATTGAATCACGATCACCCCTTTCTTTTATATGACTCGAACTACGAGGTGCAAGTTGGAAGATTTCATTTAACAGTCAACACCCCAACCAAAACCTCTCAATTTCACCTCATAAACCTACTGTAATGCACTCTTCTTCAATCATTATCCACTCGATTGCTTTATCATTTCAAACTACTGTAATTCTTTTCTTGGCAGTTGCCACCCCTCCATGCGTCTTTCTCTTACATTTTTATTCCATATGCAAAACAAAAGGTTTGTTTTTTTGAGAGCCTTTGTTCTCGATCCATTCAGATTTAGAACTTTGTGTTGCGTGCTACTTTTACATATTCCTCAGAACTTTAATAGAAACTAATTAACCAGTACCATAATATCACTCCCGATGATTACCAAAACACTTATGGACACTCAGAAAATAATAAATTTTTAAGAGTTTTAGTATTACTAAAAACATATTGTTGCATGCATTTTTATAATTGTAAAACACATATATACACTATAGAATGTACGTAGGGTAACTTTCTCATTCGTAAAAGTCATCTTATTCACATTAGAATTTAAATATATCTTCTTAATTTTTTAAGAAAGGGTCTACTGAGCACTCCTCCGTCGTGTTCAGTACGAAGCATCATTGATATTTTGTCGTTAGGCCCTCCCGTTGGAGGTGTTGCCCACTAGGTCTCCTATTGCACACAAGGTATTGCCCGTTGGGCCCCCAAATGAAGTTTTCTTCGTACTCAAAAAAAAAATCATTTCTGGTTTGTAGACAAAAGGGTTTTAGATGAACCCTTTAGTTCAAAAAGATTTTTTAGTTCACCATTTCCTATTTTAGTCCTTATTTCCTCAATTTTATGTGTAAAAGATTAAAAAATAAAACTATAATTATTATTTTTTGGCACTTATTTTTAATTTTCACTCTAATCTGTTTAAGGCATTAACATCAAAGATGAAATGTATTAACAATATAAGAGATTTTTTTAAATTTAACATTGTGGTTTGATTTTGTTAAGGTGTCCTAATAGTAACAATGAAAGATGAGGAATGAAAATATGAAGAATTCAATTTAAAAAATTGTTCACTATTAGGCCTCGTCCCAACTACTCTATTGTCATCAGATCCTGCACAAGGTTAACTGTGAAGAAAAGAGGGCATACATATTTGCATGTTATTCTTTTATTGTATTAATTCTTTTGAAAATTATAAAATTTGTTACATGAGGATAAATTTGAAAATGAGAATTTTAAAATAGTGATATTTCTTTTTTGAAGTTTATTTAAAGTTAAAATATTTTTTTATAAATTTTGTTTAATTGCCTATTATTGCATTGAGTCTAATTTTGTTTTAATGATAATTATAAATTGTTTTAGGTAAAAAAAGAATTAATTATTTAGGAGAAATTATATTGGAGACTAACTCTCAAAAGAAAGTAAATGCTACATCTGATTATAGGGTTAAGACTAATACCAATTTCCTAGGCGAACTTAATATATAGTTTGAAAAATCGATAAAGATATGCAACTTCCCTAATGTTTAAGATATCCCTGGCGTAAGACATTTTTTACATACTCTAAGCATCTTCTCGTTCCTCTTATCAGATGACATGATAATAACCCTTCGATTAACACGTTGGCTTTAGTTGGAAAACTGTAGTATCATCCCATCATCTGTGATATTGGCACATCGTATTGTGTTGCCAACTCACAATTTTTCAGCATTTATGACTGAGAGAATTTTATATTTGTAGCACAATTAACGTCAAACGCATAATTCTTAATTATATTTTCCTTTTCCGGCTGAAATGAACCAACAGTACACGTATCTAATGGTTATATATTATTAGCATATCTAGTGACAAATTGTCTAATCATTGAGAATTTTCGTTTGCATAGAAAGTCAATCAGTGTCATGTGGGAATCAGATGATGATGGACAAAGTTGTTGAAGGATTAGAAGGGAATATTTCAGAAAAGGAACAAGAAGTTTACAAAAGGCGTTTGTGCAACTAGGGTTACAAATGAGACCAAACAAACAACCCTTTAAGGGTCTCAACATCAGCGATCCATTCAGGTCAATGGGTCCATTTGCCTCGTTACTATGCCCTTGACAATTATGCCCACCCGCTTCTTTTTTCACCCAAGAGGAGCTGTTTTCCCATACAAATTCATTGTCGTCAGTTGATTGCGAGGCTTTCTAGCTACATGAACGTGTCAAAATGTTAGCCTAAGGATTCAGATCCATTTTCTGCCAGTACTGTTCTATTCATTATTTTGCCCTCCTGTCACGGACCAAATACAAGGACAGGCCACGACTGATTAGCTCTTTTTCCATGCATATGGGGTTAACCAAAGTGAGAAACTTATGAAATATGGCTATTGTGTAAGCTGCACTCAATGCTTAATTCGCACTCAAGAAAAGAAAAGGAGAACTAATAAATAGATGGTGTGTGAATGCAATCTATATATTCCAGATTCTAGCTACTTTCTATTGTTTTAGAATAATCTGCAAAGTTGATTGATTGCCTTTGGAATAAAGAGAAAATCTCATCTAGACCTCCTCCTTTGTAAAAGAGGTGTAATCGAGAACAGCCATGTATTTAGCTATCCCTGTCTTTCAATCATTCTTTTGAATGATGGGAAATCAATAACTAGATAATTTCGTTCAGTTTGATTATTTACGCAAAGAAAAAGAATATCCAAGCCAACAAGCCCTTATTAGGTGCCATATCTCTCCTTCCCATCTCCCTACTCGGATTTGAAAGACCAAAAATAAACATTCAGATTGCATTTGGATCTGCGGTGCGGTGAAAATAAGTATTTATTCACTGCAGTTTTCAAACGCAGTTACGCGTTTGGATTTGCGGCCGACAACCGCAAGTTGAGAAAAACTGCGGTGCCACCGCAGAAATAGATAAGCAGAAAGGAGGCTGCGGTAGGAAACTGCTTATGCAGTAGAAATTTTACCTTCCAATAATAACATCATGATATGTTAGTATTTTCCATTATACCCTTACTTAATTAATAGAAGGAAGTTTTTGTCAATAACATTTAAGTAAGGTGAAATATTT
>JAOTAY010000191.1:39332111-39361120 GCA_025629805.1 Erythroxylum baracoense
TTCATGTGCACATATCACTGTTCACAAATGCATGAGCATGAGATGTGTTTTCCTAATTTCTCCAATTAATCTCTCGTGTACCCGTTTGTATAATTCAACCCGTTATCTGGAGACGGGATGTTACAATCAAACACTTAACCAACTTATCCAACATTAAACTAGGTTCATTTTAAGCCTCAATCAAGTCCAAATGCATCAAGGTAAAGTAACTTATCCTTAATTAGTTCAATAATCACACAAAATAGCATTTTCTTCACTTTAAGGCATTTCCCACGATCATGTATATAGCTCCCACGTTCGTGGGATGAGTGAACCGAAAGTTCACCATCCAATTCCTTCTATTTTTTTTCAGATTTTAACATTTTTATACCAAACTCAAAACATCTTCTTAATAGTCCATCAGTTATTCCTCAATTAAACCTTAGTTGTACTCCAATTCCTCATCAATTTCATCTCCAATAGCAACTCAAAATTATTCAATTAGTAGCTCATAAATTATTGTCTTTCATGCATCAAAAACCAAGACCAAATCTATCATTCACTATTATACATATAGTCCCAGTTCTTTCCCAATTCAAGAACATTACACTAACATCTTTATTTAGAATAAATTCACCTTCATTATACTTCAAACCCTTAGTCTAATTCATTCATATAATAACCTATAACCCACATTTTTTATCTATAAAAAACAAAGCATAAAAGCATCCAAGTTCATCCAACATATTCCAACACACTTCATCATCAACATCATATACATTTCTTTCCAATTCAATCATCCTTATCATTCTATTAAAACAGGCTATAAAGATCAGATTTCTACTTACTTGTTAAGCTCAAATTCCTCCTCAATATATCAAATTAACCTATCCCTCCATGCAAGCAAGATCATCACAATTTCAAAGTGAAAAATGAGTTTTTTTTCGGCAAGGATAAAGGACATCAATAAGCTGGTTCTTTGGCTATCTTGTGAAGGATAAAAGCATGGATTTGGTGTCATCACAATTTCAAGGTGAAAAATGAGTTGGTTTTTGGCAAAGATAAAGGACATCAATAAGCTGGTTCTTTGGCTATCTCATGAAGGATAAAAGTATGGATTTGGTGTGGCAATTTAGCTAGGTTTAAACCAAAATACAAAGAGATGAGTAGAAGCAAATTTCAGTGGAGAAGAAGAATGAAGACAGCGGAAATACTTTCTGCATTGGCTTAGTTCAACTAGGTGCAAGGTGTCTCCATTTTACCTTGACATATGCCATTAAGCATGTAAGCTATTTATCTCCTCCTTAAACTGCCATTTGTCACCTAGTTACTAGTCCACTTATCACTCAATCATTGCTGTCATTTGTCAATTAATTACTCATGCCAACTGTCACTCATTTATCTATGCCATTTGTCACTTATTTCATAGGCTTAGTCATCCCAATTTTTCATGTATCAATTTGTCTTGCCACTTTGTATTTTTCCTAGTCTAACTGTACATATTAATTCATCAATCTCCCAATTTATAACAATTAATTCCAAATTACTAATTGTAATCCATCAAACCAAAATTTAAGACATACACTATACACAATTCACATCATGATCATTTTAAACATTTCATACTCCGAAACATATCAATTGAGTGAATATGATATCTTTGCATTGTACAAAATCATAATTCATGTGTGTATGCTAATGATATGAATGTGAATGAAATGCATTTCATGAATTTCCAATGCTCTTACTCATGTGCAATAGTCTAGGGTTCTAACCCTTAATGTGTTTTGGAAACTGACTACTACATTTCTTCTCAAACTGTCAATCATAAATTGTTTATAAGTCCAGTCTTAATTAGTTACAACATAGTATTAAAAAAAACTCAATCTTTTTGAGAGGAAAAAGATAGGAATGTTGCTTCCCTAATATCCTTTTCTTAGTTATAGAAAAAGTTCTAATTTTTTTGAATTAAAATTAAACTTCTAATTATTAATTAAAGTTTAACTATATATTATAATTATAATTTAATTTTAATAAAATCAAACATCTCATTTAATTTCTAATGTTTCTTAAACTTCAAATAAGTCTAACTTAATTTAAATTGATTTTAATCTTTTTAACTACTCTTTATTTATGACCCATTAGGTTCTTAATATATTCAAAATGATTATAAATTATAATTCTATTTCATAATTAGAACTAAGCCAATCAAAATTTCTTTTAATTTATATTTAATTCTTTAATTAAACAATTTATAATTATAAATCAAGATTAAAGTTTAATAATAAATAATGACTAACCAAGTATTAGGAATGTCAAAGTGAACTAACTCAACCTATTCATGCATGGTTTTAATATATAATTTAATTCTTTCTTCATCAATATTCCAATGGAACATTAGGTGGAATTAATATCTAATTTTTTAAAAATACAATCATGTTCGTTCTTACTAAATAGTAATTGATTTATAATTAATATTTGAAAACACATTTTCAAATATCAATTCACTTTGGGTGGATAATTATTTAAATCACTATTAGTCAAGAATATTCTCCCAAATTATTTTAGAGTAATAAATCTTTTATTGACTTAATTATCTCTATACAATTCATACTATATTCAAATACTATTAACTTAGCTATCATATATAGAATATATCATAATAAGTATCAAAATATAGTGATTCTCATATAAAGTATTTAGATAATCTCAAGTTTAAGAATCAATTATCCAATCATCATAATACGAAAATCCACAAACACACAAGTATTATTCTATTTGGGATTCTCATAATTGGGAACATACTCTCTAAGAATCACCTACATAGTTATTTAAGTATCTCTATACTTTAATTTACGAAATCAATTACATTTTTTAAAAAGAAATATAATGTGTTAGTTTTACCGTTATATCAATATCAATTCTTAATGAAAATATAATTGGGAACAATTTAAGAATAATATATCAATGCAAATTGAATCTCACAATTATGATCTCACCATATTTTCAATTACATAGTAATTATTTCAAGAAATTTACCTTTAGTATTAAAACATCATATATAATTAACAAAAATACATAAAGATAAAAAGTACATTTATTAATTAAAATAATAATGTCATACATTAAATTACAACTAATTGATTGGTTGTAAGGGCATAAAATAATAATCTCCCACTTGTACTAAAGTCAATCACGTATGTATTTAATATCATATCCATCTGGATATTAATAATGTCTCTTTTAAGACAACATCTTAATGATAAGATTTGTAAGATTCTCTTTAGTGGGAACTCATTCTAATGCAATATTTTTACGCTCCACTTTATCCCCAATCAAGTGAAACTTCTTGAGTGCATGTTTAAATCATTAATAAAACCTTGGTTCCTTTGCCTATTCAATGATAACAGTTTTTTTCACAATGTAATATTATTGGCTCAACATTGCTATGAACTACTCTAAGTTTGATGATAAACTTCTTGATCCAAAATGCTTTCTTTGTCACTTATGACACTAAAATGCACTATGCCTTAGTCGAAGACTCGACAATGGTTGATTATTTGAAAATCTTCCAACTTATCACACCACTATTTAGAGTAAAGGTGTTCCCTGACTATGATCTACTATCATCAGAATCTGACAAGAAACTTGCATATGAATACTACTTTTAGTTCAACTCCTCTATAGACTAAGAAATCATATTTAGTTCTTTTAAAGTACTTTCAGATATTTTTCGCAATCTTCTAGTAACCATCGCCTAGATTAGCTAAAAATTTGCTTATTATACTTAAAACATAAGAGAAATTTGAGCTATTACATAGCATCACATATATTATTGATCTAATGGTTGAAGCATATAAAACACAATCCATTTTATCTCTCTTTTCCTGTGTCTTTGGATATGTACTCTATGAGAGACAAATCCTATATGACATCGGTAAGAATCCCCTCTTAGACTTCTCTATGCTAAATCTCTTTAACTGTTGTCTATGTACATGGATTGGAATAAGCCAACACTCTTTGATCTTTATTCGTAAAATATAGGATTCTTCTCTTGTACCCTTCTGAAAGAAGTTCTTAGACAATTAAAATTGTAGAAATTCGAATATTGTTATGTTTTCTTTAATCAACAATTTATCATCCATATACAACACTAGGAAGACGACTACACTTCCTCTAACCTTCTTATAGATACATGGTTCATTCATATTGTTTATAAAATTAAACTCTTTGATTGTCATATAAAAATAGATTTTCCAACTATATAACACTTACTTAAGTCTATAAATAAAGTTTTACATTTACATGCTTGATTGGAAATCTCTTAGATTCAAAACCTTTAACATCTAAACATCTTCAAGCAAATTCCTGTTGAAAGGACGTTATTTTGACATCCATTTTTTAAATTTCATAATCATGATATGCTATTATAATCAATAAGATCCTTATGGACTTAAGCATACTACTAGAGAAAATATTTCATCAAAATCAACTCTTTATTTTTATGTAACCTTTAGCCATTAGCCTTGCTTTATGCGTATATACATTACCATCCCTGTCAATTTTTCTGTTAAAAACCCACTTACATCTAACAGGTACAATACCATCAAATGCATCCAGCAAAATCCATCCTTAGTTAGTACATATGGATTCCAATATGGATCTTATAGCTTTATACCATTTTAAAAAATCAATATCAGGCATTGCTTCCTTAAAAGTAATTGGCTCATCCTCTATGATCAATATATTATCGTCCCCTTTTTATATGTAGATATAATCTAGTATGAGATGCCGTATCTTACTAGTTGTCGTAGAATATGTGTCTCTAGAACCATTGGTTATATATCATATGTATTAACTTGAGGTTCCTGTATTATCTAGATGTGCACTTGTGGTTCTTAAATTTCTCTCATTTTTGTTTAATCCCCACTACTTTCCTTGGGAATAAGTTCTTGTTCTAAGAATATGATGTGTCTTAAGATAAACATCTTTTAAAAGGACAGTAAAATTGATATTTAATACTCTCTTTCAAACATCCCACAAATTTACACTTATCTTATTTAACTTAAAGCTTATCAGATATTGCATAATTCATATAAGCATCACATCCTCAAATCTTTATGTATGAAAACTTTAGTCTAATATCAATCTATATCTCAAATGGTGTCTTGTCAACCAATTTGGACATAACACTATTCAAAAGGTAAGCAATAGTTTCAGGGCATATCCCTGAAAGGAGACAAAAAGAATTGTATGACTCATCATAAAACATATCATATCTAATAGAGTATGACTTGTCCTCTCAAACCCTCCATTATGTTATTCCACGAGAGAAGTCTATTCTCTTTTAAGAAACTAAGAAGCTTATGGTCTAAATGCTCGTCACCATGATCAGATCTAAATTTCTTACTACTCATACTAGTTTCTCAAGTCTAAATTCTTTAAACTTTTCAAATGATTTAGACTTTTGTTTCATTAGATACATATAACTATATCTAAAATGATTGTTTCTAAATTTAATGAAATATGATTATCCACCTCTGGTTTGATTAGATATAAGGCTACATACATCTGAATATACAAGCTCTAGTGACTAAAAAACATGCTCTTATTTTCCATTAGAAGGTAATTTAGTAATCTCAATTACACAATAAATAAGGCTCATAAGTTTCATATGATTAATAATAAGATGATTCAAATATCTTTCTCTATATAACTTTAGGACTATTTTAGTTGATATGACTGAACCTACGATGCTATAATTAAGATAGAGTTTAGTCACTTAAATTTTTTTTGGCTATTTATGGTAAGGATAGGATTTTTAAGATCTAATTAATAAAAATCATTTATAAGTAATCCAAATCCATAAGAAACGTTATCTTTGTAAAAAAGAATAACTTTAAGTTCATCTTAATTTAAATTAATTTTTCTGCTTTTAGTTGCTCTTATATGAGACCCTTTAGGTTTATAATATATTGATATTGATTACAAATTATAATTGTAATTTATATTAAAAATTTTTAATTTATTTTTAATTCTATAATTAAATAATCTATGATTATAGATCAAAATTAATGTCTAGTAATATGTTATGACCGCCCAAATATTAGGAATGTCAAATTAATTTGATTCAACCTATATCCGTGCACGATTTTAATGTATCATTTAATCCTTCCATCATCTAATATTTCAGTTGGACATAGAATATGGAATTAGTGTCTACTTTATTTAAATATGAACATTTTCTTTCGTTCTAATTAGTAATTCATTGATATTTAATTCAATATGATCAGAGAATTCTTTAAATTATCATTAATCAAGAATAGCAAAATATTCTTCCTAATTATTTTAGAGTGTTGAATCATGTATTGACATACTTAACTATTTCCATATAATTTATATTATATCTAAGTACCACTGACTGAGTTATCCTAAATAGAATAAGTCATAAGCAGCAGCAAGATATAATAATTCTCATATAAGATACTTTGATAATTTCAAGTCTTAGAGTTAATTATACAATCATCGTAATGAGGAAATCTACAAATACATAAGTAATATTTCATTTGAACTTCTCATAATTGGGTCAGATCAGTGAACTTATTTTTTATAAACACCTACACATTAGTTTAAGTATGTCTATACTTTAATTTATGAGATTGATTACTTTATTTATAAGAAAGAAACGTAATATATACTAGTTTTACCGTTCTAGGAATATCATTTTTGACAAAACTATAACTAGCAATAATTTAAGAATAATGCATAAATATATTTGAATTTTATAATTATGATCTCATTGTAATTTCAATTGCATAATAATTTTTTCAAGAATTACTTTTAGTATTAAAGCATCAAATAAAATTAATAAAAATACATATAAATAAAGAGTGCCTTTATTAATTAAAATAATAATTTCATACATTAAATTGCAATCAACTTTTTGATTGTAAAGGCATAAACTAACAATGTGTTGTTTACAATATTAAAATATCAAATATCATTATAATAAAAATACATAAACGTAAAGAATGCATATAATAATTAAAATAATAATTTCATGCATTAACTTGCAATCAATTGATTGATTGTAATAGTAAACTAACAATGTATAGTCTATAAAAATAAAAAATTAGAATAATTATAACTTTCTATCTAATTTATGATCATTATGTGTTATTGATGATACATGTATGTGGATCCTTTAAAAGTTATTTTAAATCATATATATGATATTGTGTTTCAACTTTTGATACAATATCTGTAATATATTATGATTTTAGTATTAAATAAAACTAACTACTATTTACCTAAAATTCTCATCATATGGGTACATATAATTCGCATAAAACCATCAACTTATATTAAACAAAAATTACAGAAATAAAAAACCAATTTGAACTTTAGGTTCTAAACCTAAACCTAAAGATTTACAGTAAATCTAAAATTCATTCTTTAACGAAAACAAAAGTTTTAATTTGATAAATTCATTTTTTGATGTATTCGCTTGTTTTAGAAGTTCTAAAATTTGAATTAATCTATATAGTTTTTGTACAATTTCCATAATTCGAATTAGTTTAACCAGATTGTATATCTTTTACTAATATTTTGTTTTGAATACCGGACGACAAGTACACGACAAATCATCTTCCCCCATAGAGCTTTCGATCGAACCCAGTTCACTAATTCATTAAATGTAACTTGTGGACAGAAGGTGAAAAAACATTTCTGCCTTATCTTCTTGTCTAATAAGATCATAAAAAGACAAAACGAACCGGCGAAGTTGAGTGCACGGTATTCCAAATCTAAACAACTAAACAAATATAATTAACCGATATTGTAACATCATAACAAAAGGATGATTAATCATGCTCGAGGCCCTTGAGCATAGACACTTGTTCTTGGGTGACTCACAGTTTGTGATGATCTGGTTTCCCCAAATTACTCCACCACATCCATTGATAGAAACCCACCAAGCTGGGCCAGGCACAAAGAGAGGGCGTGTAGGTGTCTTGTTTGACCGACCATCTTTGTTCAAAATGAGAAGCCAACATTTGGTAGCCAAATACGCATAAAGTTGTTGCTGAAGCCATCGGCCCCCTTTTGACCCCCATACATATACACTATAGAGAGAGTTGAAGTTGCAGGCCACACCTCAACCACCCGCTTCTTCCAATTCCAACATTTGCACTTCCTAAGTAGTTTTACTAGTTTTCGTTAACTAGTAAAATTTTCTTGAATTGTAAGATTTGACCTTGTAGCTAGAATCAACATATAATCACTCCAATAATATGTACCTAATTAAGGAAAATCAATTTGGTAGCACCCAACACAAACATAGGTTAAACCTCGAGGAAAAGTTGTCAATGGACTGGTGATGTTAAATTGTAAAGTGAAATCAATTTTAATCTTAGTATTGTATTTTAAAATGTTAAAGTGAAGGGGAATATTAACTTTTTTCAAAGAACTTCGTACATTATATTACTTTCTTGCAGTTGCAACGTGAAAAGTATGGAATGCGTACTACGCACTCCGCGTAACGCAGAAGCCACCAAGTCATTAAATCTAGCGCTTTTGTTTTCCATTTTCTCCATATTTTGGCTCACAATCACGGAAAAATTTGGACTTCTTTAAATCCCCACAAAATTCACTTTAATATTGTGAGTTTTGTCCCTTCAAATAAACTTGACTTACGTCATCCAACTCCGTCAAGACGAACGGAGAATGTAAAACGTCCGAAATTCTAACGACGTTACATTTCACTTCCCTCTAAAACAACTTTCTCCGTTTCCCTCTCTCTTTTGCAGCAAAAGACCAGCAGCCTCCTAGTCTCGTTTCTCTTTCTAGAACAGCCTCATAGTTCTCTCTCCAATACTAATGTCGCCCACCTATTGTTAGGTACGATGTCGATCACTTCATTCCCTTATTTTCCTACATAAAACTGATTTTTTGTGTCGTAATTTAATCGAATATGATCTTTTTAAGATTGTGCTTTAAAAAAAATGTCCTTTTTGGCGCTTCATTGTTTTGGATATGGGCTAAGTTTCTTTTGGAGGTATAATAGGATCGCCATGGACTCGGGTGATTTAAATAAAAATTTTCACGTTTTTCTATTTTTAGGGTTTTTTAAGTTTGACTCTCTCATCAATCCCAAAGAAATAGCAGGTGGATTCGATTTTAGCTTCTTATTAATTTTCTGAGTTGCGTTTTCATTTTCTTCGCTTTCTGGGTGTTCTCGGTGGTTTGGTGGGTATTGGGTCGTGAGCTGTAGGAGTGACAGAGAAAAAAGTTTTCTGGGTGTTCTCAGTGGTTTAAAGTCGTTTGGTGGGTCTTGGGTTGTGAGCTGTAGGAGTGACAGAGAACAAACTTTATTTCTTTTCTTTCTTGTTTGGTTATAATTGTTACAATCAGGTGCTATGAACTATAGTGATGTTCTTTATTGACTATTGGGAAGGTTAATTGACTTGAGAATTTTTTGGCCCTTTTATGGTTTATGGAATTTTCATTGTTATTTTAAAACTGGGTAATTTATTTTGTTTATATGATTTGAATTTCTTGTGAAACTGGGCGGTTTGTATAGGTCAAACTGAATTTGTTCTTGGGTTGCTCCAACTATTTCTAGTTTTAGAGGTTTTCTGGCAATGCTTATCTGCCTGTGTTGTAAATAGAGCAAAAGTTTACTTCTTTTCGAAGGTCAAAGGAATTTGTTATTTTTGAAGTTATGCTGCATGGGATGGGCATACGACTACTTTACTGCAAAGTATTTACTGAATTGGTGTTCATCGTGTTGATGCTTGGTTGCAGAAGAACTACTCTACCTGGGTAATTTACATGTTAAAGAGTAGTCGTACTGAATTCATGTAAGAACTTCATAGTTTGGAGCATGTGAGTGAGGATTGTGGATTCTGGTTAGAGCTCTGTGAGGTTCTGTATTTTATTATGGGGGGTGCCTGTTGTATTGCTGCTAGAGATAAAAACATAGTTGGTGGATCTGGAAGTGATATATTGCGTCGGAATGTTTGCCATTCACCGACATGGAGCCTTAGGTGGGATAATCGAGGTCGAGTAGCAGGTGAAGAGACTTCAATAAGTTGGTTTCCTGATGCAATTCACAGGAACCATGGACCTGATCTTAAGTCTGAATCAACATATGTGTCAGATGGTGGAAGCCCGTTGGATAGTTTTCAGAGTCATGCTTGGCATAAGCCCCCAAAATCTGAAGGGACTGCAGAGCATGTGAGAACTCCTGCTTCAGGTGAGCAACTGTATGGATGTAGCTTTTGATGTTAATTTGTGTTTGAACTGTATTCTTCTTATAAACTCTTAATGCTATGTGATTCCTGTTTTATGAAGATATATAAACTAATTGCGCACTAAAGGCTGCCTCTTCAACTTATGGACCACATAGACCTAATGGATTTATGTTATTGGGTTTATCGCTTTCCAGTATATATTGTGGAAACCTTTCCAGGGCCATCACTTGTTATCTTATCAGTTGAACTCTTTATTTGGTGTTATTTAAGCTTTATAGTGGTGTAGCTATATCTACTGATTAGTGATGTTTGATTTAATGGATCTCATGAATGGCTCAACCTATGCCAAGTGATTTTGAGTGTGATTCCTGCACCTAAAGTATTTGAACTTGGTAGAGCTTTGAAATAAAGGTGATTCTATACTTATCGTGATAGATTGGTGACAGGATGTACATATGCCTCTTTTGTTACAACAGAACTGTTGAGACCTCTTCAAAATGGTCTTGTGAACACTGTGGAATTGAGCCCCCCTTGTAGGAACTGCTACTTCTGAAGAAGATTTGTCCTATTATATACAGATTTCATTGATAGAGTGCAGTAGCAAAAAAAAAACCTTACTAGCAATAATTAACCTAGTGACATTTTTCATACGAAGCAATCTTGAGAATCAACTTAAACAAGGACATATCTTTCACCAACTATTTTACTGTTGCCTTTCATTATCTTTGGAACTCTTGACTTTATTTTTCATAGTCGAAGCAGAACTGTGGAATCTTTTTATCATATAACTTTGTTTAACTTCTGCATTAAAATTGCCGCCTATAATCCTTAGTCTTACTAAAAGTTTGTTCGCTACTTCCTTCCTTGAGCTCTCTTTCTTGTAATGTCTACCCTTCACAGGCTTGCTTTGGTTATTTAGGCCATCACCGGTTAACATAGCCTCTTAGAAATAAATGAGTTTACTGATGTTGACTTCTTAAACTGAATGACCTCTCTGGTATTTGACAAATTACTCTTTGGCAGATCAATCCATCTCAGGGAATATCTCAATTGATACAAATTTGGAACAGGTATAGTTTGTGTGAGAGAGAATATTCAAGTCTTCTGAGTGACCTTTCTCTTCCCCTTGATAGGACATATTTTTATAGTGAAAAAACATCTGTAGGTGAAGGAGATAATAGTGTCCCCAGCAGTTACAAATCCATCGACCACAAAAGTATCAATCTCACTTCAGTCAACTTCATCTGCATCTCCATCGTCCTCTCAAAGTCATTTGCATCCTCCTGGCCCAACGACTCCAAGGTGGCTTCATAATTCACCTGGGAATCAGCTAATTGGGAAAGTATCTGATGCACGGCTCCCACAATTGAAATCATCAAGCAGCTTCTCTGTTACTGATGAGGGGCAGACAATTGCCTCATGGAGGAATGATACAACTATGGAATCTTATGGCATGTCTTCAGATGGTTGGTCCATGAATGCCTTTCCTGAACTCATGACTTCCAATAAAGAAAGATGGTCTTTTGACAATGAGTCCTTGGGTTTTAATCGTGAAAAATGTAGATCCAGTGGTCGAACATCAGCTTCTCCTTCTGTAGATCTCCAGACATGTGGTCTTTGCTTAAGGCTTTTAACCGATAAATCTTTGTGGAGCAGCCAGAAGCTTGGCACCAGTAACGAGCTGTCTGTTGTTGCTGTGTTGATTTGCGGCCATGTTTATCATGCTGAGTGTTTGGAGACTTTAACACCTGAATTGGATAAGTATGATCCTGCTTGCCCAGTTTGTACTTTGGGTGAGAAACAAGTTGTTAAGCTATCACAAAAGGCTCTGAAGGCAGAGGTGGATTGGAAGGGAAAGAACAAGAGATCAAGGAACAGGGTCGTGGATAGTGATCTTGATGGTAATTCTGTTATGTTTGATTGTCTAAAAGCCAGCGGACATGAAGGGAAGGATCCCAAAATGGCCACCAGTTCCAGCATGAAAAGCTCCTTAGCAAAGCCTTTCCTGAGGCGGCATTTCTCATTCGGATCAAAGGGTAGTAGATCCTTGACTGATAGCATGACCAAAAAGGGATTTTTCTGGACAAGATCTATGAAGGCGTAAGGCTCTTCATTCATATTAAGAGGTGAGGATATTCTGCTTGTATATTATGTAATGACAACCTGGGAAATTGTCTGCAGCATTATAAAATCCTGCGTATTTCTAACACAGATATCTCAGGCGTTAAAAAGTATACTGGTGTGAAACCAAACAAGTGACTGCAAAATTTTATAAATTAAGTTATATTCTCTGATCTCATTTCTGTACTGAAGATAAAGACTCCGCAACTTCAATGGATGCAGATGCCTATGCAGAACCTCTCTGCTTCAGAAAGAAGATTGTGAGGAGCGGCTGGATAACATCGTAGAAAATTCGTTGTAGAAACATTTACCTCTGCACACACGTTGACGTCAAAGGTTTAGCCTGTGGAGTTATACTGTAAAAAATGTCAAAAATTTATAGAAGAAAGGTTACATTATTAAGAAAGATTTAGTAAAATGAGAGTGCATCTCAAGGATAATGATTGCAATTGATATTGTACATATGGATTTGTTTTTTTCTCGGCCTAAACATAATTCATTAATTGGATCAAGTGTGTACTATTACGGCGAATACACCCCGTATGAATGAAAATGAATGAGGTTGTTGTTGAGTCCTCTTTTATGGGATGTGGTGATGACTGATAATGAATGAAGCTGTTGTTGAGTCTTATTTTTATGGGATGTTGTGATGACTGATGAGCAGTGTCTTCGCTGTTGTAGCGTACACAGAGTGTTGACAATATGATTGCTGTTTGCCTGCCAACCTTGCAAGCTGTAATACTGGTCGTTTCGTTTGCAGTAAATATGGCCTCTTATGCCCAAGCCACCTGTGTTTTCCCATGAATGCTCTGGAAAACCTACGCGGTTCCGCCAACAGGGTCATAGAAAGGTTGTAGGTTGTTGTCACCTCAAATCAATCCTTAACGTGGCAAATAACTAGTAGCCTTCGAGTCTCTTTTGGAGCCTTGGTACCGCTTGCGGAAGCCTCGTTACATGCTTCAGAGGCAGCCTCTTTTCACCGCCCCTGGTCATTTCCTTCCAAGTCTCGACTATATTCTTTACTGCTGACTTTAGTTGGCTTTGGAAAATAATCTCTCAATCCAAAAATAATTATTTAAAATCAATTCAAACTATATTTCTTAGTTCTTACCACTTTGTGTCAATTATAATACCATGTTAATCTCCATTAGAAACCACAATTAAATACATGACGTACTAAATAGACTATATTTTTAATTTGTAAGACACACGAGTTACGACTTTAATCTAAATAAAGAATAAAATTTATACCAGATATATTATGTTTTTAATTTGTAAAACCCAAGAGTAACGACTTTAATCTAAATAAAGAATAATATTTATGTCGTTACTTTACAATGTATTCTACGTTGTCGCTGTTTATACACAATAGTTTCTTTCCACACACATATGATTGATCATTTGTAGCTTAACTTCAAGTGCATCTTTCAGAGACTATGGATTCCTAGTTAATCACTTTCTTAACATGAGACGCTTCTCAGCCAATTTGCAGGTGCAAATTTTTTTTTTCCTCATATTGAAAATCTTATCAAGAGATTTGATTGAGGGTTCATGTCCATTTGGTTTTGCTCCTACGAGGCTTGAGAGTTTACTTTCGTTTAACATCGATTCTTTTTTCTTTCATTGTTCAAGTAAATGGGATAACCTTCCTTCTTTAGATTGTCCTACCTGAACCTAGAGCTTCAGGAACTTTTACCGAGTATGGATATGAATATCTGACCTCTTAATATGCTCGCACTTTTTTTATTAACAAACGAAACCAAGTAGGTTATCTGATAGCTAACAAATAGTTTAATGAAGAGACTTTTTCCAAATAGATACTTCTACTACAGTCTTTATTTATCTGTCAAGTTGTTGGTACAAAAGTTAAAAGCAGGTGCATTAACTATTAAATCATAAATGTTTATTGATCCATGTCTGAAGCATTTAAATATCAGTTTATGTTTTTTTCAAAAAATAAATGTCGGTTAATTTTGAAATTCTAAAAAGGAAAGGAGAATGAGAGTACCTTTCGACCCAAACCCAAGCTCGAATATAAATGTAGGTTATATCTTTCTGCTTTCGCACTGAAGAGCTGCTTTGATCTTTTGCATATTGCATAAAGTAAGGTTATTATTGATTATCTCCACCGATTCCTCTATGAGCTTGGTCGTTGGCAGATTATTTACAAATACTTGAAAGGCCACTACGAGTCTACGAGGAGTGCTATAGATAAAGAATCGTCGAACAAAGAAGGAAATTAGAGATTTAATCCCTAATTTCCTAAGACTGTAGATCTATCAAGTTTGACACCTGATACCAGATTTTCTGTTTCCAATTCTATTTCAGTTAATTCTAACCACACATTTATGTGAGTTCATATAAATATATGGATGAAATTTAATAAAAAAAGTACAACGATCCTTGCTAACTGAGATGTACTAGCAGTGGTAGGTCTCCACACTAAAAAATTAAGGCATGTATGCATCGTTGGGTGGAAGTTTGACGGAAGTTTGGTACTATGTTAGTTTGGGGTTCATTAGGGATAATTTTGATAACGTTGGGAATTCTTTTGGATATTATTAAATATTATAGTTCTTTTGAATATTATAGTTCAAAATTAACTTTTTATATAAATATTAAGATTTGAAATAATACATCTTTTGTCTTATTACAATGGAGTTGAACGGTTTGACTTCCAAAATCTTATCTGCGAGGGACTTAGTGCGTTACAATTTAGATTTCTAAGCTAGTCGCAGAAAAACCATTGGTTTAGGAAATTGCTTCTGGAAAATCATTTTTTGGTGATGCATTGTTAGTTGCAATCCATCACGACGAAAATAATTAGATGTATCAGATTTCTTGGCTTGTTGTAGAAGGGGAGAATTCCTATTGTTCTTGTTGAGAAGAACTAAAGTTAGATATTCGTAAACGACAAACAAAAGGTATAAATTCCTTTTAATTAATACTAAAATATAACTAGTAGTTGAACATTTCAATTACAAATTGTATCTATTTCCATATTTTGAATATATGAAATATGCATGTCATGTTTACGCAAATTGGTCGAAGAAGCATAAGGGGCATATGCACACGCTCCTTTTCTAATACGTAGTTAGTAGCATAACTCAGTCAATTATGAGGAGGTGATGGAGAAGATAAAAGCCTATCTGAGAAAGCATATAAAGACTTTGAGACTAAAGGCAATGAGACATTTGTCAAGGCATTTGAAATTACACGACCAAAGTATGAGATAGTTGGTAAGAAGAGTTTTTAATGAATATATTTGCTAAAGCACAAATTAAGAGAATTATCAATATGATAGAAGACATTTAGACAATGATGACTATTATATATGAGAATATATATAATATGATTGAAGACATTTAGACAATTTTGATGACTCTTATATATGAGAATATATATATATTGCATTTTCAATACATTGTCTCACTAAATTAAATGGAAATTTAAAGTTTAAGGTTGTAAATTTAATCTTTAACATTCTAAACAACATTTTGAGCCTATAATTCATCCAAGATGATCTACGACACAATTGATTTAACACCTTCAAACCTTAAGATTCGTGCTATAAACAAAAGAAAGAAATACTAACCTTGATCCATGCTCAATATGTGTAATCTTTTCTTGATCGCAAATACCTTCTCTATGCAAAAACTTTATTCACTCTCACCTTCTTCCTTTCTTCGTTCTTTTCAATGGTGCAAGAATGTATGTTTCTTTAATAACTGTTAACTTACATTGATTGAAGAGAAAGGGAAGGGTTTTATTAATTATAATAAAACCCTAATGACTCTAATTTTATTTACGAGCCCAACAATCATTATTTTGGACCCACTTCATGTTAGAATCAACTAAAGTAATATGGGCAACACTTTAAGATTATTAAATTAATCTGACAATTTCTCATTTGACCCATGTTACAACTTGATGATCTAACAACACAAGTGTGCATCATATATTGAATCTATCAAGCTATCAAGCTTGAATGAATTGAAATGATGGGATCATGGTGGTCACAATTCATTTAACGACGTGATTTTTTCCAAGTATCACATAATTAACTTAACTCAAATTAACTGTAATTAAGAAATACTGTAATTCTCGACTTTAATTTTTTCTCAAAATATAATTTTTCATTACAATAAAATAATGCATGTACATAACATAATGTGACAACTAACAAATAAGCAAAAAACATAACGTTAATTGAATTCACACGTGTCAAAACAATAATAGCAAATATCCAAATATATGTACATACATAACATGATCTCATGCTAATAAGGACTTATCTATAATGTTCATCCTTTCAATATGGTCAGTATATGTTTTATATCATGTAACAAGCCTAATTCATTAGCAGCCAAAAGAATATCGTCAATATATAGTACCAAAATAATGAACTTGCTCCTACTAACTTTCATATAGATACACCTATCAATAGTGTTCTTAAAAAAACTATAAGAGGTAATGGTATCATTGAACTTAAGATACCACTGTTAGGAAGCTAGTTTCAAACCATATATTGACCTCTTTAATTTACACACCATATTTTTCTTTTCTGCAGTCACAAAACATTCCGATTGGTCCATGTAAACTTATTCTTCTAAGTCATCATTTAAAAAAGAGGTCTTTACATCCATTTGGTGAAGCTCTAAATCATAACGAGCTACCAATGTCATAGCAATTCTTAAAGAGTCTTTCTTTGAAATTGGAGAGAAGGTCTCTTTAAAGTCAATCCCATCCTTTTGAGTATAATCTTTGGCTACAAGTCTGACTTTGTACTTTTCAATATTACCTTTCGAGTCCCTTTTGGTCTTAAAAACTCGTTTACAACCCACTTGTTTTGAGCCTTCGGATAACCCAACTACTTCCCAGACTTGATTATCATCCATAGATTTTAATTTTTCTTTCATAGCATTGAGCCACTTTTTAGAATTATTACATTTCACGGCTTATTTAAATAAAACTGGATCCTTATCAATGCTCAAGTGAACACACCACATAATCATCTGATATAGCTAGTCTTTTCTCCCTTGTAGACCTTCGCAATACTATTTCTTGTAGTATCACTTGATCATTTGTGACTTGCACATTATTTACTATTTCATTATTGACATTCTCTTCTTGTGGGTTTGGAATATTAACTTGTTGTTATTACGTGAGTGTGATACAACAAGAGAAATAACAACTTGAGAAGAGACACTAGGTGAAGGATTTTCCACCTGAGTCTTTTGAATATCTACCTTTCGTGGTTCCCTACTCACATTGATTTGTCCATTTTCAATGAACCTTGCATTACCAGATGCAACTATTCTTGTATCATGGTTAAGACGATCAAATATGTACCCTTTAGACATTTTTGGATAACCGATGAAGTAACTATTAATGGTTCTTGCATCAAGCTTCCTTTTATGAGGATTATAAATCTTTATTTTTGTTGGGCAATCCCAAACATGCAGGTGCCTCAAGCTAGGTTTCTTACCTGTCCACAATTCATAAGGTGTCATAGGAATTGCTTTATTAGGAACCCTATTAAGTAGATATGTAATTGTCTTTAATGCATACATCCATAAAGATAAAGGTACATTCATGTAACTTAACATACTCCTAACCATATTCATAAGAGTACGATTCCGCCTTTTAGCTATACCTTTCTGTTGTGGTGTATGACATTGTATATTGTGCACAAATGCCCTGAATTTTGCAAATGGATCTGGGCACTATCCATTCTCATCATATTTACCATAATATTTACCATCTCTGTTAGACCTTATGACTTTCACTTTTCTATCAAACTTTCTTTCTACCTCATTAATGAATACCTAAAAAATGTCCACTGATTGAGACTTTTCATGCAGTAAATAAAGATAACAATAACGGAATAATTATCAATAAAGGTGATAAAATAATTTTTAACACCCCAATATGGAACATGAAATGGACCACAAATATTAGCGTGTATTAATTCAAGTAACTCAGTACTTCTTGTGGTTGAACTCTTAGATATGTGTTTGGTTTGCTTGCCTTTAATGCAATCCACACATACATCCCAATCAGTAAAATCTAGTTGAGGTCAAATTTCACTTTTCACTAACCTCATCACTCTTTCTCTAAAAATATGACTTAACCTTTGATGCCACAAGTAAGTAGAGTGTTCATCATGTGCATTACGTTTATTACCAATATTGTGATCAAAATGAAACAAGAATTCAAAATAAATAATACCAAGATTAAAACGATATAAACCATCCACTAATGTACCAGAACCATAATAGTACTATTGTTTGTACAAAGAAAAAATATTGTTTCCAACATTGAAATTAAAACCTATCTTACCCAACTTACTAATAAAAACAAAATTTCTGGCACATTCAGGAACATAAAGATACTTTTCAAGATCGAAACTATAACCAATGTCTAAGATCAATCTGTACGACCTTATTCCTTCCATTCATGCCTTCATTATGTTACCTATATACAGAAACTCTTCAGTTCTTTATGGTTTAGATAGAAAGGAATCCCTGCATAATATGTGACACATGAGTAATTGCACCTGAATCTAACCACCAGGTATTATTGGGCACCTCAATAGGATTTTATTCAAAACATACTGAAACATAGTATTTACCTTTCTTTTCAAACCGGCCCTTTCTCTTAGGGCAATCTTTATTGAGGTGACCAACTTTCTTGCTGAAGAAACAACGCTGCTCTTTATGGATTTGACCCTCATTAACCTTCATTGGGGCTTTGTCCTTCTTATTGTTCTTCTTACCTGGCTTTCCCTTTCTACTGCTATCTTCTTTGTGTATTGTAAGATAACAAAGTGTTCCTTTATTTTCTTTAATCTCCCATCCTCATACACCAACATGTTCTTGATTTCTTGAAAGTTCCATTTATCCTTCAGAGTGTTGTAATTCATTTGGAAAGGATCAAATTCAGGAGGAAGTGACTTGATGATGAGCTGTACTAGGAGGGATTCACTCACATCCATGTCCATTGATTTTAGCTTTGCAACCAGATTTGACATGCCTGTTACATGATCATGGATAGGTTGTGACCAGTTAAACTTCTTGGTCATTAATTCACTCATCAAGCGTCCTATAATAAACTTGTCAGTTATGTCTGATTGTGAGTATTTTTTGATTTTTATCATGAATTCTCTTGCATTGTCCGTATAAGAAATTGATGGCTTAACATTTTCTGTCATTGTCAATCATATCAAGTTTAGACTCAACTTATTAGACTTTTCCCAAGCCTTAAAATATGTTTTTTCGATTTGTGTGCTAGTCTTAATAATGGTTACAAACTTCTCAACAACTAATGCTAGGTCCTTATCCATAATACCCAACTGAAATTGGATTTGCCCAGACCAATCAACATAGTTTAGCCTATTGAACTTGATTAGACCATTGCCCATAGCCAACAAATTATTATAAACTGCAAACGTAAAAACAAACTTACAAATTAATGCTTTGAGTACAATTAATGGATTTAGACAATAATAAACTTTAATATATATATTTAAGTTCACCTTTGGGAAATAATTAAATGCATGTCCTTAATCCATAATGCTGCCAACAACATATATATACAAACTTTAATAGACAGTCAATCATACTCAAGTTAGTATGTATATTATCTTTGGATATACAAACATATTCACTAAAAATGTTGGTAAGTCTCTTTAATATTATTAATTATAAGCAATGATCTACCTTTGAGTGATCTCCTAACATTATAATTAATAATCTCAATTGTTCAGTTCATCTTTTACGTCATTTATTAGCATCATAGAACATGAATAATTGAAAGAATGCATAACTAAATGTTTAAATATCTTTTCAAGCAAGGTCACTTTAACGACTAACAAGTTTTCTATATAGTAAACACTTAATTAAGTATAAACAAAATTTTTGAAATTAACTATAATGTTGAAAGATAATACTGTAAAGTACAAAACTATACTAGAGGACTAAAACATAATTGATTCCATACGTTAACATGCATATTCAGCCTTTTTGACTTTTTAACAAAGAAGTCACATTGTCCATCCATTTTAGTCCCAAATCATTCTACTTTATAACCACAAAGTAAAAATTCTTTCTGTAGTGGCCCCATGAAATCTTTTCTTTAACCCTTTTATTTCTAGAATTCATGTAGTAAACAATTAATTCAAAGACAAATCCAAGGCCTTTAATGGTGGGACCTTCAAAAACCTTTCTTCAAATATTAATGGATGCAAAAAAATCCAAACAAAAAGAACATTGTCTCGTATGTTGTTCGAGTAAAACTTATGCTTTATAACTTCAATGTTAGGCCCCAAGCATACAATAATGGTCCCACGCATAGAGTCTTTATGTTGGTTTCAAAATCCCAAGTCCCAACTCAATTCAGAGACAGTTATGTCCATCTTTTAATATGAAAGTATCTATTCGATGCAGTGACGCACACACATTCCAGAACATACATGCAAGACAAGAACCCTACACAATCTTTGACTATTGTTATTTAAGGGATCGATTAATTTAACTCCAACCAACAGCCCACAGAAGTCTAAGAATATCATGAATCCTAAGATTAACTTTAATGTAAATCACAATGTCATAACCTACTCATACCACATGTAAATTTAATCTTTAACATTTTAAACAATATTTTAAGCCTAGAATTCACCCAAGATGATCTATGACACAATTAATTCAACACTTTCAAACCCTAAGATTCATGCTATAAACAAAAGAAAGAAATGTTAACCTTGATCCATGCTCAATATGTGTAATCCCTTCTTGATCACAAATACCTTCTTTATGCTATATCCACTCTCACCTTCTTCCTTTCTTTATTCTTTTCAATAGTACAAAAATGTATGTTTCTTTGATCAAGGTTTTAAAAACTGAACTGGACCGATCGGTCTGACTGGAAAATGTTTGAACCGGCTAGTGGTCCAATTCAGTTTTACCTAATAACCTCTATGTATTAAAACCGGCCAGTTTATTAGTGAACCGGCCAACTTTTTGTCAAACTGATCCAACCAGTCTTCAAAACTACAGCTTATTCATTTCATCGAATCCTCTCGGGCTTCTCCTCTCCTCTTCACCACCTTCTCTTCTCTTCTTAAATCAAATTTCAAATTTCACAAATCAAACTCTCTCCTCACCTCTACCATTTTCTCTTTTCTCAGATCTCATTTCTAACCCCTTTTGCCTGCTTATTTCAACGAATTACAGCAGTTACCCATCTCTCACTCACACACACATACGAGGAAGCATGAAGATGAAGCTTTGGAGTTTATTGACAACAGTGGAGAAAAGGGGTTAAAGTGTAAGACGGAAGCTTGCAAACATAGAAAGAACCCACTAACTTCTGCTCTGTAAAGTACCTCTCTCAAACACAAACACCTAACTTTTCTTTTTTTTGTTTAGCTTTAAGTGCTTTTCTTCCTTAAAATCAATGGTATGAACGTCTTAAAAATGTCGGTGGTTAGAAGAATCAAATTAGACTAAGATTTGAACAACAAAAAAATGTTCTTAGATCTCTATCCATCTCAGGGGTTCTTCCTAGGTGAACCTTTTGGTTACTTGCTTTTGTTGCCATTTATATCGTACAGGCTTACACGAATGAGTTAGAGCTAGAAGTGGCACATTTACTAGAAGAGAATGTAAGACTGAGGAGACAGCAAGAGGAGGTAAGCTAGAACAAGACATTAGCTTCTAGGAAACCTGCCTAGGAACCTAAAAAAAGGAAACTTACATTTGTTTCTATTTCACTGTTGGATATGCATGCTTGGTGTTAAAAGTTCCAATATTTCACTAAATTCTTACATTTATTCTAGTATACGAGTACACTATTTAGGAACTACCTGGTATGGCTTTTATGGGTTAAACATTGATTCTTTGTGTGTTATATGCATTTGTGTGCAGTTATTCGTAGGTGCAGCTGTTCAACTTCCCAAAAAGCACACTCTCTATAGAATGTCAATGGCTCCATTTTGGGAAATATCAGAGCTTTCATGTTTACTTGCAAGTCGTCTCTCTCTCTCTCTCTCTTATAACCTTATTAACAATTCCTTTTAGGGTGTCTGAGATAAAGAGATGAGTAGAGTGTAAAAGAATAGGAAAGATATTAATTATAGAGGTCCAATGTTGTGGGATAGATGACTCCTCACAAGACATTTGCTTTTAGAGGAAAGGACATGTCTGTATGTATGTGTTTAGAAGGAAAGAAAAAAAGTTCTATACTAATTGGCAGGATTTAGGAATATTTTTTAGTCTTTGGCATCTATGTGTTCCCTTTATTGTAATTTCCTTGTCATGCAAAAGATGGGTTTAGGACACAGGAGGGTAAGTGTTGGGCAACAAACTGAACCCACAAATATAGTTTCTTTATTAGGCTTAAAGACATTAAGCAGAAAAGAGAGCTGAGACATCACTTTCATAAGACTCCTTATCTCTTGTTATCTTCTGGATCATCAAAGGGTAAAATATTTCTCTCCCTTTATGAATACGGTCCTCTGGGGCCTTCTTTTGTTGTTGGGTATCTGATGGCAATTCTCCTACTTTCTATCTTTGATTCAAGGACAAAGCTGTAGGCTGCCATGACCATTTCCAATATGGTTACACTTGAACTGATATTGATGAAACAACTTTTCATCTCTATTTAAGTCTTGTGCAAACCAATAATGTATGCAGTTGAGTCTTAGTTATTAACTGGAATCTCAAATTATAAAAAGTTTGTACTCCTAAAACTTTCATAAATGATAAGGTATGATCAGAATTATTACTTTCATATAAGAGGTTCAAAATCTAGTCACTTAGAGAATGATATCAAATGCCACTTGAATTCAGACTTGGGACACATTTTGCAGGATTCAAAAGTGTCATGAAAGACTTTAGCCAAGAAATGAGTGCACTATCCCAACTGCTACTTTTAATCTAGACGATAACAATAAATCTGATCAAACACATAAAACCCATTCACATTAGGCACAAGTTCAGTTTGCAGTCACCATTCTATCATTTATTCTGAACTTCACATTATTCCATTGTTCCATTACTTGTAACCTATTTACAGTTATGATCTCATCACCAACTGATTATAATGTCGAAAGGTTCCTTGACAACTATAATACAAGTTCATGCAACTAGAAGCCTGCTACATGAATTGAAGAAAACCAAATCACCATCTCCTCAGTGAGCTGCTCTTCACTCTTACAATACTTCGCTTCTTCTCTCATCAAGAACCGGCACACTGGGCAAGTTTTTTAGCACTTACCGAGCCACCTATTGCTACATAGCGTATGGAACATATGAAGGCAAGGAAGCATTCTGGTTTCTTGTCCTACCTTCAACCGTGACAAACACACACAGCAAAGCTCATCACCAACTTGTAGTCTTTCTGCTAAGCTTGATCCTGAAGCTTCCTTTTCTTTACCACTATTTTATGTATATATGTGTGTGTGTGCACTTTTCTAGAAACTATTATTATCTTAAGTCACAAATTAGAGCAGCTGGATTTTTTTATAAAGGGGAGGTGATTTATAATTATATTTATTAACAATAAAATAAATCAATTATCAATTACTTGTAAATATTTATCAGTATTAATAAATAATATAATAAAATATTTAATTTACTATCATATTGATATAATTAGTATATTTTTAATTATTGATAAAATGATCTATTTACGATTTATATAATTAATGACCTGTAAATATAATAAAATAATAATAAGTATTAGAGTTTTATTTATTAAAAATAGTCAATCAATTAAATTAATCTTTAATTATTTATAAGTTATGAATTATAAATAAAACTAAGAAAAAAATCATCTTGCTTAGTATTATAAGTTTTACTTCTTATTTATTATATACCAGTTTTATAGCGGTTCATTACCAGTTGAATATCTAAACCTTAAACCTTTCTTTCGATCAGTTCGATGTCTGGTCCGGTTTTTAAAACATTGTCTTTGATAACTATTAACTTACATTTATTGAAGGGAGAGAGAAGGGTTTTATTAATTATAATAAAACCTTAATGACTCTAATTTTATTTACAAGACCAATAACTATTATTTTGGCTCACTTCATATTAGAATCAAATAAAGTAATATAGGTCACACTTTATGATTATTAAATTAATCTAACAAAGGTATCGTATTTTGAAGAAAAGTTTACTGTTAGCTTACCTTTTAAGACATGTCAATGTAAGTTATATTCATAACAAATTTTTTTGTAAGTATATAATGTATAAATTTTTACGAAGAATATTAATGACTATGTCAATTGTTTATATAAAAAAGACTATCATCTAAAGAGTTATTAATTATTAATGGAGCTAATTAGTGGATCCAAATTGTGGCTTAAGATTGAGACCCTCCAACCGATGTTAAGGATGAAGAGTCAAGGAATTCCAATAAATTAACCAAGAAAGTAGTTATTGTAAAAGTTGCATCTTGTATGTTTTTTGAATGTTTTAACTAAATAAAAATTAGAATTCCAAATTTTCATCTTAAATGTTAAAAATGGATCATCATTTAAATGATAAAACTACATATTGAATGTTAAAAGTTGATAATAACTTGTTTGATGTTAATAAAAAGAAGGAGACGTAACACATGAATTAATCCAACAAACATTGAAAGTTCAAATGTAGATCGATTAAAAAGAGAGGAATGTCAATACTAGCATCATTATTGGTGTTCTTCTAAATTGGGATTGTTTTAGGGGGGTTTAGAAATTTGTGATTTTAATTTTTTTAATTTATTAATTTCATACAAGGCAAAAACGTACTACATATGTTACATGTATGGCAAAAAAGTTATATGGCGTGACTCGCCACATTAACATGTTAATAGGAGAGGGGGTTTAACGATAGGAGTAGAGAATCTTATGATAGGTACATATGTGGGGACATTATTTCAAAGTATAAAATGTTGCACATGCCATAAAATGGTGCGACAAAGAGAAAAAATTATACACTTAATAAATATATGAGAAGAATGATCAGTAATTCAAATTTACTATTAAATTTATAGAGTAGATCTTTAAAAACAATGCTATAAATAGATTTGCACATTTTTCTTTTTTTGAGATTTGGTATAGGAGAATTCTATACTTGAAATATTGTTTAAAATATTATAGTTTTAATTACATGTGGTATCAGAGTAAAATTATGACACTTTGATTTGTATCAAAGTTAATCTTAGGATTCATGTTAGCCATTAATGTTGCTTATACTAAGAGCTAAGGCATTGCCAGCAGACATGACCCTCCATTGTAGATACCAGTGAATGCTTCTTTTCTCCTGCTTGCTTTTTCCAAACCTTGATTTTCTTATATGTTGGACTTGTATAAATAAGCCCTTAATTTGATTAAACTATGGCGTTAATGGCATCGTCATGTGCATTTCTTATTGACTGTTAGAACTTGAAATCCGATGTTCGCCAAATTTTGAATATTTTGTCCCATAGACCAAGGCAGTGTCACCTGCCCAGGGCCCACCTTCACTAGGAGTCCACCTTTAATGCATTTGAACATCATTTTTTCATTTTAATTCTAAAAAAAAACATCATTTTTTCATCTAGAAGGGTAGTAAATCTTTGCTTGTCAAAGAAGAAAAAGTTAACGTTAACTAATAAATAGCTTCCTTTATTAGCTATATTATCTAGAAAGTTAGCGTTAACTTTTAATCTTGGAAGCTAAATAACTTTCTTTATTAGCTATATAACTTTAACTTATTATATTTATAAATATCTTTGAAGCATTTGAGTATATTTCTTATACTCTAAATTTTTTTATTTTCACTAACATATGAATCTAAGATATTTCAACTCAAAAATTAGTGTTAAAAAATTTTCAGATCATGTCTTTTGGGTTCTGAGTGATAATTTAAAGGTAAAGTTTTTTATTTTTATTTATTTTTAATTCATTAAATATTTGAACATATTATAATTAATTTATAATTTTTCATTAACGTGGACATTATATTAGCATTTTAAATCAAAACATAATATTAAATAATATTGTGTTTATTTGTGTTTCTCCTTTTCTATTTTTAAATTACTTATTATTTATAAAAATATAATTAAACATTAATAAATAATTTAATTTTTATAATTGTAATTTTTATTATACTTTATCACTTGTAATAATTATTGGATTTGTGCTTTTGTAGAGATTCACTTAAGTTACTCAATTCAAAGACTACATAAACGTTTCATTTATTACAAAATTTTGTATAATTCTATTAAACATGTTGTGATAATTAAATAATAATAAAATATTTGATAATTAAATAAGACATTAAATAGTTAGATGTGCTTGATTGTTCTTTATAAGTAGGTTGGTAGCATTAGGTTACTACATTTACCGTTATGTTAATTCCTATAAAAGAAAATTTTTAATTAAAAAATCACTAATGTTAATTAAATTCAAAAGTTACTAAAAATATTTGATTTAATAATTTAGAACTTTATCATATTATTTGTAAAATATTATTAGCTGATGCTATGACCATTTAATATTTTTTAAGTATGTAGACATATAAATTAGGTCATTTATGTATGAATATTAAATTTTAATAATAAAAATATCCTTTTAAAGTATACATGTTTGTATATTGTCAATTTATTGGAGCTTTTTTTTTCTTCGCCTTGAGTCTATAAAACGTTAGGGACGACCCTACTTTCTAGGTCCTAGGTTGGCGAAAGTGGGATGTAGGAATTGAATCATAATAGATCTCACCACAAAACTCAAAAATTAGAAATAAGTACTGATAAATTAAAATCTAAAATTTAATTTCTTATTTTATATTAATTTAAAATAAATATTATAATGTATTATAAATATTTATTGTCGATTTAAGTGATTATTTTTGTAATTGATAGTAATTATTTTTGTTCATGTTGATAGTGATTACATATGTCATTTAGATAATAGAAAATTTATATTTTTTATTCGGTTTATATGTTATTTTTGGGAGTTAAAAAATAAAAGATATTAATTTTGTCATCAACAAAAGCAATTACATATTTTCACCTGACCACTTTATTTCGTGATTTGGTGGTAAATAAAAAAAATTGAAATATTGCAGGACAAATGAGCAAGTGATACATATTCTTACATATTCTTACCTAACCGCCTACATTACTTGGCATGATTTTCTCAAATTGCAAATAGGAGTCACCGACCTCGAATCGAAGGAGAGGAGATCTTTGGTCTAATTTTATGTTGTCCAACTATGTTCGTTTTAGGCATCGGTCAAAGTTTTTTTTGGTAGTGTAGGAAAAGAGCAAGAGAGGACTAACACCTTAAGAAAGCAATAGACTGAAAATCAGATATGATTAGCAAACGCAAATTTGGAGTTGGACGGTCCCAAATATGCAGTTTCGGACAAAATTAGACATCATAAAATTGGACAAAAAATCTGAACTTGATGTTGTTTTCTTTGTAGATCGGAAAAATCTGAATTTGTCCAATGTCTAAAACGAACAGAGTTGGACAACATAAAATTTGATCGAGCGAAAGCGCTGAAGACTAAAAGCAAAATTTACTCATTATCTTTTAGTTATTACTTAATAGGTAGTGAGCTGAATCTACATTTATTTTTAATTTTTATTGTCTTTTAAATATAAGTAATATAAGGAGATGCTTGGTTAAGAAGTTTGTGAATGAATCCATAGGTAGGGAATGAAAACATTGATTGGTTATTTGTAATGATTAAATGCACAGTTTCTTGATATCTCACTTTTCGATATTATTCCATACCTCTCGTATTTGAAAGGAATGACTTTCATTCTTTATTAATAGGTAAGTGTCACAAGCGTGACAATCTCTATCATGCCCGTGGCAATAAGTGTCATTTCTTTTTTTAATTTTTTAAAATTAAATATAATTAAATTAAATTAATTAATTAATTAAAATATAACAAATTTTATTTCTCAATGTTTTTAATAAACCAACTAATATTAATAGTAATGCTAATTATTCTTTACTCTTAACCAACCATCTTAATTATAATAATTATATTCATTCTCATTCCTCACTATATTTATTCTTATTCTTATTCTTATTATCATTCTTCCACGTGAATCAACCACCTGCTAATTACAATGAAATTGGCTTGTATATGCATTTCCCGTACTTGTCCTAACAAATTATATATTTCTTTTCCAACAATAACGATTACAAATTGAAAAAGAAAATTGAGTGGCCTTTAATTGATAGTCTTAATGTCTATCATTATTATTATAAATGATATTATTATTATAAAAAATTTATAAAATAAATTTTTTTATTTAAAAAATAATCACTAATAATTACCACTAATATGTATCAAATAATACGCAATTTTATTCATAGCTAGTAAATAAAAAATTAATTATTGGAACAAAAAGTTATGAATCAATGCACAGACATCATGTATATTAGTCCGGCTAAATAGTCTAAAAAGAAAAATTACACAAATATTAAGGGGGTGCTTGGTTTATAAAAGGTAATGGGAATGAGAATGAATATAGGGAGGAATGAGAAAGAATATAATCATTATAATTATGATGGTTAGTTAAGATGAATGAATGATTACCATTACCATTGATAGTGATTGGTTTGTAAAAAATATTGTAATTAATTAATTACAAAATGAATTATAT
>JAOTAY010000191.1:39365579-39376547 GCA_025629805.1 Erythroxylum baracoense
GTGAGAGCGCGAGGCCCGAGAGGCCGAGGCTCAAAGCGGACAATATCTGCAAGCGGGTGGTCTGGGCTGTTACACTTCTAATCATTGTTCTATTAAGATTGGACATTAATAAAATGTAAAAAGATTAGCACACGTTTTGTTTTTCCTTATAAAGGAAGTAGTCGATCTTACAGACCAAAGTATGGAGATACTTAAAGAAACGTGTGGGTGTTTGCTAGACAGACCCAATATGAGAAATTTATTTGGAATATTATTTGTATATCTATGGAATTCTCATTGTGATGATTGTATAAGTGATCCTTTGACTCAAGGTCACTAAAGTTATCTTTGTATAGGGATTACTATATTTTGATACTACTTATGACCTATTTAATCATAAGTTGTTCAATCAGTAGTCAGTGGATGTGGTATAAACTATATGGAGATAGTTGTGTAATCAAAATATGATTAATCACCTTAAAGTAATTAGTGAGAATGTTTTGTTGTTCTTGATTAATATTGATTTGGGAAATTCTTGGCCAAGGTGGAATGACAATTTGTAAATAGTTTACAAATGTCATTAATTGAATCGATGACTAATGGCGGAGAACTAATATTATTGGACTCAAAATAAAGTAGATATTAATTTCATGCTTTAAGTCTAATCAAAGCATTGTATGTTGAAAGGATTGAATTATACGGACAAATCATAACAAAAAGATTAGTTAAAATCACTATGACATTCCAAAATATTTTTATGGTTATGATGCATTGCTAGATGCCAATATTGATTTATGATTATAAATTATTTAATTACGGAATTAAAGATAAATTAAAAGGAGTTCTAATTTATGTAATTATAATTATCAGTTAAAATTATAATTTATAATCATTCTCAACATATTTGGGAACCTAATGGTTCTTGCATAAATAATGGGTTGAAGAGAGCAAAGTTATTTTAATCAAATTGGACTTGATTGTAAAGTTTGAGAAACTTTATAATTAAATGTGAGATATTTGATCAATAAGTATCAATATGAGATATTGATCTAATTTGGGCATAATTGACATTTAATTAGAATTATTTACAATTCTAATTAAATTTTAATTGAAATTATAATTTAATTCTAATTAAATTACTAAAATGTCCAAAATATAGTATAAATAGTCTTAAGTTCTAATAGAGGTCACACTTCTTACTTAACCCTCTCCATAAGAGTTATAGAGCTATCTCAACCCATTCCATGGATATCATTAAAGGTTAGACATTTGTGCTGCTATGATGGTTGAGATAGATCGATTTCGAAAATAGTCCAAGGGATACGACAAGACAAAGATCAACCTTCATAATAAGGTCGAATTAAGTTTCTGCTTTATTAAGATTTATACTAATCATTTTATAAAATTAAAGAGATATTTGTTTTTAGAAATAAAAAATACAAAAAAGTTTTATAATTATTCCGTCGTGGTCAAGATTGAATCCCAACCCAGTTTCCCAATATTGGTATCAAAGCCAATTTTTAGTTTTATAATTTGATTCAATTATCTGATTGTTATTAATTTTATGGAAATGAATTTGAAATTGTTGCAAACCTTAAACAATATGAAAAGTTCATATTAAAGCTTTTAAAATATTAAATTACAATATAAATTGTAATTGGATAATTGAAACCCAGAAAATAATAAACCCTATAATTATTCTGGAGTTCTTAATATAAGGTTTGTCACTGTCGAATGAAAAGACCAAACATATTATGCAATTGTGATTTTTGGTGAGGGAGTAAGTACGTGATGTTATCGTGGGGCTTTAAATTGGTAGCTTGAAAATGTTTGTTTGTGGTTTTCTATGTTGGTATTGAACGAGTCTTTGAGAAGGCTCGATGGGTGTATTTTGTGGCTATTGTAATTGGAGTTTTTGTTTGTGGATTCTGAATATCGTTGAAGGAGGATGAGTTTTGTTGGCGTCGTGATTGGATGGCTAGGAGAAGCAGGCATCATCAGAATAAGACATGCGGTGGTGTTGCCAGAGACGTGGTTGTGGCTATGTTTGGTGGTTGCTTGCGCTTGAAAACGCAAAAGAATATCCAGCCATCTGCAATGGTGGTTTGGAGGTGTGAACTAAGAGAGGGATTACATTCATCAAGTTAATTGATTAGTTAGAAGAAAGATCTTGCCTAATTAATTGATTATCTATATGATAACTTTATAAGTAGTTGAATTGGTGGATTGATTTTGTAGATTGAAAGATTGCTTATTCATCTCCATTTAATTTGGTTAGAGATAATTAATTACACCTTAAGAGAGGGTAGTTAATACATTGGGACATCTTAGGCAAGGCACAATTTAATTAACAAGATAGGAAGGAGATAAAATAGGAAAAAAAGTGATATCTAATTGTTAAATCTTGAATTCCAAGTTTTTGCAATTTTGCTTATCATCTGTTCATTGTTAGTTGTTTGATTCAATTCAAATTTTTAGTTTATATTCATAAGAAATCATTTCTTAAACAAAGAGCAGCCTAAATTAAGTGGAGCCTAAGCACAATCCTTATAGAATCGATATCTGTTTTTTGCTATAAGTCACGACCCGTACAATTGTGATTTTGAGCGTAAAACTAATAGTTTGTTTTTCCATCAACAATTGTCAGCCGACCAAAAAAGAAGTAGAAAACGTATCAAAATAGAAGCAAATGTGTTACCGAGAAGAAAGAAAATTAAATGTTCCTTGCTTCATAGAAATAGGTTTTTTGTAAAAATAAAAGAGTAAGGCTACGTATATCGATGGCCCTTTTTAAACTTCCACTAAACAAAAAGCCTTATGCACCGAATATATTAACTTTTTTATGTTTTAAATTTTAATAAAATAATTAATAAATAATTGGATAAATAATAAATATGTGAAGGTATAAAAATTTGACAAGACGAGTCAAGTCAATGATATTAATAAAAAACATAATATTTGATTATTTTTATAATAAATTGAAATTTTTAAATTTTTGATTACTATTATAAAGTTGAGATAAATTTATAATTTTAAATTTATTCTTTTTTTGTTTTAATATTGTGTAGTCTAAGTTGAGACTTGATAGGATGGTGTGGCGATAGTCATATTTGAGATTTGATAGGATGGTGTGGTGACATTTCATAATTGATCGTATATGCCACTTGCCACCTTCTTTTATTTATTTAAATTTGAACATAAGACACTTTCTTTAAAAAAGAACAAGAAAGATGTTTTTCCGTTCCATTGGCTTTATCACAAATTCCACCATTAAATTATTTATTTTAAATCTTAATAAATTTATGATTTATTTTATAGTTAAATATAGAATGATAAAGTAAATATACAATGTTAGAGATTATTCCTGTCATAACTAAATACAATGAGTTATAGTAAGAAGTAAACTTTGGTTTATTGTGATGATTCCTCCCGAATACAAAGTAAACTTATGGAGACCATCACACATACATTTTGTAGTTAAGATTATAAACTTTTCTTATAAAGATGTCTCTTTCAACAAAATGGGCATTTGGAACATTACTTGTATATCTATAAAATTCTAATTGTGATAATTGTACAAGTGATCATTTGACTTGAGGTCACCAAAGTTATTTTGTATAAGGATTACTATATTCTAATACTACTTTTGACCTATTTAATCATGGGTTGTTCAATCGATAGTAATTAGATGTAGCATAAGCTATATGGAGGTAACTACGTGATCAAAATAAGATTCATCACCCTAAAGTAATTAGTGAGAATGTTTTGTTGATCTCGATTAATATTGATTTGGGAAATCTTAGATCAAGGTGGAATGATGATTTGTAAATAGTTTACAAATTTCATTAATTGAATCAATGACTAATGGCGGAACTAATATGATTGGACTCAAAATAAAGTAGATATTAATTTCATGCTCTATGTCTAATCCGAACATTGTATGAAGAAAGGATTGAATTATACGAAAAAATCATGCATGAAAAGATTAATCAAAACTACTTTGGCATGCCTACATATTTGGGTGGTTATGATGCATTGCTAGACGCCAATCTTAATTTATGATTATAAATTATTTAATTAAGGAATTAAAGATAAATTAAAAGGAGTTTTAATTTATGTAATTCTAATTATCAATTAGAATTATAATTTATAATCATTCCCAACATATTTGGGAACCTAATGGATCTTACATATAGAATGAGTTGAAGAGAGTAAAGTTATTTTAATCAATTGGACTTGATTGTAAAGTTTTAGTAACTTTATAGTTAAATGTGAGGTATTTGATAAATAAGGATCAATATAAGATATTGATCTAATTTAGGCATAACTGGTATTTAATTTAATTACAATTATTTGTAATTTTAATTAAAATTAAAATTTAATTTCAATTAAATTACTGAAATTTCCAAAAACCTATTATAAATAGGTTTAAGTTCTAATGGAGCTAATACTTATTGTTTAACCCTCTTTGTAAGAGTTACAGAGTTCTCTTAATCCATTCAGTGGATATCGTTAGAGGCTAGGCATTTGTGCGGCTATGGTGGTTGAGACAGATCGATTTTAGAAATAATTCGAGGGATACGATAAGCCAAAGATGAAGCTTTAGAATAAGGTTGAATTAAGTTTCCACTTCATTATAATTTATGTTAATCATTTTATAAAATTAAAGAGATCTTGGTTTTCTAGAAATAAAAAATACGAAAATGTTTCATAATTATTTCGTCATCGTCAGGATCGAATCCCAACCCAGTTTTTCAATAGTGGTATCAGAGCCAATTTTTAATTTTATAATTTAATTAAAATTTTTTTATTGTTATTGATTTTATGGAATTGAATTTGAAGTTGTTTTAAACACTAAACAATGTGAAAAGTTCATATTAAAGCTTTTAAAATCTTAAAATACAATATAAATTGTAATTACACAATTGAAACCCAGAAAACAATGAACCGTATAATTCATCTAGCGTTCTGAAAATAAGGTTTATGATTGCTGAATGAAAAACCCCTAAAAGACCAAACATATTATGCTATTATGATTTCTGGTGAAGGAATAAGTACATGATGTTGTTGTGGGGCTTCAAATTGGTAGCTTGAAAATGTTTGTTTGTGGTTTTCTATGTTGGTATTACACGAGTCTTGGAGAAGGCTCAATGTGTATATTTTGTGGCTATTGTGATTGGAGATTTTGTTTGTGGATTCTGGATACAGCTAAAGGAGGATGACATTTTTGCCTCTAAAGGCAATTTTGTCAAATTTTCATACAGTGGACAGTTATTAATTGTAATTTGGTTTTTAAATAAATTATTGGTTAAGTTACGTAATTTGATCCAGATAAAGATAATCAAGTGGCCCAATAAATGATCTAAATTAATGGAAGTCTGGGTGAAAAATGGATCCCTTTTAGTGTGGACCTAGTCCATATCGGCCTTGTGATGGGAAAACCCGATATGGAAGCTATATAAATAGGTTAAAGTCTCCTGCAGTTGCTCATATCAATCGTAAGCAAAAAGAATCTCTGACTTGTTAAGAGAGCTTACATATTGAGAAAACTGTAGAAAGACCTAGCCCGCGTCTCAGTGATGGATCCTCGTGAAGATGGCAGTGGACTCGGGATCGTTTTGGCTTTGGAAAGCTCGTTTGAAGTTTAAAACCAAAATCAGGTATTTTGTAAATTTCTTCATTTTTTCCCTTTTAGGTTCGATCTGGGGTACGTAACTAAGGTATCGTTATGTATTACACGTGGTATCAGAGTGGTGGAGTGATCGGGTGGTTAAAAATGGAGATTTTTTAGTTTTTCTCTCTATAAGATTTTCAGAGAGTTAACTTCCGTTTCTTGTTCTTTTTTTTCTTTTTATTACATGAAAGTAGTATACATATGTTTAGCCTTGAGAAACGGGTTGAAAACGAGCTCGGGAAGTAAAAAAAGGGCCCAAAACTCATCAAAAATTGTCATTTTCTGGCGAGAGATGCGTTACCACGCGCCCAACTGTGAATAGTATCATTGAGGAGTAGACGTGTATGATGCTTGCATTACACGCACTGAACGTGGCATGATTTCAGACAGATGCATGTTTGGCGCATGCAATGCATGCCCCAATGACGGTGGGAGCATCTGAGATGACGTCACCCAGTACGGACAGATGTACAGTTCCAAAAAGAATCCAGATTTCCTGTAAGAGTAACCGGGGGTGTTTTAGGTCAATTTCCAAGTTCGAGAAATTTATGAAGTGAAATTTTCCATTTTTTTAGATTTATTACATTAGTAATAAATTAAAGTTTAACTTTAGAAAAAGGAATTAAGGTGTTTTGAATTCTATTTTGAGTGAATTTTCATGCTTTGAATATCACACGAGGGAGATACTTCAAATTTTTGTTTCTCGAGTCTCATATTTAGTGTTCGGGATCGCATGATAGTTAATCGAAAAAAGGGATTAAGACATTCTGAAGCCATTTTTGAGTGAATTTTTGTGCAACAAACTTGCCATAAGGGAGATACATGAAATTCTTGTGTCTCGAGCAGTCAGTTCGGTATCAAGTAATTCATAATAGTCACTCTACTTGGATTTTTCTTTTACAAAAATCTCAAATAAAGTTTTTAAATTATGTGTTTAGGACCAGTGTATGACAATGAGATTGTACATTCGGGTTTTTGCTTTTATTGAAGGTACATTGTCATATACCATATGCTTATAAAGAATGTGAGGATAAGATAAAGTTTTATCCCTTGTATTAGTGGACTTTTTGGAATACTGATGAGAATGTAGTCACTAAAGTGGCCTTTCAAGTTAGTATTTTGGATCGTTCTATTTACATGTTGAAGGATGTCTCTGACTTTATGTTTGGTTATCCTACCCAAAGGTGTTGGCCTTATATAACATTTTGAGATGATCATAAAGGCATTAGATGGAAGAAAGCTATTGCATAAATGATCTATTCACCCAAAGGTGGTAGTGTCATGAGAGTTAATGGTTTGTACTCTGATCGCTTTTTATGTGGAAGTCTAATTGCATATATTATTTATTCAGCGTAAAGGTATTTTATAATATATGTGATCGAATTTTCAAGAAAGATATTGTTTAATGGATTTCAGTATCACGATTATCCTACATTTGTGTTGATCTAATTAAAGTTACTATAAAGTCACCTTTTCGGTCAATAAAATCAATGTCATCATTGAAACCCTGACCAGTTTCGATATAAAGAAGTAGACAGAGGATGTATTGAACGCTATGGAAATCGTTGAGGTTAATATGGCCATATAGATACATAGGCCATCTCACTACATCCATAAGCTCAAAAGCTCATAAAGCATCCCATAAAGCTCAGGATCGGTTTGACAGATTATGTTTGATGACCACTAAGAGATCTGTACCTAACCATCGGCTAAGTGAACTTTCAGAAATAGACATAGCATAGTAATTTCTTGGAAATGTCTCGTAGAGGTACATAGTCTCATCTAGTGTTGAGACAAGTGCCTTGAATAAAGAATTATTCTCCATAAGGTATATGGGAGAAGGGGGAGTAAAGGAGTACATTCTTCTTCCTAATGTCTTCATAATTTACCAGACTCTGAATACACTCCCTTCAGAGTTAAGTAATTTGGTAATGACATATTATTCACAGGATGAGGAATGAGATTCAATGCCTTGATTGCCCATTGCATTACTGAGGAGGAGAAACTCAAGCTTGTTACTCCTATAGCCCTCGAAGTAACTAAATGGAAGGCAATGATGAAGTATACTAAAATCAAAGCTAGAAAGACAATCTTATCTACATGCTGATATGGAAAAGATTAAATTTTCTTGAATTTTAATTAATGTTTTGAATTATTATTACTATTAAAAAATGAATTACTATTTTATCCTCAAAAAAATACTAAATATGTTTAATCTCACTAAAAAATTATATTTGTCAAAATTTAGGTTCTTTATTTTCTCTTGTACTTTAATTGAAAGTTTTGAATAATTATTGTTAAAAACTAATTATTATTTTAATCGTTAACTTGTTTAATAAATTGAGTTACTAGTTACTATATATAAGTAATTTTGCTTAAGATAATTTGAGCATGCGCTAAAAAGTAATATTTAAACTATAAAGAATTATGTTTAAAGGACGTTGAAAAAAGTTATAATAAATTTAAAATCCTTTCTTTGACTTTCTTTAAGCATAATTGAACTTTTATGATTAATTTTTATTTTGTTATTATTTTAAATTTTATGTTAGATTCAATCTATATTTAAATTATTATTTATTATATATTAAATTTTTTTGTTTTATTATTATTTTAAGTTTTATGTTAGATTCAATCCTTCCTCCCTGCCTCCATCCTCACTCTTGCTGCCACCTTATCGCCAGAGGACAAAGAGGTGTTAGCCTATCTCTTATCTTCCTCAACCTGCAACACTTTTCATAATAACACTACAGAACAACTTCATCATCGCTTCTCCATAAGTCCACTATTCAAAGCACTCCAAAGACCGTAGTTCGTAGGAAGATTGGCAATGACCATCCTCTGTTGCTCTACTATGATTGTTTCAGGTGCTATATGAGCTACTAGGTTCGATGGGACTTGTCTCCTAACTATCACCTCATGCACATCGATGCTTTTGAGGATAGCTTGTCGGCACAGAGAACAGACGGATACTCTATCTAAACTTATTCTATATTAACTCGTCGGTTAATAAAACCTCGTGGTTTTTGCTTAGATTTTAAGCGATTCAGTCACTTAAATATAACTGTCACGCCTGTGATATAAGTGTCATGGATGTGACATAAATCAAAAGCGTGAAATTCCTTAAGTATTTTTATTTTTTATTTTTATCATTTTACTTTTAATTGTACTAATATTATTCTAATAAATAATTTAATTTAATTTAATTTAATTTTTAATTATGCTATCATTAATTTTATAAAAAATAAAATTTAAAAAATAAAATTTGGTTTATGTCACAGGTGTGACACTTAAGTCACACCTGTGGCACATTTTCCTTTTTTATTATTTAAATTTTAATTTTTAAAATAAAATTTATAAGTTAAAAATTTAAAATTTAAAAATTGGCGTAGGTTAGTGCTGGGTAATAGCATCGAAATTTTGGATGAAGACACGTTGGGGAATCTGGGACTTTTAGGTAAGATTATGGTTGGAGACATGACAAAGGATGGTGGTGGTATGGTGTCTGTGTTCCAGTAGTTTTGTGTGTTTCATTGATGTGACTTGTTCTTTGTAAAGGTTTTTAACTCTTTTGTTATTTCTTTTTGTAGTTCATCATTAGATGGTGATGATTGTGGTGATTCATTGAAGGTCTTAACACATGTAAATACTTAGGTTATATTCCATGTACAATATCAATTACTTCCACAAATGTTGTCAAATGACTATAAACTTTAGTGTCATTTGAATGGAAAAAATACTTAGTCTTACTGCTGATTATTTGTTGCTGGAAAACATTTTCTAGTGATACGAACCTCCATTTTTAACTTCCTAAGAACACTAATATCAACATATTTCTTTTACAGATGACTATTGTTCATGCTTATGCTGGTGGTAGAAGGATTAATCCACTTAAAAAACAAGCCACAACTACTCCTTTGTTATCATCTTGACTCATTGAAGGCATTGCACATAACATAAATGGCACTATTTTTATTCTGAAGGCAAGTTCATATTATTAATTTCTACTTTTTTCATTGATTTTTTCGCTCATTAGTTTGTGAAGAGTATGAAGTAATTAAGAGCATTAGATTATGATAGACTGGTAATAATCTCTGGTAGGGTGGGGGAGAACTTGAGGTCTTTGGATCACCAATAGAAAAAGCTATTCTAGTATGGAAATTCAAAGTTTTTACCATGCTGTTTTAAATTGCTTATTTCTTTAGGGGTAATGCTTAAACTGTTGATATTCACTTTTCGTTGTTTGTAGTTGGGAATGAATTGTGACACTATCATCTCTCAATCTACCATTATCCTTGTATTCCTTTCAACTCAGAAATAAAAAGAGAGGCAATGTTATAATAAAATGGGTAATGTGGTTATACTCACAAGATGCAATGTTGATCTAATAGTAATCAATATCATATTCTGATTAGGCACAATCATTCTTGTAATTAATATATCCAGAATCTGACATATAAGTTTATTATATTTGGGATTTACCTAAATAATCATCTGCAATTGATATAGTTATGACCGGTATGTAAAGCATTGCTTTCATATTTTAAATCACGATGTGTGCTTGATTCAGAGATCTATCTTGCAGCCTGACTCTCAAATGCAGTTACATTAGAAAGCGGCCGTTGAAATTGTCCTAGCCTTGGGTGAAAAATACATTGATGCAAATGATAACATAGAACTTATGGATGAGGAAAAGGTTAGTGAGAATGTTTACCTTTTATGATGGGAACTGTCAGATGTTTCCTTTTATTAAAACTGGCCTTTGGTTGCAGTTGTCCTTTTCTAAGAAATCTATAGAAGATATGGCTTCTGTAAGTTTACGATGCATAGCTATCGTATATAGGTCTTATGAATGCATAAAATTCCAGTTAGTGAAAAAAATTTCTTGATTGATCAATGTCCACCGTTCAATTTCACAAATAGGTTTCATGATGTTGTTTAAGTTAGCGAGGTTCCTATTTTGTTGGTTCCACAAACCCTGCTCTAATCACTCTAAATTCAAGACGAGGAAACTATTTCCTCTGTAATTTGAACTACGGTTGCACTGTTGGTCAAATCCTGTTAACATCCCAACATCTTCCCTGACACCTCCTTCATCTTCATCATCAGCTACCCAATCTGAAATCATTAACAACTTACACAGTTGGATCATCCCTACACTCTAACTAATTTTTGCTAATATTTTTGTTGCCCCTGCACTCTAGCTACTTTTTGCTAATATTAATATTTTAGCAATACAAATTTCGTTTTGATTCTTAAAAGTATAGAAAAATAATATTGTTAGTTTTCTTGATATTTTAAGAGGGATATTTGTTCCA
>JAOTAY010000191.1:39376647-39399654 GCA_025629805.1 Erythroxylum baracoense
ACACCTAAGGTGTTAGGTGTCAACTAAAGGAATGACCATATGTCTTATGGCATGATCAGCACTTATCAAGCATAGGTACTGCCAAATGTCTCCAATTAACTAAGTCACTTGTCCATTAATCAAATATGCCATTTGTCATCAACTTACTAGCCCATTTGTCACACAATGATTGATCCATTTGTCAATTAATTCTTAGTCCATTTGTCACCAATTTAACTATGCCAAATGTAACTCAATTATAGACTAAATCATCTAAAATTTTCATGTATCAATTTATCCTACTACTTGACATTTGTCCTAGTCCAAATGCACCTCAAATTCACCATCAAGTCCAAAATAATGCTAATGGTTTCCAAATAAAATTTTAACACAAATAACTCACAATTCACATTTTAATCACATTTATAAATCAATTATACACGGAAAATGTCAATGAATACATGTACAATCATATTCAAGTGCAAAAAATGTGCATGTCATATTTAATTAAAGCATGATGTGCATTTTCCTAATTTCTCAATACTTCCTTATAAATCGTAATTCTAGCCTCAATATGGGTAGCGAGATGTTACACATTATTAAAACCATAGATAAAAGTAGCAAAAGCACAACAATTTTCCATTTGAAATAGAGCTTAGTGTGAAGAAACTGTTGACTAGATTCTAGAGCTTTCACTTCTATAAATTCCCCATCATAAGCAATGATAATCCTTCCATAGGCATGACTTTGGTGGTTTGTAAGAAACTACCATTTACTACCCAAACTACATAGTTTATTCAAATTAACTTCTCTAATTTTGGTTTCCAAAAGAAAAAAAACGAGAGACTTTCCTTTCAAACAAAATTCCTTAACGCATTTAGATTGGAGGGGTTATTTATTCCACGAATATTCCATACAATCGGAGTCATAAAATGTTACTTTTACTTTTGGAGCCTTTCCTACTGCTCCTATTACTTTTCTTAGAGATTACTTGCTCAAAATGCTCCTCTTGAGAATCTCCATTCTGTAGGTCTGCCTTCTGTAAACTTTTTCCACACTGTATAGGATCTTGATCGCCTCCACTTGGAGTAACCCGACTATTTTCCAGAACATTCTACCCTTTGTTCATTTGTGAATTATTTTGGTTATTAGGAGGCTTCTGAAATGCTCCTTCTTGCTAGACTGAATTTGGACTCTGCTCCTCTTGGGTGCTCTCTTTATTTATAAGAGAAACATTTTCAATCTGAACAATTTCATGGTTGTCCGATACTTGTTCTGCCTCTTTACATTCTTTGCTGTCCCCCAAAAAATTCTTTATAATTCTCATCACCTCCCAATAGTCACCTCTAGTAAAGACTTTTCCCATAGGTTTCCATTCTTTGCCTTGAGCCTTAAGAGATGGTTTCCATTAGTAAGTAACCGTAACTTTATCCTCTTTAAAAGAATGTTCATTGCCAAACTTAGGATAGGGATGCTGTCTTTCATTTCCTTAGAAATATCCATACTCACACATAATCTACCAAAGCCCACGCTTTTCCTCAATGCAGTGTTTTCATCCATGCATATTGGTTTCCCTAAGTAGGTAGCTAGCATACTCAATCCATTGGTAGTCCAATATTCTAAAGGAATGTCAGGAATGTTCACCCATAGAGGTATGTTCTTCATTCTGATTTTTTCTAATTCCAAGCTCGGTTGCCAATTTTGAAGAAATAAGAGGAATTGAGAGATGTGTCAAGGGCCTTCTTCAATTACCTTTTGAGCTTCTGTTTTAGAAGAGAAGGAGAATATCAAGTTATCCTCCTCAGTTAGCATTACCTCCATAAGACCTCTTCCTTTCCAATTTCTCTGAGCCTATGCTTGTATCACTGGAAAAGCAGGCCTTTTATCCATAAAAAAACCAACTAGGGTAGCTTCCCATGACCTAGCTCCTTTCTGCAAAATGTCTAAACTAGGAGCCACTATTAACTTTCAATCAATCTCCATAGGTGGATTGAAAATCAAAGAAGAGCTAGAGGTATCTCCCATGACTTGCTTTTATGTTTTCCTAGGTCGACTTACAACGTCACCTACGGTAGGGTTTGAAAGTTTGGGAGAAATGTCAGAGGTAGAGGTAAGGGTAGTTGAAGAGCGGGATGGGGAAGAAGGATGGGTTGTAGAAAGTTTATGAGGGGATGAGGGTTTAGGTTGGGGAGATGAGGGTAGGGCTGTGTTAGTGGAAGCTAATAATGGTAGAAAGTTTATGTCCATTTTAAGTTTGGAAACCAACAAGACATCAAGGGGATCAAAGAAAGAAGAATTGGATAAGGGTAAGGTCTGAGATGTTCGGATGGAGGAATGGAGTAGTTTCAGATCCAAGGGTTGGGTTGAGTGAATGGAGGAGAATATTAGAAAAAAGCTAGAGTTTCTCTCTTTATCTCTGGTTTTCCCTTTTGCTACAGTTGCATGCAAGTTGTTCTCGACAATTTTTTTTTAAATACCTAATACATTAATAAGCTAAACCAATGATCATCTTGTTAATAAGGGTGATTTATGGGCTAATAATTATCTAATCATATAATCAAACAGACCTATATTTAAGGTAATATCTTGTAGTGTAATATTCATACTATTAAATAATTAGTTCAAGATATAATCATTAGGATTAGAACCACTAATACCTCGGCAACTTTGTCGTTTTGATATATGTAATCAAACTTCTTTTTTTTTTTCAGTATTTCGTTTCCATTTCTATGACTCCAGACCCTAAAGCTTAACTTGGTCTGCGTCGTTTTGACTCGTCGGAGAATCACAATTATCTATTTACCATAGCCCTGCGCCACCACCATTATCCGCCGTCTCGTCCTCTTATTCTCCACCTCTTTCTCTCTCTCTAAACTTTTTCCCGCCAATTTAATGTCCACGCAAATGCTCTCTAAAGCTCGCCACGGCGTCGTTTCCCACACGTCAAACCCGTCATTACCTCTCCAACACCTCTCTCGCTCCAACTTCTCTGTTCGTCCTCCTCCAAACTTTCCCGCCTTTTCGCTGCCAACCCTAAAATTTCCAATCCCCCTCTCTCTACAATCCAGTGTCCAATTACGATCAAAAATCATCTCCAATTCGAAGTTCTCCGACACTCTCATGCTGGACATTTCCCACGCCGATCTCGATCGCTTTGCCGCCGTCGCCAACCAACTCGCCGACGCTTCCGGTGAAGTCATCCGCAAGTACTTCCGGAAGAAGTTCGATGTTCTGGATAAAGAGGATTTGAGTGAGTGTAAATGATGAATGAGTTGTAATGATACTTTATGGTCTGATTTATCATGAAAATGAAAAAAAAAATAACAGAGAGAATATGGTTGATTGTTACAGAAGTGTACACTTTATGTGCAGTTAAGGTCTTCTAATTGTTTATTTATTCTAGTGATGTTTGATGCACTACAGGTCCTGTGACAATTGCGGATAAAGCAGCTGAGGAAGCTATGGTTTCAATTATAATGAATAATTTTCCTTCTCATGCGATGTGAGTTGTTTGGTCTTTCTCATGAACTAGTTTTTGTTTAGTTGACAGACAACTGTAATGAACGGTCTCTCAAATGTTTGCTTGGATTTGTTTGAGAAAGTTTTTGACTTTTGCTTCTTAGATTTGGTCCTGTAACTGTGAAGGGGTTGTAATTGCAGTTATGGAGAGGAGAACGGGTGGAGATGTAAGGAAAAGTTTTCAGACTATGTTTGGGTTTTAGATCCTATTGATGGAACCAGGAGTTTTATTACTGGTTTGTTTCTTGGTTTTGTTGCCATCAGGTTTGAGTTTTAAATGATTCCTTAAATACATATTTTGATTTTTTTACAGGAAAACCTTTGTTTGGTACACTCATTGCTTTACTGCACATGGGAAAACCGGTAAGACCGGCGGTAATCTGATTCCTAAAAAAATGAATGATTTTTAGAGCATGTAAGCTAGCTAAGAATGTTTCACCTTTTAGGTGAAGGAGAATCCCCATATGAACTAAATTTCATGAGATAGCGAAGTTTTGGCAGCTTTAGCTTATTCTTAAAGGGATGAAGTATGATTTCAGCAAATGGATTTGTTGATTTATGGTAAAAGATGGTACTTTGATGTACATGATAAGAATGGCAACTTATGCTCAAACAATTTTAACGAAGGGTTACCTAGTGTTCAATCAGTATATTTGATTAGTTTATATTCTTGTTTTAAGTTTGTCTGGAATCTAGGATAAAGACATTGCTAAAGCACCTATTTCACCACTCTTGGGAGTTCCTTCTGAAAACTCTCACTCTATTGTCATTTTTTTTTCCCTGTTTGGTGTGAATTCTCTTGAATTTACTTGGTCACCAGTCACTTGACTTTGTTGTAAATCATGTATCAATATTCTAGTGGTGGTTTTCAATTTGAAGATTTAACTTCTAACATGAAATTGCTTTTTCTTATTATTGTCAAATTTTTAAAAATGTCTTTACAGATTGTTGGAATAATTGATCAACCTGTCCTTAAAGAAAGATGGATTGGGATAAGCGGAAGGGGAACAACATTGAATGGAGAGAAATTGTCAACACGCACCTGTGAAAATTTGTCACAAGCATATCTGTATGTTATCTTGTTTAAAAGGTAGGTTATGATATAGGGAATGAAGGTTGTTATTTACTAAACTAACTTTTACATTTCCCCCCTTCTGTAGATATACTACAAGTCCACATCTATTCAGTGATGATGCTGCAGAGGCATTTGCTCGTGTCAGAAACAAGGTGGGGCTTTACCGTTTGAAGTGAAATTAGGATACAGGTTTTATCATCAAGTATTAGTACCAGTGGAACATATGAAAAAACAATTTTAGTCTTAGCTTTGCCAGCTGAATTTTATAAAGATTTAGTATCTACGCAAACATCATTGTTACCATGTTTGTCATAGGTATTTTCTTCTCCAGAATACCTTGAGACAGTTGATCTGTGTACATTTATACGAATGATCTCCAGCATTTTATATATTTTTTAAAACCTTTTGAGTCTAGATTAGCAGTCCTCTATTCAAGTTCTAATTATTTTCGAGCTACACTGGCTTATGAGATCCTATTTTAAGATCTGTCAGTATCGTAATTTTTTCTCCTAGGAATGAGGAATGTAACTGAATGTATCTTGAAGTGCTAGTGTTTCATCTCTTTCCTCCATTTTATGTTGTCATTATTGTGCAGGTAAAAGTGCCATTATACGGGTGTGACTGCTATGCTTATGCGCTTCTGGCTTCTGGCTTTGTAGATCTTGTCATTGAGTCTGGTCTGAAGGTAAGTTGTGCTATTTTCCTCTACAAATTTGACACATCAACCTCTCCCTCGAGTGTGTTTGGCTACTTGTCATGGAGTGAAACGAATCCTACTAAGGAATACGATGGGGAGAACGGGCATGACATTGATTTATAAGTTAGTGGCTGCTAGTTGGTCTCATAAGTCTATTCAAAGATAAGTTGGAGAGTAATATTTTAACATCTTGGATTGAATGTTTAAAATTACCAAAATAGTTGACAGAGAAATGGGCTTGTGGATCTTCTAGAGTGGCGGGTTCTCCATTTCCCAATTATCTTATTGAGCTCATTTCAATTCGATTCAGTGGTTCTTGTAGGTATGTTGAATTAACCTTCGTTGCTTTAATAGTTAATGTGTGCTTTTCTGTCAGCCATACGATTTCCTTGCTCTTATGCCGGTGATCGAGGGTTCTGGAGGAGTAATAACTGATTGGAAAGGAGATGAACTCAGTTGGGAGGCTTCTCCAGATTCTCGTGCAACAAGTATGCTTGCCTACTACTTGCAATTCTAATTTTAGTTAGTGAACTTAATCTATGGCATTTATCAGTTATTCCTTTACTTTCTTTCATAGGTTTCAACGTAGTGGCGGCTGGGGACAGACAGACACACCGAGAAGCCCTTGACTTCTTGGATTGGCACTGAGGTTTTGTAGTGGATCAAACTATGGGGTTCATTATTTAAATTGATGTGACTTTGAGGGAGCTAGACGAATGTTTGAAATGATATGTAAACAAGGTAGATGTCAATAACAATGTATGCGAGCACATTTCTACTTCACTTGGATTATCGAGAAGTTTTAAAGCATTTATTCTTTACCGCATTAAATGTTAGTAATTCTATGCAAGCAATGTAGTTCTCAATACTAACGGAGACGTCAGGAAAATCTTCTGTTTCACTTATTTTATTCTAATCCTGTTTTATTAAATTTTATCCATATATTTTTGTAAGTTTTATATAAATATATGGATAAAATTTAATAAAACAGAATTGAAATAGAGTAAGTGAGACAGAATTTGATGAGTATTTTCGTTAATAGAACATGATAAGAACACCATAAACAGTACAAAAGATCAGATTCCATGAAGATGAGCACATCTCTCTTCATCTCTCTTTATACTTGGATTGTTTGGATTTTTTTTAAAAGTGTTTCTTGTTTAGCAAAGTAAATTATATCAGCTAGTGGTTTCGTAATTCCAAAAAAAAAGAATGAATTTTTATTTACGAGTTCTTGTCTGCGTCTGCATGTCAGAATCTATGCATTTGTAGCATTATTCTGAATACCGTATCAAATTTTGCTGGCATCAATCATATCATTAAAAAATTATTACCAAATTAAAATATTTTGTACTGGGTGTTGATGCCGATTATTGTCACTCTTTTAATTACCGATTAAATAATTTTACATAATTAAATATAATTTAAATAATTTTATATTTTATATATTTTACATTGACCACATTATTTCTAACGCATACATATAAAAAATTATTATAATAACTTTTAAATATGTAAAAAAATAACATTTAAAATTAAATTTACTTATTGCAAATGTATCTTTTTATTTTATATTATTCTTAAATTTATATTATATCAAAGTTAAATGTTCCCTTTCTCGTTTTATTTTATGAAAAAATGTAAAAATAATATTAGTAAAAAGAAAAAATATTTATTATATTAAATTTATATTATTATCATTTCTTGAAATAAGATTAAAATAAAGTAAAAGATTATCTTATATAATATAAAAGACTGTTTTAGAATTTTATAAAATTAAAAAAAATTATCTAAAACAATATCCAATATTGACCAAAAACCAGATTCCAAGTTCAATATATCAAATTTATGAGACGAGAGGGCATGTTGGGCAGGATTATATGGTACATTGCATGGTACAGAATAGGATCTCCTGCCCAAATTCATAACATTGATATGTAGACATCATCAAGCCTACTTCAACTCAGTCAAATCGTGACTAATTGAGATGTTAACGACCATTGGAGTTGGGGATTTGGGGTATATGGCTGTGATGAGGGATTGATCACCACATGACTAGGAGAATCATAACTGTTATATTGAAGTGGCTTCCAATTAGTTCAAATGCCGATCATGCTAAGTTACGGGCGATGTTCGTCTGGTCAAATATCCAAGTAAATTCGTACAAGGAGCAATGTTATGAACTTGTAATTGAAACAAACAAGCCAATATTGGAAATGAACCCAGCCAAACGAACGTTGCCCTCGCAAAAACTAGGACCAAGCTATGGCGGTGCACTCAACTATGGCCATTTACCAGCAGAATCCGTGTAGCACTAAGGTGAAAAGTGCACTAGACCTAAATTCCACCGCTTGAGGCCTCTGGTCAGTCCAACCCCAGAATGAGAACTCAAGAGCACTACAACCTGGGTATCAATCCTTTCCAAAGTCTGCGTTGTAGTGAGCACTTGATTCCAGTTTTTTGGCCTCATTCAGTTTCCGGACAGCCTAGAAAAGCAGAAAAAATAAATGTTAATGACTACTATACAAAACAAATGTGCAGAGAAAAGATGGTCCCACAAGGAGACCAATGGACTCTCTCCAGGGGGTGATGCAAATGAACGATGAGGCTATACATTGATACTTAATTCGTAAAGACAAAAACGTGGCTAACTTTTATAGCCAGTCTTTTTCTCTCACAAGGTTGGAAGGAAATGTTCTCTCAAGGACTATGGTCCTTGGATAAATAATGAAGTGCCATCAACAATTCGGATCCTAATAGACATTAAAATAATGTTTTCATCCATAAAAAAGTATACCTTCATAAAATCTTCATGGATGACATAATCCCGTTCTGCACGAATGGCAGACATACCAGCCTCAGTGCAAACATTTCTCAGATCAGCCCCATTAAAACCCTGAAGAAAATGAATTAGTTCAGTCTTTAATTTTTTGTTAAAAGATATTCTATTCGCACAAGAGAACATATGTCTGACCTCGGCAAGTTTTACAACTGCTTCATAGTCGATCTCTCCATGTTTTGCAATACCAGCAGCATGAATTTTAAGGATTTCCATTCTTGACTGCTCATTTGGTAATGGAATCTCAATCTTCCTGTCAAGTCGTCCAGGACGGAGCAGTGCAGGGTCCAGAACATCAGGTCTGTTTGTAGCCATAATCATTTTAACCTAGAAAGCCAATTTCTTTCAGTTACCATCTAAGGGTGCAAATGTACACCTCACAAACAAGCTGAAAACATGGTAGGCTCTTAACTGAGAATGAAAATACGTTACCTTTCCAAGCTGATCAAATCCATCCAGCTGATTAAGCAATTCCATTAGGGTTCTTTGTATTTCACGGTCAGCACTTGTTCCCTCACTGAAGCGACGTCCACCAATGGCATCAATTTCATCCATAAATATGATGCAAGGCTTCAAAGAGAAATCAATATTTAGTTAAAAAATATCTAGAAAAGTAGAACAATGGAAACCACACTCCTGCAAATTGAGCTCTTACTTGATGATCACGTGCATAACCAAACATTTCCCTTATCAATCTTGCACTCTCACCGATGTATTTATCAATTATGGCACTTGATACAACCTACATTCAGTATAAAGTAATCAATATTTAGCTCTAATAAAAGAAACAGAGTAAGGAACCAAAAAGCCATAAAAGCATAACACAAACATTACAAGACACTGCAGAAATTCTGAACAGTTGTATTTTTTTTCTTCTCTTTGATCAATACATAGAAACAAGTATATATAGAAATAGAGAGGGCTATTCTAGGAAACTAATATCTGTACATAATATTCTAATTGATCAGATTTGCTAACTTTTAGGAGTCAATATTATCTAGGAATTATCCAGCTGGATATTTCCCAACAGACACCATTATCTAACCTTCAAGAAGTTGGCATCGATGTTGCTTGCTATAGCCCTGGCTAACAGTGTTTTTCCTGTCCCAGGAGGTCCATAGAGAAGAACACCCTACAAAAATTATACAACTGTGTCACAACAAAAGCTCTTGATTCCTTGGCTGTTAATAGATGCCTGGGATGAAAATTACCTTAGGAGGCTTAATGCCAACTCGAAGAAATAGCTCAGGATTCATCAGAGGCAATTCTATAGATTCTCTGAGTTCTCTAATCTGATCTGACAACCCACCCACCGCAGAGTAGCTTATATTGCCAGGGTCTTCGTGAAGCATGTTGTATACCACTGGATCAACCTACAAGAAAAGTTACACGCATAGCATTATAAACAAACAGAAGGAAAATGCCATTATATATAAAAGTAAAATCAATTTTGACCTAATGGAATGGTATTCCATATCCCAACTTACTTCACGGGGAAGAGCCCGCATGATTGTGAGGGTCGTCATATCAAGAACCACGCGAGTGCCAGCAGTTAGTTTTTCTTTGTCCACTTTACTTCGACAGCCAACCACATACCTCGGACCACTGCTAGCTTTTACTATCACTAAACACAAAAATGACATTACCTAATAACAACAGGTAGTACATCCCTAATAACCAACAGAAAACCATGAAGGAAAATATAACAGCCAAAAGAAAACTATGAAGGCAAACATAACAGCCAGAAGAAAACTATGAAGGCAAAGGTAACAGCCAACATGAAACCATGAAGTCAAAGGAGATCAACAAACAGAAAACCATGAAGTCTATCAAAACAGCCAACAGAAAAGCATGAGGTCAAAGGTAACAGAAAAAGTGGATATTTTTAGTTAATGAGACAGCAGATTATCATAAAAATAACAGTAGTGTGCCAAAGTAAATATCCAATACTGTTTGTTGATATTAACTGAATAAATATAAGTCACTAACTCTAGTATTCATACACAAAGATAATAGAAAAAAAATCTTACAGCGTTCATTATCAAGAGGCCTAAGAACTTCGCCTATGATTTGGCCAACACTCTGAAGGGACTTTAAATCATCTTCAGTTTTGGCAAACTCTTTCTTTGAAGCACGCAAACTTTCCCTCACTGCGTGAAACCAGGTTAATCACACGTTAGCTGTAGATATTACAAACAGAAATAATTGCAGCAACAGAGCTAAACTCCATGAGTATGAAACATTCAGACCGCTAAACAAATTGACATCTTGAGACTAAGTGCTTTATTCATAACTCCTGCCACCAATGCCAATCCTAGTAAAAAGACAATTGGACCTAACTCCCAAACTCTCCATCCATTACATTCCCTCCATTTAGCAGTATTAGACGTTTCAAAACCACAATTATGAATTGTGTCGATAATTAAAATCAAAGGATCGATCACAGCTTTTAAAAGCATCTTCCAAGAGCTCTTGACCCAAAAGAACCCAAATTTAGTCTAAAAGCCGCTTTGGATCCTTTCGCATAATTCGACCAAATCGGCATATCAACTAAACCCTTCGGAAAGTCAACAGTATACAATATTGAAATCAAGCCAATAACTTTATAATTGTAAACCAATAAGGTGATCTAAATCTTGTTTTCCTACAGCCTACCGCCAAATTCTTTTCACTTTTTCCCTGCCCTTCTGGGGTAAGCCAAAAAGTTCAGAACTTTAAGATTTGGATAACTATAGGAACATATTGAGAACGAATTGAAAATTGAAGAAAAAGAGAAGATTAAGGTTTTGGTGTTTATGAAGAAATGACCTGCGCAAACTCTAGATTCGAGCTCCTTGTGCTGAAGGAGCTTTTTCCGGTAGTCAGTGATCGTCGACCGGCGTCTCCCGGCCTCCTCCGCCTCCGTCGACATTGCTGTACCTTCGCTGTGTTTGATAAATTAACTTCAGTAATCGTAGTCGTGGTTTGGTCTTTGTTTGGTTCGGGGTTAAAGTTTATAGAGCTAGTAGCAGTACGAAAGCCTCGGCTTGTTTGTCAAGCAAAGTATTTAGACACGAGAAGTCTTGTTCGATTATTTTTAACCAGGTTTTTAAATTAATTGAATAATTAAAATTTTCATTTTCTTATTAGTTTGGTGTGAAAATTAAAAAAAACAAAATTTTAGATTTAAAATCTCAATTATATGTCTAATTTTAATTCTATTCCACCAATGACAAATTTAGCTAGCGAGGATGAGACTATAAATTTAGATTTAATTGTTTTTAATCGATCAACTTATAAATTACGCTCAGGTTTAATTTAAGCCGATTCGAGGTTCAATTATTTTAAATAAAATAACATCATTTTATTAAAAAGAATTGAGTATCAGATAAGTCTAGGTCTAGGCCATCTAAGTCATGATCTAATTAAAAAAAGAAGTTGTTTTATAATTTTAATTAAAAAATATTTTAAAAAATTAGCGGAGCTGACTTATAAGTTAGCCCATTGCTATTCTTAAACTTTATAACGATTAAAAAAAAGGGAATTAATGTACAGTACTTTTCATTCGTAGATTAGAAATTGATTCTTTTCCCCCTTTTTTAGAGAAACTTGATAAATGGAAAGACAAGTAATTACGGTAATAATGAAGTTATTGCGAAGAATACAGATGTAGAAACCAAGTTCTTAAAACAGGTGGAGGGAGCGTACAACTTTGTGCTATTTGTTGAAACCAATTAAATTTTCATTATCCACTTATGTTGTAGGATTTGGACATATATAGATATAGAGAAACAGAGGTTGAAAAGGTTTTGAAAAGTTCAATTGTGTCAAACAAATTCTGACTGACATCCTAAAATAAACTACTTCCACCAAAGATCTCTGAACTGTTGGGAGAGCCATAGTCCATCTCAGCTGTCAATTCCTATTCCCCATTTATAATCATGAAAACGGAAAAGGTAACCAATTAGTTCAATCAATCCCATTATAGGGATTGAGACACCAACCTTTTCTCATCTTCTTTTTCTGCCAACTCTAATTGTTAACGCCCCTTCCTCTCTCACCACCCCAGGAGGGATGGAGATAGAAAACAAGCCAACAATATCAGGAATCAATCTTTTTCTATCTTCGTCTGTACTGTCATCAAATTCATCTTCGTCGATGACTATCCTCCTGGTTCTCATCTGCGTTTTCCTTTCATCCTCAGCCATTACCACAGCAAATGCAGCATCTTTTGTGCCTGCTGATGAGATTCTCATCAGCTGTGGTGCCAATAGCATGCCCGCTCTTCCTGATGGAAGAGTCTTCAAGACCGATCGTGAAGCTGAAAGTTATCTGAAAACCAGCCAAAACCTTCTGGTTTCAGTCCCATCCGCTGATGTTCCTTCTCCAATATATCTATCAGCAAGAGTTTTTGTTGAAGAATCTAGCTACTCCTTCACGTTCAAATCTCCAGGATGGCATTGGGTACGTCTCCATTTCTTCCCGCTTGACAATGCTAGGTTTGATCTTAAAAACTCTACTTTCTCAGTCAACACTGATAAATATGTCTTCCTCCGCAACTTCAACGTCGGAAACAATACAAAAGCTTCATTTAAGGAGTATCTGATCAACGCAGAAGAGCCTAACTTTTCTATCCACTTCGTACCTATGAAGAATTCTGCGGCTTTCATCAATGCCATTGAGGTGATTTCGGCGCCGGATATTTTGATGTCTGATCAAGCCACAAACCTTTTCCCAGTTAAAAACTTCCCTAACCTAAACAAGAATGGTTACCATGTTTTGTACAGGCTGAATATGGGAGGCCCTTTGATCACCTCTGAAAATGACACTCTTTGGAGGACTTGGTTACCTGATAAGCCATACCTTAAGAATGAGGCATTGGCTAAAAGCGTGTCTATTCCTACTAACTCCATTAAATATCCTGCTGGAACCTCACCTTTTATCGCACCACCAGCAGTTTTTGCAACTGCAGAGCAGATGGCAGATTCAGATACTGTGCAACCAAATTTCAATGTAACATGGAACTTTCAGATTGACCCTGCCTTTAGCTACATGATCCGGTTGCACTTCTGCGACATTGTGAGCCAATCCCTCAATGATCTCTACTTCAATGTTTACATTAACAACAAAACAGCAATTTCTGGATTGGATTTGTCGTCCCTCACTAACAATCTGGCATCTCCATATTTCAAAGACGTTGTGGTAGATGCTGCCTTGATGACTAACGGACTTTCCGTCGAGATTGGCCCCATGAATGAGGTCACTGATGCAAGAAACGCTATTCTAAATGGCTTGGAAGTGTTGAAAATGAGCAATTCAGTTAATAGTTTGGATGGTGAGTTCGGGATTGATGGAAAACCAGCTTTTAGCCACCGTGGGACGATTGTTGCTGTTGGATTCGCTATGATGTTTGGTGCTTTTGTCGGTCTTGGTGCTATGGTGATCAAGTGGCACAAGAGACCTCAAGATTGGCAACGGAGGAACAGTTTCTCTTCTTGGTTACTCCCCATCCATGCTAGTGATACTAGCTTCATGACAAGCAAAACGGGATCTCAAAAGACCAACTTCTACTCGTCAACTCTAGGCCTAGGCCGTTATTTCTCTTTCGCAGAATTGCAGGAAGCTACCAAGAACTTTGATTCAAGCAGTATAATAGGTGTAGGAGGTTTTGGTAATGTTTATCTTGCTGTGATTGATGAGGGTACTCAAGTTGCTGTCAAGAGAGGAAATCCACAATCTGAACAAGGAATTACAGAGTTTCAGACCGAGATCCAGATGTTGTCCAAGCTGAGACACAGGCATTTGGTGTCATTGATTGGATATTGTGATGAAAATGAAGAAATGATTCTTGTTTACGAGTACATGTCAAATGGGCCTTTCAGAGACCACCTGTATGGAAAGAATATGCCACCATTGACTTGGAAGCAGCGACTGGAGATCTGTATTGGAGCAGCTCGTGGACTTCACTACCTGCATACTGGTACTGCACAAGGTATCATTCACCGTGATGTTAAAACAACAAACATTTTGCTTGATGATATCTTTGTGGCTAAGGTTGCGGATTTTGGGCTGTCCAAAGATGCAACTATTGGACAAGGACATGTTAGTACTGCTGTTAAAGGAAGTTTTGGGTACTTGGACCCTGAGTACTTCAGGAGACAGCAATTGACAGACAAATCAGACGTGTACTCTTTTGGTGTAGTGCTTCTTGAGGCATTATGTGCAAGGCCTGCCATAAACCCACAACTCCCGAGAGAGCAAGTTAACTTGGCTGACTGGGCAATGCAATGGAAGAGGAAGGGCTTGCTTGAGAAGATCATAGATCCTCTCCTTGCGAGAACAATCAATCCCGAGTCAATGAAGAAGTTCGCTGAGGCTGCAGAGAAATGTTTGGCTGACTACGGGGTTGACAGGCCTACTATGGGAGATGTTCTTTGGAATTTGGAGTATGCTTTGCAGCTTCAAGAGGCCTTCACACAGGGAAAGACGCAGGAAGATGACAGATTATCTGCCAATGCAACCGCCGTACCCGCAACGACTGCTAACCTCAACTCTGATGACCGTCCTATCCCTGTCCCTGTAGAAAACAACAGAAGTCCAACTGTTGAACATTCAGGATCTGTAATGTTCGCCCAGTTTTCAAGTCTGAATGGCAGGTAATCTAAGAATTGTCTTTCATCTTTTCTGTGTGTTGGGGTTGAGGGGAAGTGAATTGAATTGATGGTGGTGACTGTTTTTCTCTCCATTAATCTCTCATGATTTTAGAGATTTGATCTAAAATTAACTGGCGTGGCGTGGAGTATGTGTCCATACACCCACCCAACTTTCTGTAGGAATTTTTCAATAATTGTTTCCCTCCTATCTTACTGACATTTCCAGTCTTATCATAATCATTGGTCGGTGCCTCAATCTAACTCTTTCCCCTTGTTCCTTTTGCATTTCTTTCCATCATGTTATACTTCTTTTGCACCAACTTCCTCATTTCTATTCCCTTTTGCACTTGACTAAAACTGCTGTTCCATTCCCATTTCCATCTCAAGAACTCTCATCTCTTAATTGGCTTGTAAATACCCCAATTTCAACTTTTCTTTTGTGGGCACATTCGTCTTAAATCGACATAATATAAAAAATATAACTTTAAATCCAAGTTTTTGATACTGTTCCCGTATTCGGACGCCATTTAAGCCAAGAATGTTCGAGGATAACATGAACAAAAGCAAAAGCTGTGAGCGCAAGCGCCTCCTTTTCGGGGCTCAAACCCAAAATCACCACCATAACCTGAGTCCTGAGCAACTATATCTAAATGCCAGCCATCCAAATTCCCATCATCTTGACCATGAATTTAAGCAAATTCCCTGCTATCAAATTCTGGTTCTTCTCTGGCACATGGTCCAACTCTTTGGAATTTGTTAAAAATATAGAATCAAAGACCACGATCTTCACTTCTTCAACGAAGCAATGATCCCACACCTTGTACTTCTTCCTGTTAAAAGTTATCTTAACTTATCAAAATTCCTCACAAAGCGGTCCTCTTGAGTGGGATTTTAGTTCTAGTAAATATTTTCAGCCATCGAATATTTGGTAACTAAGCCTAAAGAAATTGGTGTTGGCATTGCCAGACTAAACACACAATCACGTACAAGCGCAAGCAATTTTGATGTTGTTCTAAGAAATCGAAGTTTATGTATGCTTCTGCAAATCCAATCTCTTTTGTCCTAACTACTACTAACTGCTTATGTTATGCCCAAGTAAAATCACGTGGGAGGGTGAAATGAAATGGTCGGTCTGGTACTATTAATGTACATTTTTCAAACATTATGAAAAAAAATGAAGAACTTTCACAAAATGAAAAGACACGGAAAGTTTCCGAAATGGTGTAGTAGTTTCAAAAAATCTATCACAATTAAATACAAAAAATTTAGCACACAAATGCAAATCAAAAATCAACATCGAATTTTGTTAACGCAATATTATGCACATCTTGCTTACATATGCGGAGCTCTCTCCCAACTTAATACTTTCACTAACTACAATCGTTTTATACAAGGGTTTACTGAGCTGACACAACTCAACTCTTGACACTATCGATCGTCCTCACAACCCGTTAAAGTATTTCACACCCAATAATACGACCGACTCGTATTAACCTCAACAGAAGATTTCTCTCAACAACTTTTAATAAAAGAGACAACAATCAAATAACCCAAGTGACTAAAATAACAAAGAACGAAAACGAATAAACTTGAGATAAAAAGGAACAACTTCCCGATGAATTCAACTCCTTCAAAGATAGATTTTTAAGTTGTTCACCAAGTATAATGCTGTAGTCAACTGATGGAATTTTCGTAATTACTTGTAACCATAAATCATCAAGGGCAGTCACTCAATCAACACTTCATCAAAAATAAAAAACAACACAAAGATAACGCATACACCAGAAAAATGAATCAGTTGCTGAGTCTCAAAAGTCATCCTCAATTAACGTTGAAGAATTGAACAAAATACACAACTGATTCACGCAAAATCCAACATAAAATCACAGTTGCAAAAAAAAAAACCCAACAACAACACTAAACTAAGAAGGAGTCATAGCTGAAGACATAATCAGCTCAATAGTCACGCGATGTACCAAGAAGTCTTTATTAGATAGAATTCTATCTACATACGATTAGCTACCAAATATTATCCAGGTAGCTTTTAGATTTCAGCCTCCAAGTCATACAAATTTGTCGTTAATTCACACCAAAAACGACAATTCTTAAGCCACAATATAGCTACAATCAACCAACCAAATCCAAGGAATATTTTATCCCATCTTCACTATAATTTGAAACTAATCAACATTATCTTGAAAGTTCAAATATCAAATAATGTCAAAATCAAATAATATGATATATAACATATATCTTAATAATCTCCTCCTTTTTGGCATATTTTGTCATATATTTGAAACTCCCTTTAAAGGAGATAATTGGACATATAAACATCAAATGCACATACCACAATGGAACTCCCCCTTAATTAGTCAATAAGATTCAAGCATAATCAATTATCCAACGATACAGTTATCCAAAAATAACATAACCCAATCCAAAAACAATGATCCAACATAGTGTTCTTCCTCTTGAGACAAAAGATGTCAAAAAGTAAGACTAAGGGTCTGTTTGGTTGGAGGTTTAGGAATGGAATAGAATACATTTCTATCATTTGATTGAGGGTTTTATAATGAAATGGAACGAAATGAGATGGAAGCGGAGGGTTTCATGTTACGTTCCATTCCATCCTAAATAGTGAAAATAAGAAACCTCCGATTTGGGGGGTATAAGATGGAACGTAAACTAATAAATACATACTACCTAATATGCCCTCAATAATTTTTCTTAATACCAATTATTTCTTCTAACCCTAATCCCCTTGTATGTAATTAATAATATTTTTATATCATTTCTCCTTACCCTAGTAATAATATTTTTATATTATTAATTATATAATTAATAATAAAATAAAAAATTTAATAAAATTTTTATTAATGAAAATAAAAAATATATAAAAATTATTCTTTAATTGTTTGTATATATTTCGATATAAATAAAATATAAATAAATAATTTTTAAATATAAATCACATAGAATAGAATAAAATTTATTAAAAAATTAATAATAATATTTTATATAATTAATAATAAAATAATAAAACTTTTATTATTTTAAAATAAAAAATATAAAAACATTTATTTGTCACGTTTGTGCGTAACTTTTTAATTGGACATGATTTTTGTTTTAAAGTCATAGCGTTAAACCTCTTGCAATAACCATTTTAATATTAGGGGTATATTAGTCATTTACTATACATTAAACTCCATTCCATCCATCTTCCAAACAATGTTTCATTACGTTACATTATGAACCATTTCATCCCTCCCAAATAACTTTTCACTATATTACGTTACATTCCATTATAAATTGTTCCGTTCTATTCCATTCCATTATAAATCGTTTCGTTCTATTCCATTCCATTCCATTCCGTTCCATTAATTAACATCCAACCACACAGACCCTAATAGTCATTTAGATACCTTGAAATCTCCCTCGGAATTGAACAGTCATTTTAGATGAAAAAAAACAATCCTATATCTCCCATTTGGGACAAAACAATGTCAAAATGAAGAGTGCCTTTAATGCGATCAATCTCAACGAATAAAGAAGCATAAAAATCAACAGTAGGTGCAGCGGAAGAATCATAAGTATGCTAAGATGACAATTTACCACTAATCAAAATACTAGCCAACATATCAGTACTCACATCAAAGCCATCCACTTGCGATTGATTAAATTCATAAACTCCAAAAATACATCCAATGAATCATAATCAAACTTAATCAATCTCCTCCTCACATAAACCGTGTGAAAACATATTGACCAAACTCATATAACCCATGGTGTAGAGAGAAACCAAGATAAAACTTGAAAAACTCGAATCTTCCTATAGGTCTCCAACCAAGCATTAACATTTTCTTGACATAATTCTGTAAATCAAATTCCAAACGTAAAAATCTCAAATCATTAAGTAAAGCCTCATTTTCACATCAAATATACTATTCAATAACTAAAGAAAAATCCAAACACACACCAATCAACTGAACCTTAGAAGATTCATAAATAAAAACTCAAACAAAATCAAAATATACTTCAAAAATGTAAACAATCAACCAACCAAATCCAAACAAAAAGTCTAGACGTTAACTCCTTCGAGCCCTTTTTTTTTAAACAACATCAAAATATACTTCAAAAATCTAAAGCACACAGTTCCTGTAACCCTAGAAAAAATTCAAACATAGCCTTATTCCTCATCACATCATCTCTATCATTAGATATCTAATTGATTTCTTTTCCAGTAACAACTAACTATGGATCTGGACAATTTATGGTAATAACTCCCTTGAGTGTCTATTCTGACTATTCTGATGTGTGAGGTTGATTTTTTTAACCAAAGTATGCTTTGGTAACATAGGTTGCTGTTGAAAATTTATAAAACCTATCTAAATTTTTGGTTTTGCTCCATTTGAAATATCAATTTGTAGCAGCTTGTAACAATTCGGCCTTATGTCCTGATTATTCCATAAAAGTGACATATAGGTATGAATTGTAGGTTTTTTCTTGAGATTTCTCTGTGGATAAATTTGGTCACACCATTTTTCTCATCATTCGACTTATAACATTCACCTTTATAGCCAATTCCTTGAAGGTTTCTTTTAATCTTACCAATTTTTAACAACTTCTCTAGCTTTTCGGTACCTCCATTTATCTTCTTATTCCCCTTTCCGTATTGACCAGCTTTAACTTTGTTTCATCAAGTTCATTTATTGTAGATAACAATTTCTTTTCTAAATCTTGAATGATGTTCTTCATATAAGAGTTTTCCTTCTTTAACTTTTCATTCTTCTCATATGTTTACACCCATTTTGCGTACATTAACTTGGCTTTATAAATATCCTCACTTTTGTCCTCTAAATCACTGTCATCACTATCATTATCTGAAATTAAACTTTTAGCTGATCCATTTGTGTTTTTTCCAGAATTTTGAGCTATTTTATCCATAGTTTCATCATTAGTTTCTTCTTTCTTGGTTATTGTTAAGCAAGCAACTGAACCTTTCTATATAAAGCAGCTAACGCAGTATTACTCACAAATTCCTCTTTACTACAATACTCACTTTCGGATTCATTCTGACTCCAAGTGCTAGTATAGGACTTCCCTTTTGTCTTCTTCAAAGTATTAGCATATTCTGTTTGCACATGTTCGAGGCCTTGACATTCATGACATTGAATTTTCTTCACTTTTCTTTCACCCTTTTGAGTTTTAGCTTGTTGTTTAAAGTTGTTGTTCCATGAACTACTACCGTTCTCCCTAAAATTGGATCTATCCTTCTTCACTTTTTTTAACCACTTGCTGAAATTTCTTGTCAATAACTCTATATCCTCATTCTCATCGGATTCATCTCCTAAGTCATTCACGACTTTTCTAACCTCAGCTTGCAATGCCAATCCTTTGTTTTTCTCTCGTTCATCTCTTAACAATTCATCTTAAAGTTGGTAAGAATCTTAATTACCTTTTTCAAATACAATTCATTGATATCATGGGCTTCTTCGATGGCTGTAATTTTTGGTATAAATCTCGGAAGCAGTGATCTCAATAGCTTCTTAACAAGTTTCATATTTGAATACTTCTTCCCAAGTTGATGTGTTTGGTTTGCTATATCACGTAGTCTTTCATGGAAGTCTCTAATAGTTTCACTTTCATCCATCCTTAGCTCTTCAAATCTCACAGCTAACATATAAAATTTCAAAGCTCTCACATATTTAGATCCCACATGTATAGTTTGCAAAGTGTCCCACACTTCTTTCTGATTCATAGGCTGACATCATGGCAAAGTGACCTTCATCAACTACACTAAAGATGACATGCAAGGCTTGAGAATTTCCAAGAACTCTTTTTACGTCAGTCCTTATCTACTCAAATGCATCTTTAAGTACTGCTTCTCCCTTTTCATCAGTTTTCATTGGATGTGTCTAGCCATTTAAAACTGAGTTCCATGCCTTTGTTCTTGTGCTTGAATGAATACTCTCATTCATGATTTTGACGTAAGATAATTTGAATCATCTAATAATGATGGCTTAATGATTGATGCCCCTTCTCTCATAGTCATATTTGCGAAACACGGATCTGCACCAACTTGTGTACCGAGTTTAGATTCGGTGACTCGCTCTGATAAAAATTGAAACACCAGAAGGATATAGTTTCGCACAAATTATGAATGGTTGCAATCGTTATAACTTTTTGACAAACGCGAAAACAAAAATCAATCAAAAATGAAATTAAATAAATCAACACCCGAGATTTGGTAATGCAGTTTGACACACCTTGCCTACGTCAGTAGGGCACTCAACTTAATACTTTCACTAACAACAACAGTTTTATATAAGGCTTTACTGAACTAACACCACTCAACCTTTGACACTATGCCTCGTCCTCACAACTCGTGAAAGTATTTCATACCCAATAACATGACCAACTCATGTTAACGTTAATAGAGGATTTCTCTCAATAACTTTTAACGAAAGAGACAACAATCAAATAACTTAAGTGACTAAAATAATAATGAACAAAAATGAATATACTTGAAATAAAAAGGAACAACTTCCCGCTGAATTCTGCTCCTTCAAAGATAGATCTAAAAGTTGTTCATGAACTATACTGTCGTAGTCGGGTACATGAATTTTCACACATTACTTTTAACTGTAAATCATCTAGGGCAGCCACTAAATCAACATTTCATCAAAAACAAAAAACAACACAAAGATAACACATACATCAGAAGAATAAATCAGCTGCCAAATCTGAAAAGATCTTAGCTTTGTGATTATTGATGATTGCATTTGTGAATAACAATTGGTATCAGAGCTCCATGTTCATTTGATTTTAAGGCTTGTATTTGGGTATAAACTTGTTTTTTTCAAATCGGTTTTTGGCATAAATGACTTCAAAATGACGCATTGAGGTGCAAAATATGTTTTTGGTTATTGTTGTCACCTTTTACCTTTATTTTGGAAAAAAGAATCATAGTATTTTTTTGGTGAGATTTTGAAAAGTTTCAGTGTTATCGTTAATGGTCGAATTGAGTTTGGTATTTCAGGTTTTGGAGCACTTTTGGCTAAAATGGATATGGGAAATCCATAGAGCATGCAAATGGAAGAAAACCTCTTAAACATCGTTAGAAACTGAAGTCAGGAGAGGAAGACCTGCTGACCTATCTCAGGGTTAGGGATGACCCAGACGCCATCATCCCTAACCAATTGACTTTTTTATTTTTTATTTTTTAAATATTTTAAAAATATATACAGGCACGTGGAGGCACGTGCAAGGTCCTTTTTGGACCATTTTTCATAATTTTGCTCCATTTTTATTCTATTTTTCCATATGTTTATGTAAAAGATTAATTAGTATTTTTATTTGATAATTCTAATTTTTTAATCTTATTATGACATAATCATGATTATTTGTTGACAATAGTGAATGCTTATTTTTACCTATCGTAAAATTGAGCGTGTGAATTTATTTATGATGAAAAAAATTTTAAAAATTAATATATGTTTAAAATTTTATATTTTTTCTCGAAAATAACATTAAGATTCATACGGGTAATTAATTATCTTGTCGATAATTACTACTTAGAAGGATGCTTAATATGGTGAAGAAATTTTATTGAAATATTATGAACCGCACAATTTTTCTATCCTTTCGATAGTACATTGATAATTTAGTTGTAATATTTAATAAATTGTTCTTACCTGTTAATGAGTTCTATATTTGTTTAAGGATCTTTAGCATGAATGATATAATTAATTTTGAGAAAAAGAGCACAAATTGCATGACTATGTTTTAACATGTATATGATGGTTATTGCTCTTAGTTCTCATTCAGCTTTAAGCAATCTGAGAGTCTCTACTATCTTGACGCTGAATGGAACGAACCACAAGCAGTGGATTGAATCTCTCATGATGAATTTGACTATCATGTGAATGGACTTGGCCTTGAGAATTGATGAACCACCTAAACTCACTGATGATGCTACTGAGAAGGAAAAGAAATCCTATGAGGAGTGGGAATACTCTAACCGATGTTGTTTGATGATTATAAGGTATCATATGAATGAATCCATTCGTGATAGTATTCCTGAGGTTGATAGTGCAAAGGATTTTCTTATTGCCATTAAGAAGAGGTATATAAAATTCTCAAAGAATGAGAAGAATGAGTTCTTAAACATTCTTCATCACACCATTTATGATGGTGCAAGTGACATTAGGGCTCACATCGACAAGCTCATAGGTTGTTACCATAAGCTTAAGGCTATGGATATGGA
>JAOTAY010000191.1:39399754-39415462 GCA_025629805.1 Erythroxylum baracoense
AACTTAAGAAACTCTAGGAAAAACTTAAGTAAGGGATTACTAAGTGACGTCTAGAGTGGATAAATTAATTCATCTTTAGAAAAAGGGGATTAATTACTCTTAAAATTCACCTACAAGGTTAGGATATTTTAGTTACAGAAGATAGCTAATTCAATATTAAGGTTGACAAAAATATCATTCCCTAAGAGAAAGTCATTCCCCTTGTCATTAATACTTTTAATTAGTCAATTATTGCAATCTTTTCTTAATTAGTTACTGCACTTCATATTCATAGTTATTTTGATCGCATTGAATTGGGTAGTTGATTAAAAATTTATTCAAGTTTTAAAATATTTTTTCATTGCTTTTAAATTTCCTAAAATTTCATTCAACCTGATTTCAAACACTGTCAGCTAGCATAGATCTGAACTTTCTCATAATCCTTATGGACATGACTCGGTTCTTACTGATTTATTACTTACTTCGACAACCGTGCACTTGCAGTTCACGAACAATTTACCTCTTCTAGGGCTCTGGGGGTGGGGTCCTAGGATTAGTCCGACGAAGTTGGGATACATAATGTATATCAAAAAAAATATCTGAATTTAGTTATAACAAACTTGTATTATAGCTTCCTCAGTTTCTCTCTCTGCTATTGTACAAACTATTAATATAACCTGTACATTCAATAATCAATGAAATATAAGAAAAGCATTATTTGTCTTATCTTCTTTATGGTATGGCAGCCACGGGCTCACTGCTAATTTTTTTTCTCTACCGAGTATCTTCTCCCATCACTCGAGAACAACCCAATATTAGTTTATCCTCATTTACGCTTTTACTGAGCACCACCGTTTTGCTCAAGATCCATTACACATCGCTCCAGAAACCTCTTCATCGTCAACAAGGATTAACTTCTCATCCTCCTCCAATGTTATCGTTATCAATCCTAGTCCGTCATCTGACACCAAACTTACTGCAGCAAATTACCCTTCTTGGAAAGCTCTCATGCTCTAGCTATTTGTTGGAAATGGTGTTGAAGGCTACATTGATGGCTCCTATCCATGCCCTGATGCAACGTTGACTGAATACAAAATATGGACTAGACAAGACAAATTATTGATTTATGCGTTGATGTCCTCCGGGGCCCCATCGGTTATTACGCTACTTCGGTCGGTGAAGATGTCCAAAGAAGGCTGGGATCTGTTGGTCAAGAATTTTGCTGGCAGATCCAGAGCACGACTTCTCTCCCTCAAAGAAAGGCTCCTAACTATGCGGATGGTTGAGTCTGCAGTTGCTAACTACCTTAAGAAAATTCGTGACCTTATGGACAAAATTGTTATGATCTCATCACCCATTGATGACACCGACTTGGTGCTGCAGGTGTTAAATGGTCTCACTCTAGATTTTAAAGAACTCAATGATGCCTTGAGAGCTCGAGACACGTCTATTACCTTTGATGAATTATATGACAAACTAATAGACTTTGAATCTGTTCTACACAGGCAGTCCCGACAACTTGACTTATAGGAGCCACCGAGCGTTAATCTTATGCAACGAGATGTGTCCGGACAACCCTCCAAGTACTGCCACAATATCGTGGACGACTTATGCACTCACCCAAACCACGCCCAAGCACTGGCTCACCTTGCTTGGATTGAACAACTGCTTCATGCTCGGCAGTGGGTAGCCCCATTCCGTAATATGCCAATTTTGTGAATGTCCGGGTCATTCGGCCAAGACTTTTTGAAGTTGCATGGCAAACCTACAAGGTTTCGGCGCTCGACTGCTAATTACTCCAATAGTGGCACTAAATTTTCTAACTCTTCACAATGGATTCTTGACTCCGATGCTACCTACCATGTAACCAATCAGCTACAGACAATGGCAAGTCATACTCCATACAACGGTACCGATGGACTCTAAGTTAGAGATGACTATACAATTCCTATTGACAACACTGGTAGTTTCCATCTACCCACTCACTCTCGTCCGCTATTATGTGATAAAGTGCTTCATGTACCCAGTATTGACAAAAACTTAATTTCTGCTAAACGTCTTTGCACTGTCAATAATGTCTCCATTAAATTATTTCCTAATTCCTTTCAAGTGAAGGATCTGCAGACACGGTCGGTCCCGTTTACAGGGGCATGCCACAATGACCTCTACCATTTTTGTATTCCGTCAACCAACCCCAAAGTGTTTCACTCTCAAGTCCTACCTTCAGGCATCATTCATCACATCCTTGGTCGTCCATCAAATAAAATATTTCAGTTCCTTAAGCCCAAAACTAAAATTGTGTCTCACTCTAGTCCTGAGATTGTCTATGTCTCATGTCAGTGTGCTAAAAGCCACAAGTTATAATTTTCTCGGCAACATTTGTCCACTACTACACCATTGGAAATTTTATTTTCAGATGTTTGGGGACCTTCCACTACTCCTTCCATTGATGGTTTTTGGTATTATGTAATTTTTGTTGATAAATTTTCCAAATATACATGGTTATATCCCATCAAAAACAAATATGATGTTTTCGATATATTTTAAAATTTTAAATTAGTTATCGAAATTTTTTTTCAATCTCCGATTTTCACCGTATACACAGACAACAGAGGTTAATACATAAAACTCAAACCTTTTGTATAGTCCCATGGTATATTCCTTCAAACTACCCCCCTCACATACTTGAGCTGAATGATGCGTCTGAAAGTCGTCATCGTTATATCCTTGAAACAACCAAAGCCCTACTCTATAAAAGTCATTTACCTCCCATGTTCTGGTCATTTGCAGTTCTTACGTCTATCTACGTCATCAACCGAATGCCCTCATAAATCCTTGCCATGCAAACCCTATACGAAACCTTGTTTCGTCAATCCATGTTATATGATCATCTTCACTTCTTTGGGTGTCTGTGTTTTCCGTGGCTCCGTCCTTATACCAGTCACAAACTCCAAACCAGGTCCACTCCATGTATTTTTCTTGGCTATTCTAGGTCTCAATTTGCCTATATTTGTCTTGACCCTACCACCCACAAATTATATGTATCTCGTCATGTCAGCTTCATTAACAATAAATTTCCATACAACTCTTTTCTTCCCTCAACTACTCTCCTAGACTCCACAAACATGATTTCATCTATGAAGCCCTCCAACCAACTCCTTTCAGTGCCACGCTTTTCGGCACCAACACTGACTATTCCTGTGGCACCTTCTCCCCCACCACCAAACCCATCTACTGGCTCCACGACATCCCCACCTCCACCACACCCCATCAACATTTACCTGATGACTACTAGGGCTAAGAATAACATTCATAAACCCAAAACCTACATCATCTCCTAACACCCCTTACCTCCCAGTGACGAACCCAGAACCATCCATCAAGCTCTACAGATTCCACATTGGCGTGAATCGGCCTATGCAAAATATAATGCACTAATACATAATGGTACATGGACATTGGTACCAGCTGATGAAGCTTCGAATGTCGTTAGCTACAGGTGGCTCTTTAGAGTAAAACGTCATTCCGATGGATCTATTGCTAGGTACAAATCCAGATTGGTTGCCAAAGGCTACTGTCAATATCTAGGCATTGACTACAATGAAACATACTCTCCGGTTGCTAAAAATCAAACAACCATGGTACTTTTTACTCTTGCTCTTGCAAACTCATGACAACTATATCATCTGGAAGTTAACAATGCTTTCCTTTAGGGTAGTTTGTCTGAAACCGTGTATATGCAACAACCACCTGGATTTGAGGACTCTACCAATCTGACACATATTTGCAAACTGCGCAAAGCTATCTATGGTCTCAAACAAGCACCCCGTGCTTGGTACCAAGAACTATGTCGATTTTTGATTTAGTATGGTTTCCGCAGCAACACAAGTGATACGTCCTTGTTTATTCTCCATTATGGCTCCACGGTTCTTTACTTTTTAATCTATGTTGATGATCTACTTCTTACGAGCAATTCCACCACAGCATTGAATTACTTCATCTCTGTTATATCTAAGTATTTTTTTGCTGAAAAACATCGACTTTCCCACCTATTTCCTTGGAATAGAAATTATTCCGATCACTGGTGGCCTATTCCTCTCACAACAACGGTATATCCATGACATCCTCGAGAAGTTTGATATGGAAAATTGCAGTCCATGCATGATGGCACCACATATCATCGTATTCTCGGGGCACTCCAGTATACTACCCTTACATATCCTGATCTGAGTTTTACGGTAAATAAGCTGTCACAGTTCATGCATAAACCGACTGAGCTTCACTTTCAGCAACTTAAACGCACCCTGAGGTATCAACTTAATTGCACCCTGAGGTATCTCAAACACACTCATGATTTTGGTCTTCAAATTTATTGTCCTCCGACACTGCGACTTCGTGCCTTTGTCGATGTCAACTGGGGAGGTGATCCCGACAATGGAATGTCTACCTTAGTCTATGTCATTTTTCTCGGTCCAAATCCAGGTTCATGGAGCTTTAAACAACAATGCACAGTTGCCAGGTCTTCCACAGAAGCTAAGTATCATGCCCTTGCTTCCGCAACCTCTGAAGTTATGTTGCTCCAAAACCTTCTACATGAACTTTGCATTACTCTGCCGACAACCCCTCTCTATTCAGTGACAACCTAGGAGCAACCTATGTCTATTCGAACTCGAAATTTCACTCCCGCATGAAACACTTAGCATTGGATTATCACTTTGTTCTTCAGCAAGTTCAGTCCAATAACATGGCGATTTCTCATGTATCCACCAACGACCAGGTTGCAGACACGCTCACAAAAACCCTCTCTCGTCTTAAATTTGAAATCTTTCGGGACAAGATGAATGTCACAAGCAGAGACATCATCTTGCGTGAGCATAATACGAATACATCACAGCTAATAACAAACCATTCACCAACTCTACATTCTGTTATAACAAATCTTTGAATTCAGTTATAACAAACTTGTATTATCGCTTCCTCAGTTTCTCTCTCTGTTATTGTACACACTGTTACTACAACCTGTACATTCAATAATCAATGAAATACAAGAAAAGCATTATTTGTCTCATCTTCTGCAACCGACAGAGGGGACAGTCATAGAGAAGAAGAGTGCTTTAAAGTATCAGGAAACTGGAAAGCAACAGGACCGACTGCGTCTTTTTTTCCAAAGGATGTTACCATAATTGGACAGGCGAGAGCGGGAAACTGACAAGAAAAGACAAACCTGCTAGAACAGCTAACAGAAAGTGATGACGGAGGAAGTGGAAAACAGGCAAAATGATTAAGAGGAGGGATGAAGAGCGAGAGAAAGAAAGAAGGGAAAAGTTTGATAAAGGAGAAGAAAACTCAAATCCTAGCTAACGGGAAGAATACTCTCTAGAATTCATTCTCTGTTTTTAGTTACAACAGCTGCTCAAACTTGAATATAAAGTTAGAAATCACTTGGACGCAATTTGTTCTCTGTGGGAAGGCTACTGCTTAGACGCAATTTGTTCATTGCACTCGTTGCAACCAGTTGTTGTACACGAGTTTGATCTTCTGTTCGTAAAGTCGCACTTTGTTCCCATTAAATGAGTCCCTGATCAGTGATGGCCAAATCTGGCGGAAGCTCAGCTAGACTTGATTAAGCCTGCTTGTTGCTCTAATTATTTACAAACAACTTAAAAGTCCATTACAGACACTAAAAGGAAAAAGAAAAAGAAAATTTGACACTTCAAAGCTCGATGGAAAGTAAATCTATTTAGGATTAATCAAACACGACACGAGACCTTTCTAACATTATTATACACATTCTATAAACATTCCTTGCTACAATTTTGACATTAACATGACTTTTGATTACTTCTTCAAATCTCTACATAACAATTTAGATCAGGAGACATATCGTGCGGACAATATCTGCTTAAGTAATTAAAACAACCATGACTTTATTTGGTTTAGATTTCTTTATTTGATTTCTCAATCAGGACAATATTTACTTCTATGATGCTTCGTCTCATCCACTAAACCTTCGCAATACTAAAAAAAAATAAAAATAAAAAATTCCAAAAAATATAATTAAGTAGTATGCACGTGCGTGGAGTATGCGCTTTATTCCTGTCGACCTTGGGTTTCCCCATAAGCTAAGCTACCAACATTCCCTTTCCCTGGGAAGGGAAATATGGAGGCTGGTGGTCCATCAAGAAGAACACTTGTCTCCAATATCTCCAGATCATTTTCAGTCGTAGTTCTACGGTTGTTTTTAACCGTTGCTGTGGCGGCCACTGTCGTTTTTCTCCATCCTGTCGGTCATTTCTTTGCGCATACTAAGCCTGGCTTGGCTCTTTATGTACTCGTCATTCTCACTGCTTTTATTGGTAACTAGTTTCTTAACCGATTCCTGTTGCAATTAGATGTTATATTTACATGTATTTACATCCTCGATCCAGTGGTTTGGCCGTTGCAAGTATGCGCTGTAGTCCTTGGCGCCCGAGTGAGTTGTGTACTAGCTGTGGTGTTTAATGTTGCTCTGGCATTTGCCGTGGGACTGACTTGTTCTTTTAGCTTTGGTGAGTTCCATTTACATTCAACTTTTATCAAGATGTTTGTCACTTGAGACTTTTTTAAATGGACAAAGAGAAAACAAAATCACATCCATGGCATATATTTATGGAGAATTGGGTTGCATGCACCCCTCAATGATGTTTTGTTAATATGTTTTCTTTCTATTTTTTGATAACAGGAAAAGTCCTTTTAGAATCTGTGACCTTATCTGCCGTGGCCATGGTACTTGTTACTCTCTGCACGTTCTGGCAGGTTTTTAAAGGCTACGATTTTCAACCTCATCTTCCCTTCTTCATTGCTGTCATAATATCTCTTTTGCTCTTTGTTCTTATTCAGGTATATCTTTGTTCTTTTTTTCTTCTATCGGAATTCTTGAATTATATTTACTTGACAATTTGTATATATATTTATCTTCTTATTTTCTCTTTGGTACATGTTTATGTTCTATCAATATACTTAATTTAAAATTCTCTTTGGTACATGGTTTTGGAACCACAACATAACTTATCTAAATAAAATTCAACTTTCTAAATAGTACATGAATTGAAAACAAGAGTCTATCTTTATAAATTAATTCACAAATCATTAAATAAAGGACATTTTCCACCCGACTATAAACAATAGCGTTTAATTAATTTTATTATAAGAGCTGTTTTGTAACTCGTCTGACTCTTATAAAACAAGGCAGGTCTTCTTTCCTTTGGGTAAAATTTACTTGACGACTATCGGATGGCTGATGTCAGTGTTGTTCTGTGGTTGCATTGTGTATGGAGCAAATTTGGTGATAGATACCGATGATTGGTCATGGTTTAGACTCGAACCTGGTTTATATGTCTACGTAATGGGGATTCTACTTGCAACTATCACAACTTTCTGTGCAGTAGTCAAGTTGTTGACTCGACCTAAGTGGTTGTCACAGTCCCCTTTCACGGAGTTGCAACCCCAATCTTATAATATTCACAGGTTCTAAGGAAGCTCCCTCCGAAGCTGGGTATTTTGTCTATGCAACTTCATTCATTTATGTAAAAGTTGCTTTGACGTGCACGTGCTGTGATAACTCACGAAACAATGATTTTAGGACTAGTTGTTATTCAAATTCAGTTGATAACTCCAGCATATTGCTTGTACAAAATTTGAAACATTCTACTGTTTGATAATTAAAGAAATGAAAAGGGAAATGAACTTGTAAAACAAGAAATACATCATACAAAAGGAGTCGGGGCAGCAATTAATGGGAATATACTAAGTCGGAAGCGTAATGATGAAAAACTAATATTTCTAATTGCTCTGAGGCCACAGAGCTCTAAAGCTTCTTTTTTCTGTTCTTTTTTTGACTACCATAGAGAGAAGCTTTGAAACAACTTCGGTCCACATATCATGTTCTTTCTGGTTACTTAACAATTTCTCTCGCTGTCGTTTACAGCACAAAATAAATGTCTGCTTGACCAAGCTGGCATGCCCTTGCATACGGCCTCTAACAACAAATGTGCTAGGCCAATGATATCATTGTTTCTTCAGGATATTGAAATAAAAGTTCAGAACATTAGTTTTTACTCTTTTCCCGGCAACATGCTTACTCTTCATTTTTAGCATACTTACAAGAAAGATTACATTGTTCCAATTGGAGTTAGGTAAAGAATGTAGAGGGCGTGAAGGTTTGCTGAGTATTGTGATCAGGAACACCCTACCTGTCCTGTCCTGTTAATATAAACAGAAACAGTTTTTCAGTGTAGATCACCAGCGAATATTACTTGGCAACTGAAGCAGAGGTCAGACATAATAAGGTTACCTTTGCGAGTGAGTTTGAGAAGCTAACGCCCTTGGTAAGAAACTCAAGGATAAAACTCTCAGGCTCTTCCATTATTATATTTCAGTATCCTAAAAAATGAGATTGTCCATTATATGTTTATACAAAATGAGATAATCCATTATATGTTCCGACGAGCAATTAGTAGACTTTTAGTAATTTGAGGACAAAAATTAGACATTTATTGTACAGACAATATTTATAAACCTAACTGAAAAACTCGTGAGCTTATTTAATTGGAAATCATTTTATTATAACAATTCATATATGTGGGACTCGTAATGAATTTCTTTTGAAAAATTTCCAAAGATGTAGTTTCGCAAAAATTCAGGTTCAGTCGTAGTTGTTTTTAGCACAAACAAAAATAAAAAATTAAACGCAAATTAAAAAAATTAACACTAGAAATTTGTTAACACAGTTTGCACACCTTGCCTACGTATGCGAGACCCTCATCCAACTTAATACTTTCACTAACGACAATAGTTTTATACCAGGCTTTACTGAGCTGACACCACTCAACCCTTGATATTACCCCTCATCCTTACAACCCGTGAAAGAATTTTACACCCAATAACACGACTGACTTGTGTTAATCTCAATAAAGGATGTCTCTCAACAACTTTTAACGTAAAAGGACAATAATGAAATAATAAGTGCCTAAAATAACAAAAAACGAAAACGAATACACTTGAAATAAAAAGGAACAACTTCCTGATAAATTTAGCTCCTTTAAAATAGATCTGAAAGTTGTTCGCTAAGTATACTGTTGTAGTCAACTACTGGAATCTTCACGCATTACTTCCTACTGTAAGTCATCAAAGGCAACCACTTAATCAACACTTCATCAAAACAAAAAGGCAGCACAATGATGACACGTACACCAGAAGATGGATCAACTACCAAATCCTAAATACCACACTAATCCATGCAATTCATGCAATTCACAACGCAAAAATCATAGTTGTACCCAACAAAACCAACAGACCACAGATCAAGAAATACATGGCACAAAACCCATCAACAATATTAGACCAAGGAAAAACACAGCTTCACCAAAATCTAGCAAGAGTCATAGTAAACGTAGCAATAAGATGGATTAATTATTAACGTAAAATTAGCACAGTTACACACTACTCCAATCGACAACTACAAAAAAAAAGCTCACAGCCTGGGTTGCTAAAAAACCAATAGAGAAACAGCTGCTCAAAAAGAATTGTTAACTCAAAAACTAATAGAAGAGAGGTCATAACATAAGACACATTCGGCTGTATGTTAACGTGATTCACCAAGGAGTCTTCACAAGATAAAGTTATATCTTCATACAAACTCTTATAAAAAAAAAATCCAAGATAGCTTTTTAATTTCAGCCTCTGAGACAACTATAAACAACCAATGAAATCCAAGATATTATATCCTATCTTGATTTTTAATTTGAGGCTAATCAACCTTACCTTGAGAATTCATTTAGCAAATAATGTCAAAATTAATAATAAGATACCTAATATGTATCTTAATAATCTCCCCATTTTTAGCATTATTTGTCATATATTCGAAACTTCCTCTAAAGGAGATAATTGGACGTATAACATCAAGTCTACATAACATATAGGAACTTCCCCTTAATCGAACATCGAGTTCCGAATAACTTCCAAATAACATTCAAGTCCACATAACATCAAGTTCGTCAAGTTTAAGAAATATCCAAAGAAATAATAATCCCACAATTATGCAACCATCCAAATTTCTCCCCTTTGGAATAAAAAGATACCAAAAAGTAAGACTAATAGTCAAATCTCGCCCTAAATTGAACAGTAACAAAAGATAATCTTATATCTCCCCCTTGCGACAAAACAATGCCAAAACGAAGAATGACTTCAATGCGATCAATCCCAATGAATAAAGTGACATAAGAATCAGTAATAGGTATAACGGAAGAATCATAAGCATTTAGTGTAACAACAGAAGGTCATGATAATAATTTACTACCAGTTAATACACATGCCAACATATCATTACTCGCTTTAATCCATCTTCATAAGACTGATCAAATTCATAAACGTCCAAAATGTATTTATTGAACCATAATCAAACTTAATCAATCTTAATCAATCTCCCATGCACATAAACCATACGAGAGCATATTGTTCAAACTCATACAGCCCACGATATAGAGAAATTTAAAACTTAAAAAACTCGAATCATAGAAAAGTTAAATCTTCCTACAGGTCTCCAATCAAGCATCAACATATTCTTGACATAACTCCGTAAATCAATATTCAGAAGCAAAACTTTCAAATCATCAAGGAGAGCCTCCTTCTCATATCAAATATACTATTCAACAAGTAAGGAAAAATTCAAACATACACCAATCACTTAAACCTTATAAAACCCATAAAAACTTAAAAAGCCTAGATGTTAACTCCTTCGAACCTCCTTTTCTTTTTTAAACAACATCAAAATATATTTCAAAAATGTAAAGCACACAGTCCCTGTGCAACTCAAAGAAATTCAAACTTGGGCTTATTCCTCATCACATCATCTCTATCATCATATGCTTGGTTGGTTTCTTCCTTCGAAACAACTAATAGATCCTTTGTTTGACAAATTTCTTTAACAACAACAACTAACTTGGAATCTGGACAATTTCTTATTTTTCCTTCACGACATCTTTGTGTTTGTAATTGACCCTTTCTAACCCAATTATATTTTGGTAATATGGGTTGCTATTGGAAATTTAATGGAAAGTGTCTAAATTTTCAGTTTTGACCTATTTGAAACATCATTTGAAACAACTTGTAACATTTCGACCTTATTATGTGCCCGATAGCCCCACAAAAATGACATGTAGGTATAAACTTTCGATTCTTCCTTGAGATTTCTTCTTGGACAGATTTGGTTGTGCCATTATTCTCATCATTAGACTTAGAACTTACACCTTTATAACCAATGCTTTAGAGATCTCCTTTAATCTTACCAATTTCTAGTAATTGTTCTAATTTTTCTGTACCTCCATTTATCAACCTTGTTCCTTTTTCCGTATTGACTAACTTCAATTTTATTTCACCAAGCTCATCTAATGTAGACAACAACTAGATCTTGGATGATGTTCTTCATGGAGAGGTTTTCCTCCTATAGCTTTTCATTTTTCTTGCATGTTTGCACCCATTTTGCATATATTGATTAATAGGCTTCATAAATATCCTCCTTTTTGTTATATGAAACACTGTCATCATTGTCATAACTTGAGGTTATACTTTGAGCTAATTCATCTGCGTTTTTCTCAAAATTTTCTGATTTATCCACATTTTCATCGTCAGTTTCTTTCTTCTTAGTTACTGTTAAGCAAGCAACTAGACTTTTGTTGTATAAAGTAACTAACGCAACATTACTCGCAAATTCCTCTTCACTACCATACTCACTTTTGGATTCATTCTCACTCCAAGTGCTCATATAAGACTTTCCTTTTCTCTTCTTCAAAGTATTAGCACATTTCGCTTGCACATGTATGAAGCCTTGACATTCATGACATTGAATTTTCTTCATTTTTCTTTCACCCTTTTGAGTTTTAGTTTGTTTGGAGTTACTATATGATGAGTTCCCATCATTTTGCCTAAAATCGGATCTATCCTTCTTCACTTTCTTTAATCACTTTCTGAAATTTTTTGTCAATAACTTCATATCCTCATTCTCATCATATTCATCTCCTAATTCATTCACAGCTTTCCCAACCTCAGCTTGCAATACCAATCCTTTGTTCTTCTTTTGTTTGCCCCTTAACAAATTCATGTCAAAATTGGTAAGAATTCCAATTACCTTATCCAATGACAATTCATTGATATCATGAGCTTCCTCGATTGTTGCAACTTTCGGTATGAACCTCGGAGGTAACGATTTCCATTCTTTCTTCACTAGTTTCAGGTCAGAGTATTTTTTTTCCTGAGTTGATGTGCTTGGTTTGCTCTGTCACGCAATCTCTTATGGAATTCTCTAATGGTTTCACTTTCTTCCATCTTTAGCTCTTCAAATCTCACATCCAACATCTAAAGTTTTGAGGCTATCACATATTTTGATCCTTCATGTATAGTTTGCAAAGTATCCCATGCTTCTTTAGCTGAATCACAGGCTGATATCATAGCAAAAGCGAATTTCATCAATTGTACTGAAGATGATGGGCAAAGCTTGACGCTCTCTCTTCTTCAACCCTTGTCCACTCAGATGTATCTTTAAGCACTGCTTCTCCCTTTTCATCAGTCATCACTGGATGTGTTCAGCCATTTAAAACAGAGTTCAATGTTTTTGTTCCTTATGCCTAAATGAATACTCTCATCCGTGATTTCCACATAGGATAATTTGAACCATATAACAACGGTGGCTTGATGATTGCCTCTTCTCTTATAGCCATAATTGTGAAACACGAAACTACACCAACTTGACATATCAATTTCTGATTCAGTGACCTGCTCTGATACCAATTGAAAATTTTTCGAAAGATATAGTTTCGCAAAAATTCAAGTTCAGTTGCAATTGATTCTAGAACAAACGAAAACAGAAAAATTAAATGCAAAATAAATAAATTAACACCGGCATTTTTTTATTGCAGTTCGACACACCTTGCCAAGGTCTACAGGGCCCTCACCTAACTTAATACTTTTACTAATGACAATAGTTTTATACAATACCTTACTGAGCCGATACCACTTAACCCTTGACACTACCTCTCATTCTCACAACCCATGAAATAATTTCACACCCAATAACATGACTAACTTGTATTAACCTCAATAGAGGATTTCTCTCAACAACTTTTAACATAAAAGAATAATAATGAAATAACTCAAGTGACTAAAATAACAAAGAATGAAAACGAATACACTTGAGATAAAAGGAACAATTTCCTGATAAATTCGGCTCCTTCAAAGATAGATCTGAAAATTGTTTGCCAAGTATACTGTCATAGTTAGTTGCTGGAATTTTCGCGCATTACTTCTTACTGTAAGTCATCAAAGGCAGCAACTCAATTAACGCTTCATCAAAACAAAAAGGAAGCACAAAGATGACACATACACCAAAAGATGGATCAACAGCTAAATTCTAAAGACCACACTCAATTTATGTTGAAAAGAAGAGTGAAAAACATCCAGGTAATTCACGCAAATCACAACTCAAAAACCGTATATGTACCCAACAAAACCAATCGACCATAGATTAAGAAACACGTGATACAAAACCCATCAATGATGTCAGATCAAGGAAAAACTTAGCTCCACCGAAGTCTCGCATTAGCTATAGTAAATGTAGCAGTAAGACGAATTAATTATTAACATAAAATCAGCACATCTGCACACCACTCCAATCGACTGTTAGAATCCAATCGTGATTGAATCATGGGCACAGTGAAAAACAAAAATTTTGATAGATTCTGAGAGGATCCTAATAATTGATTAACTTGAATAAAACAAATATAAGAATCATAAGAAATTGTACCATGTTCGAGTTCCCGTTGAAAATCCTTTGAAACTTTTTTCGATTTATCAACTAAATGTTGTTCACTTGTTCAGCCTTTGATAGTATCCACAGAACAACTTCTCAACACTTTAAGAGGAAGAATGTAAGTGTGCTAGCTCATTTTTCTTTTCTTTCTATTAATAAAAAATCATCGGTTTTGTAATTTTATTAAAATTAAATTCCTTAATTATAATTAAAGTCATACTCTAATTATAACTAACTTAATTTTAATAAAATCAAATATCTTATATTTGATCCCTAAAGTTTTTCAAACTTGATAATTAAGTCTAACTTAATTAAATTGATTTTTCTTTCACAAATTGCTCTTTGATGTATGACCCATTAAGTTCCTAATATATTGGCAATAATTATAAATTATACTTCTAATTCATAATTAGAATTATATAAATTAAAACTCCTTTTAATTTATCTTTAGTTCTCCAATTAAACAATTTATAATCATAGATCAAGATTGACGTCTAGCAACATGTTATGATCACCCAAATATCTGGAATGTCAAAGTAGTTTGACTTAAATTTTTCCATGCATAGTTATGATGTATAATCTAATGCTTTCGTTATTCAATATTCCAATTAGACAAAGAATGGATATAGTGTATACGTTTTTGGTCCAATCATGTTCGTTCTTGCTAATTAGTAATTCACTCTGGCCAAAGAATTTCATAAATCACTACTAATCAAAATAGTGGAACATTCTCTTTAATTACTTTAGAGTGATGAATCCTTTATTGACTTACTCAACTATTTCTATATGGTCCATATTGCGTCCAAGTACTACCAACTGAATTATCGTAGGATATTCATAAGTAGTATCAAAACACAGCAATTCTCACATGAGATACCTTGATAATTTCAAGTCTAAGGATCAATTATACAACTATCATTGTGAGAAAATCTACAGACGCATAAGTAATATTCCATTTGAGATTCCCATAGACGGTCAATTCAATGACTTATCTCTAATAATCACCTACACATTAGTTTAAGTATCTTCATACTTTAATTTATGAGATCAATTACTTTCTTTATAAGAAAGAAATACAATATATACTAGTTTTATCGTTTCAATATCCCGTCTTAATGAAACTACAACTAGATACATTTAGGAATAATACATAAATGTAAATCGAATTTCACAATTATGATCTCATCATAATTTCAATTACACATTAATTATTCCAAAGATTTTATCTTTAGTATTAAAACATCAAATGTAATTAATACATAAAAATAAAGAATGCCTTTATTAATTATTTTGTCACTAAACTACAACCAAAACAATTAGTTATAGGGCATAAACCAACATCAACAACTACAGACAAAAAGCTCACAACCTAGGTTGCGTAAAAACCCAATAAAGAAATAGCTGCTCAAACAAAAACAAGTTAACTCAAAGCTGACAAAGGAGAGGTCATAGCAGAAGACACATTCAGGTGCATGTTAACATGATTCACCAAGGAGTCTTCACAAGATAGAGTTCTATCTTCATACAAACTCTTATAAAAAAAATATCCAAGATAACATTTAATTTCAGCCTCCAAGATAGCTATAATCAACCAATGAAATCCAAGATATTTTATTCCATCATGATTTTTAATTTGAAGCTAATTAGCATTATTTTGAGAATCTAATTAGCAAATAATGTCAAAATTAATAATAAGATACCTTACATGTATCTTAACATCTTTCATTATTAGTTCTTGCTTAGACTTGAAAGCAATACATGTGGGACTCGTTTAGCTTTCTCAAGTCTGGCGATTTAGAAGGATTCGCCTAACAAATTATCAAGTATATAATGGTACTTCTTCTGTGATGCTTCATCCCAACCTCTCCATTTGATTAAACTTCTATTCG
>JAOTAY010000191.1:39418341-39430085 GCA_025629805.1 Erythroxylum baracoense
TCAAAAGAGAAAGTTCACTTCTAATAGCTCAAGTGACCAAAAGCCTTTCAAGAAGAAAGTTGTTAGTCCTAAAGGAAGTGGATAGACGGACGCATCTTCTGTTAGTCAGAAGAAATTTTTTTTCAAAGGGAAGTGCAACTTTTGTTAAAATTTTGCGCACAAGAAAGCTGATTGCCGAAAACTCGAAGCTCACTTAGAGAAGAAAGGTAATTATCTTGTGATGGTTTATTTAGAGTCCAATGTTATTGATGTACCCTTAAATACTTGGTGGTTAGATACTGGAGCAACAATTCACATTACGAATTCCTTGCAGAAATTGACAAGTCGAAGAAGGCCGACTAGTTATGAGCAACATGTGTACATAGGAGATGATACCAAAGTCAAAGTTAAATTTTTTGGGACAGTTAGAATACATTTGAATACAGGATATCTTTTGGTGTTACATAATGTCACTTATTTACCCTTTATTAGGAGGAATTTGATTTCTGTATCCATTTTGAATAGACTAGGTTATAATCTTCTTTTTGGAACTAGAAAACTTTGTATCATGACTCTCTTTTAGTGGGAAATGGAATTTTATATGAAAATTTATACAAAATTGAGTTGAATGATGTTGTTACTGTTGCTTCTTCCTCTTCTCTTAATATTGTTGTTGGTTCCAAATGTATGAGGTTGGATTTGAGATCTATGTTATGGCAAAAATGTTTAGGCCACATTTTTGGAGATAAAATGGAGAGGTTAGTAAAAGATGGTGTACTTCAGGATCTTGATTTTTCAGATTTCATTGCCTGTGTTGATTGTATTAAAGAAAAGTTGATTTTCAAGGTTAGAAAAAGTAAAACAGACAGGTGTTCAGAATTGTTAGAGTTTATTCATACTGATATATATGGACCATTTATTCTAACTACTATTAGTGCTTATAAATACTTCATCACTTTTATTGATGATTTTTCCTGGTACGGTCCTGTGGAGCTCGTTCGTGACAAATCTGAATCTTTGAAGGCACTTAAGATTTTCAAGAAAAATGTTAAGCTTTAAAAGGGGAAGAAAATCAATGTAGTTAATTCTGACAGAGATGGAGAGTCTTATGAGCGTTATGATAAGAGTGGAAGGAATCTAGGACCTTTTGCTAGATATTTGCAAGAATGTGGTATTGAAGTAAATATACAATGCCTGGAACACCTCAGGAGAATGGAATCGTTGAAAGAAGAAATCGTACACTTCTTGATATGTTGCAGTGTATATTGATTCATTTTAGTTTGCCAGAATTTTTTTGGGGTGAAGCGTTGAAGACAACCTCTTATATCTTCATTCAAGTAACTAGCAAGTTAATCCCATCGACTTCGTATGTAATATGTGGTCAAGTAAAACACCAAGCTTGCACCATTTTCATACTTGGGGATGCAAAGCAAAAATGAGGCTCTATAATCCACAATCTAAGAGGCTTGATCCGAAAATTATTAGTAGCTACTTTGTAAGCTACACCATCAGATCAAGGGGTTCTAGATTCTATTGTCTATCTCATATGACCAAAATTATAGAATTAAATAGAGATGTCTATTTTGAAAATGAATTTGGTTCAAGCCAAGAGTTAAGAGAAATTGTATTTAGGGAAGAACGTACTCTAATCCCCGTACATGTCGCTTCTGCTCCTACTGATGACCCTATGATTTAAGAGATTCCAGTAGAACCTCATGATGAACCTCAGAATCAAGCACAGGATGAAGTCATTGATACTGGAGATGATGAAGTTGTTGTCAGGAGATCATAAAGAACATGTAGACCTGCCATTCCTGATGATCATATTATCTATTTACAGGAACATGAGTTTGATGTGGGAGATAATATTGAACCAGTCAGTTATCAAGAAGTCATGAATAGTCCTCAATCTGCGTTATGGATGAATGCAATGGAAGATGAGTTGAGTTCCATATCACATAATGGAGTTTGGGAGTTGGTTGAACTACCTAAAGGTTGCAAACCCATTGGATGTAAGTGGGTTTACAAAATCAAACATGACTCTAGTAGACAAGTAAAAATGTATAAAGCTAGACTTATAGAAAAATGCTATAGCTAGAGAGAAGGCATTGATTTCAAAGAAACCTTCTTACCAGTTTCTACCGAAGATTCACTACAAATCATCATTGCTATAGTTGCTCATTTTGATTTGGAACTCAATCAAATGGATGTGAGGACTGCCTTCTTAAATGGAGATCTGTATGAAGATGTTTATATGACTCAATTAGTTGGTTTGAGGATAACTGGTAAAGAACATATAGTTTACAAGCTCACAAAGTCTATCTATGGGTTAAAATAAGCATCAAGACAGTGGTATCTTAAGTTTGATATGGTTGTTACTGTAAATGGCTTCAAGGAGAATGTAGTTGATCAATGTATATATATGAAGTTTAGTGGGAGCAATTTCATTTTTCTGGTACTGTATGTTGATGACATTCTACTTGCTTCTAATGATACTGATCTATTATTTGAGATAAAATAACTATTATTTAGTCAATTTGATGTGAAGGATCTTGGTGAGGCCTTTTATATACTTGGAATTCAAATTCTCCGAGATAAAGCTAATAGGATTCTTTAATTCTCTTAAAAGACTTACATTGATTAGATCTTAAAAAGATTCAATATGCATTTTTGTTCTCCTAGAAAGGCACCAATAGTGAAGGGTGACAAGTTCTCAAAGTCCTAATGTACATGAAATGATAAAGATAGAGATGAAATGAAAGTCATTCCTTATGCATCACTTGTAAACAGTCTGATGTATGCTCAAGTATGCACATGCCCTGATATTGCTTTTGTTGTAGGCGTGTTAGGAAGATATTTAAGTGATCCTAGACTTAGCCATTAGAAAGCGGCTAAGAAAGTCATGAGGTATCTTAAGGGTAGCAAGGATCATATGTTGACTTATAGACAAACTGACACTCTTGATATAGTTAGGTTCAGTGACATTGATTATGCAGGATATGTGGATGATAAAAAGTCCACTTCAGGCTATATCTTTATGACGGCTGGAGGATTTGTATCGTGGAAAAGTATTAAACAGATACTCACAGCGTCCTCTTCCATGAAGGCAAAGTATATGGCATGCCGTGAGGCAGCTTGTCAAGCAATATGGTTGTGGAATTTTATTTTAGCATTGGGTATCGTAGACTCTATTTTAAGTCCGCTAAAATTGTATTATGATAACTTCATAGCTGTAGCTTTCTCTAAGAATAATAGAAGTACTTCTCGCTTAAAGCATATTGATATAAAGTACGATTTTGTTAAAGAGAAATTTGTTGAATCCCTCATTATTACTGAGTATACGCCTACAGGTAGCATATTAGTAAATCCACTTACAAAAGGCTTACTTATATGTGTGTTTACAGAACACCTCTCTCGTATGGGATTGTTAGGAGCCTAACTTAATAAGATTAGTGGGAGTTCGCTATTTTGTATTGAATATGTTAGTACTTTGTACGGATTACTTATGACTTTTATATATGAAACATGCATAATGATGTTTGCGGTCACTTCCTGTTAATAATGACATATATATGTTGATGTATATATGTAGTTTGATGAAATCACAAGTACAAAAGGAGACAAATGCGTTGTCTTAGTTATTGTACTACATGCATGTTATTTTAATGGTTATTGTTGTATTTGAACATCTCCAGGGCCTAATCATATGTAGTATATATATCCTGTCGATATGATATTGCATATGATTTGTTTGATTGGTTTTGGATGACGAAGATTGGTATGATGCTTTGATTATATTGTCTAAGTGAGAAAATGTTAGAAATATGTGGATTAATATAATTACAACATTAATTCCATATTCATGACCATTAATCGAATTACCTAATGTATGTTTAATAACCATAATAAGATGGTTAAATTTACTAATTGCATTTGAGGCATATGGTAGTACCCTAATAACTATATGATGGCCCATTAAACTATAGTTCATAACATCCTTGAAATGACGCAATTATCCTTTTCTACCTCTTAGGGTAGAACATGTTATAAGGAGTAACATATGGTAAGATTGTGTGCATATTGTGTGGGTGTGAAAATAGAAAATTAGGTCTTCTACCATAAGCTTCCTCTTTTACACAAGGTTTGTTGATATTGATAGGTTGTGGTGTCTAAAATAGAGAGAATGCACTAAGATTCTATGCTAAACATTGGAGGTATGTTAAGCTTATTGTGTAGTTAATGCTCTAAATAAGATGTAGATCTTGGCTTTGTGATTATTGATGATTGCATTTGTGAATAACAATAATGTCTAGCAAGATTTCTTTACTTTCTATATTGTTAAAATAAGTAATAAGATTTATGCCAAAGTCATCAATATATGAGACATATGTATGAAAACCGATATAGGTTGCAAATTATTGTTCAAAAATGTTTGACATGTGTTGTTGTATCATTTTCATTTGATTTCCATCGATGATTAAAGTTATCTCATTACTTTTAGAAACAAGCAATGGAAGCTTTACAAAAGTTCTCTATTAGCTGGTAAAGGGAAAAAAAACATTATGCAAATGAAGCACACTAAGATGTGGCTAGTAGAGGTTAATACATTTGATAGCAAGTCCATCCAGTTATCACATAAACGTCTAGGTCATTTTAGTGAGAAGGGATTTGGGATTTTGCTGAAGAAGGAGTCACTTCCAATGAAGTCCTTATTGTTGGAAAATCAGGACAGGATCTGATCTTGACTGCATCACAATAATTATAAAACTTTTTGGTATTTTGATTTCTCAAAAATCAATATCACTTTAATTCTATAAAATGATTAACACATAAATCATAAAATCATAATAAACATGAATCGTAATTCATACCTTGTTTTGAAGCTTGATCCTTATTTTGTCATATCCCTCAAATTGTTTCCAAAACGAATCCATCTTAGTCATCGTAGCCGCACAAGTACCGGCGCCTCTAATGATATTCACAAAATAGATTGAGAGAACTTTATAACTCTTACAGAGAGGGTTAAGCAAAAAGTGATAGCTCCATTAGTATTTATAATAAATTTTGGACGTGTTAGAAATTTAACTGAAATTAAATTTTAATTTCAATTAAACTTTAATTAAAATTACAAATAATTTTAATTAAATCCAACTGTGCAAATAATATCCGATATTTTATATTGATCCTTATTTATTAAATATCTCATATTTAACATAAACTGTGTTTTTAATTTCATATCGTACCGACCTTTACCTTATAAAATGATTTATAAGAGTATACTCAAGCTTATTAATTTTTTCATGACTTTCTCAATATGTGTTAATTTTTGAAAATTTTGTTTTTCTTTGAAAACATGCTATTGGAGACAATTCGCTACAAATTTGATAGTTTTACTGAACTAGAATGGTTATGTACTAGTTATGAGTGTTGATAAATCAGTGATTTGATCTATCTTATGAATTCAAAGAATTAATATTTGATGATCATTATGATATTCTTGTGTAAGATGCACATGCATAAGTAATTATGACTTTTTATGAATATTTTTACCATCTAAAAAATTATGAATAAAAGAATAAATTCACTCTGCTGGCTTTGCACCAATAAAAAGGTCTAAGTTAAAAAGTGATAATAGGAGCCATTTAAAATCATGACCTAATTGAGTAACTAGGGATATTCATGACTAGGTGTTTACTTTGGTGTAAAAAGGCTAGGTGACTTTCAAACAAGCTTTTAATGCTCTTGTTTAAATTTATATCTTAGTTATAAAAATGTATGAATGTGTTTGAAAGTTGAAGCATGTACCTTGTGTATGATTATTTATATATGGAATTGAAATTTGTGATTTGGTTTGAAATTTGAAAAGTTATAAGACAAATTGAATAAGTTTATAAATTGATGCAAGTAATTAGTTGCATAATATTTTGATGATCCTTTATAATTGAATGAGTAATGGAGAGTTTTCAATAGTATTTTTGATAGGTTTAGAAGTCATTTAGTTTCACTTATATTTTTGTTGTTGTGATTTTTAGTTTTTGATTTCCTGTTTTTTGATTCAATTTTTAAATAAAAATAAAAACATGTCTAGTTGTTAATATCTAATAATTACATATTAGATAAAACTTAAAGATATTTTTTATAAATAAATTAATTAATTTTAATCTCTTATATAATATTTGTAGACAAATTATCAGTAAAAATTATTATATTTTATTAAAGTAAATGATTAAATAATTAATTTTTTTATAAATTAATGTTTATTTTTAATATTTATGTTTTATTATTAACTAAAATTTTATTTAAAATTTATATATTCTAAAGATATTTTAAATTTAAATTATATTAATTAATTATTAATAAATTAAAAATATTTAAATTAAATTAAATTGTACAGAATTCTTGCTAATAATTAATATTAAATGGTTAAATAATATATATTTAGTTTGATAGTAAATAGACTATGGAAAAAACAAAAGAAAAAACTAAAAATCACTTTTTATATTTTCATAAGATATGAAAACTAAAAGAAAACAAAATCAAAATCAATAAAATAAACCCAGATAATCAAGTATGTTTACTGGGTTTGAAAACAAAATCAAAAAAATAAATGGAAATAAACAAGTCCTTAACATTTTTTTTCTTAAATAGTTTTCTATTTGAGATTGAATAATGGATTGGTTTGTTTGAGGACAAGTAATTGTTTAAGTATGGAAGAGTTTGATGTATGTTAGCCATACATTATTTTTAACACTATTTTCATTAGATATTCTTAGGTTATGGTAAAACATAACAAAAGAGTTTATAGAATGAATTAAAGTCTTCTTAGGTTGTCTATATTCGAAAGGCACTTCGGTTGATTAATCTTTGAATATGGATTATATATCTCAAGAGGGAATATGATCTAAGTTAGGAACTTTTACTAGTCTAAGAACTAGAATAATTTATTAATCCAATGATGAAATTGAATATAATACAATCCTAGGAGAATATAGCCTAAATATAGTTAATTCATTTATTGATATAGCCTTGATCATTACGTCGTCTTAGTGTTTAGATTTGTTATTTACTATTTTTTCCTTATTCGTTCATTTATAATGGTTGATCTAACTTTTTAAGTTTGTGGGTAGTGGGTAGTTAACTAATAATCCTTATAGGATTGACCTGTATTCAGCAATGCTAGCTACAACTATACCATGCACTTGCTATAAAATAATAGAAAACAAACAAAACATTGTAGAAAACATCAATACAGATAGACATCCTTTAAAAGAGAGATTATAACATATTATGTATTAAAATAAAACCCAAACATTTTTATGAGGATGAAATCTAGTCTCAAATGTCATGCTACTAAAATAGGTTATGGATTTTTTATAGTTCTCTGGTTCATAAGAATTTTTTTGATATGTATAGTTGGAAGATTGATTAGCAAATAAGAAAGCTTTTCCTGAGGTTGACTACCTAAGAATTCAAATAATATCACAACTCATTATCATTGTAACACCCTCTATATGAAACCTACAATCACCCACACACATGGAACCTAAATTTCGTACATGCACTCATGGCATACAATCCTATTCATTATAGGGATTGTCATCACACAATTGTCTATTTAATGATGTGTGTATATATATATATATATACAATTTTCATATCAGTTAACATTATCATATAACAATAATATTACATCATTACATTTATATGGTTATTCAAAAGAGATATTACATACGTAACTTAAATTCTTAATTACAAAATGTCAAGAAACTACAATTTCCTTCATTACATATACAACCATCTTTAACCAAAAGATACATTTCAAAGGTACTTTTACTTCTAGCGGCTAGCCTTGGTCCCTGCAGATGTTTCCTGTGCATTACTCCTATTACTTGGACCTACACAGATTAACACCTGTGCTAAGTTTGAAAGATTAGTAGGGGAACACTTAGTTTGAATGAATACTCACAGCAGTATCCACCAAGCACACACATATTCATAAATATCATAAACTCATGTAAACAATGATGGCATACTTAAGCAAAGTACATAATGCAAATATGCTTCAATATATTATCCATATATTGAAAATGCACATTTATAAGCCAAATATTGATATTCAAAGCTCATCAGTACAAATTATTCATATTGTCATGTTATATCTCTTATTTATGACTGTTAAATTTCTTTTCTAGTGTTAAGCATGCACATTCTTATGGGTGTGGATAACGGAAGTTGTGGATATCAAAAGATATCAAAATTGGGGATACCTAAAGGCATCGAATAGATACCTAAAAATATCAAACTATGGATACTCGAAGGTATCAAACTGTGGAGACACTATAGTCTCAAAATGAAGACAACAATGGTGCCAAAGTGTTGCAGTTGCACTGTAACCCTATAGGCATGCCTATTTATCCATCATCAAGATAATGAAGCAGGTATTGTAGCATTCTCCTTTAACCATATACCAATTTCATGATTAATATATTGACAAGTTATATGATATTCATTTCAAATCATAAATTTTTTTCAATTCATACATGTAAGTCATAACTTATCACCATTAGGAGGGTATTAAAATCACACTTGTATAATCATACTATATATATATAAACAGCAAATATGCATATAAATCATCTATGTACATGTAAAATTTCTTTAGCATGCATTATGTTCAATCTTAAGTTTCAATGTTTAATTACCCAATTCATATATGGTAAGTCATATTTCATTTATTTCTAAGTGCCTGCAAAGTTTCATAAATATTCAAAAAGGTTCCAATATGATTCGGTAAAAATATGGAAGCAAAATCTCAAAATAGTGCAATTTGGGCTAAGCTCACGGTCGGTCTAAAAATTGGCAAACAAATTACACGACAATCTCCACTTGTTTCGAAATTTTCGATAGAAAACATTCAATTTAGGTTTTAAGGTCTTATAAAATTTGTCTCCTATATCTCTAGTTTTGATAGCACTAAAAATCAGACCATTTAGACTTCTTAACTATGAGATATGCACCAAACATCACAAACTGCTCCAATACAGGGGCAACATCATATCACCATTTTCGATCTCAATTTCCAAGGTCATAAGGCCAAAATTAAGTTTGAATCTTTTCTGTATATTTTTATTTCTATGTCTAAAGTTTCATGTCCAATTTGAATCATCCAATTTAGAGGTCTATAGTCCTAGTTATAGCTAAAACAATAAGGTTGGTTCAGGTGAACTGAGAACCTAAGATAGAATTTCACTAAATGTTACTATCTCTTGTCATATTCAACCAATTCCACTGAAAAGTAACACCAAAACATCATTTCAGCAACCATTCCATGTTCAAGTCAATCCTTTTACACATTCAAATATGTACACCTATAGAAATTAACTAAGTGTAGTCCCAAATCTTGAAAGTTGTCAATTAGCTCTTCTTCTAGTTCTCTTCCTTCTCTTCCTCTTTAGCTTTGTTTGATTTACCAACTTGATTTTCACCTAGGATTAGCTTGATTCCTCATGCAAAATGATGTGGTTAAGGACATGGAAGGGAGTGGAGATGAGAAGAGAAAATTCTGAAGTTAAAACACCCTACATACACGTCCCTCTCCCCTCTCTTCTACTCTCCCTTTCATAAAGTTTCTAGTCTTAGATACATGTGTCAATTCTATTAGACCATATATTGATTTTTGGCAAAATTGCACATTTATTCCTTCTTCTTCCTTTAATTCCCACATTGGCATATAAAGTCATCAATTAGTTTCGTTCTAGTCCATTTTTTATATATCATTATGCATGTCTATGCCAAAATGAACAAAATACTAATTTACCCTTATCTTTTAAATTAATTACCATTATGTCCCTTACCATGCTCAAATACACAATTATTTATGTTCACTTCTTAATATACCCTAGACATGCTATAATACTTCTATGGTATATGTTGGGGCCTTATAATCATTATAATCAGTTTACATCCTTATCCTTTCTTTAGAATTTAACTAGAAGGCATGTTATTTTGTTCCAATCATAAATCTAGAACCAAATTCAAATTTGAAGTTTTTTCTTATCTTTGACATTTCAACATATGTGAATGATTAGTATTATTATTTATATAAAAAACTTGCACAATTTTATTATGTCAAATTCAATGGCTATATGTAGTTGTTAAAAGTTAGATTTATATTAAACAAATAAAATAGAAAACAACAAACTTAGTAGATGAAAGGTCAAGATATTTTGAATTTCGTCAAAAGTTTAAGGACCTTATAAAAAATAGAAAAGTTCAAAAAGAAATAACTTTTATTGCCATCGATGACAAATGTCATCATACAAGGTGTAACATCCTGTTATTGCATACTGAGAGTTAGGACATAGGGTCCTAGACCATTGTATATGAAAATAGTATTGAGAAATTATAAGATGCATTGCGTACATATGCATATCATTAGCATACACACATGAATATTGATTGTACACATTACAAAGATTGTATATGTACTCAATTAACATTTTATCGGGTATAAATGATTTTTAAACGATCGTATTGAAAATTATGAATTATATGTTGCAAATTCTGATTTGGTGAATTTTATGTCTTGAATTTTGGTTGATAACTTATAATTGGTGATTTAGAAATTATTTGTGAAAATTTAGAGATTTATGAAATTATGTGTATTTTTGGACTAGGAAAAATGTTAAGTGGCAAGACATGATAAATTGTAGTAGAAATAAGTGACAAAAGTAGTAAAAATAATTGACTATTGGCATTAGGATTAATGATAAGTGTTAGAAAATTAGGAGACAATTAGATTAGAAATTGGAGAGCAAATAGACTGGCTATTAAAGGACCTATTGGAGACCATAAAAGGAGGACATGTGGCAAGTGACAAGTGTCACGCCACTTGCCACACACCTCACTTTTGTTATGCTCATTTGAAAGACAACCATTTTTGATCTTTCATTTTAATTCTTTGGCTAAAAGCTCTCTCCTTCATTTCATTCACCATTTTTCTTCTTCTCCATTCACGATTCTTACTCTCCACGTTCACCATCTTGATTTTTGTTGACATTTAACCTACTAACTTCAAGATCCTTATGTCTTCTTCACCTAGTACAAAAAATGTAGCCTATTCTCCTTTGGAAGATTGATGATAAGCTTGGAAGCTGATGGTGATTTTGGAAGAAGATTTAAGCTAATCAAGTAAGTAGTATATTGTTCTTCTTGATTTGTTAAATGAAACATATATGATGAATGAAAGGATAAATATGTTTTGTTTTTGGAGATATAAAATTGTGGATTTTATTGGATGTTTTAGAGGTAGATTAACGATGATAATGGAGTAGAAAGTGTGTTGGTATATTGATGAACTATCGTATACAGTGATGTCTTGTTTTTATGTATATGATGAGAAATAACTTATGATAGTTTAAGGGACGATTGATAGAGTAAATGGTGATGAAGAGTAATGATACGTTGATGAAGACAAGAATATATATTGATGTTTTGTTTTCATATAAAAGATAAATAATAGATTATGTATAGTTTTATGGATGATTAATAATAAAATTGGCGTTTGAATGAGAGTTTATAGGTGATGAATAAAGAGATGTTTTTATGATATAATTTTGTGTATAGGACGAGTGCAAAAATGTGAATGAAGGAATGATTGAAATATGTTATGCTTTGGGTATATGAGAAATGTAACACCCCACTCCCGCCGAACCCGAACCCGATATCGACAGTGATATCCGAGTTCGTGCCCCGCGAGGGTGGCG
>JAOTAY010000191.1:39433185-39448291 GCA_025629805.1 Erythroxylum baracoense
AATCATGTTTATCTGTACTGTTTTATCATTTATAAAAATTTATACAACTATTTTTATTTTTATTTTTATTTAAGGACCATATTTTATTTCTAACGTATAACTACACAAAGGGTAAAATTGACATTTAATAGTAAAAATTTTAGCTTATTAACGAAAACGCTCCTACGGAGGAGCGTTTTCGTTTTTAGCTGTTTGCAAGTGAACAGCTGTTAAATCAGCTGATAACCAAACGATTTTTATGGCTGTTTCAAAAGTCAAACAGCCATACACAGCCAATCAGCTAAAAAAATAGCTGATTGGCTGTCTACCAAACGAAGCCTAAATCTCATTTTGACTCCTATTGGATCATGTTGAATATTTTGAAATTAAGAAGCAAACTTTGCCAAAAAAAATCAAGCACACCATTAAAAATGGCAAAGTATCCCTCTAAGTCTTTCGTCTAGACATATTTTGAAGCCTAAAGCCAAATTCTCCAATCTTGTCAATTATAATGAATTGTTCATCAAATATAGGGGTATCAAAGAAAATTTACCTAGTTACCTTCCTAATCAATTTAACCAAGCCATCATCCGTTGGACCAAACACTCCTCAGGCTTATTACGCAACAAGTTAGGTACCTACTACCAAAGTCCAATAAAAACGTTGGTATGGACCTCCTAAGCTCTCATTCATAGTGCGACATGCCATTAAAAATAAACTCTCAGCTCTTGGTAAGATCAAATGTTTCCAGCCTATTGTACGGAACTATATCCAACAATTAAATGCTCATGTTTGCAATGTGGAAGAATGAGATCAGTTAATCTCTTGGTCATCCCGGCAGTAACATTTGAGTGATGTTGATTTCCTAATTAGCAAGATATTCTTTTCTGCCGCCATTTTATACTTCAAGGAAAGAAAAGAATGAGTGTATCTTCAATTACAAAGTGCTATGTAAGAGTGTCTTCTCTAACACAATGGATTTGATGAGAGGTATCATTCTTACAAATGTTAATACCAACTTAATCTCCCTTGCAATGACTATTAGATAGCGGAAGATAATCTACTAATTTGAAATTCATCTCTTCCACTTCCCTCTTGCAAAAATTGGTAGAAGTGTGAGATGTTACTCTTGTTTACGTAACCACTGTTTGATATCTCTCCTCTGCAATTTGTTTCTCCCTTTAGATAGTATTGTTAGTTCTCCTTACACTGGTTTATGTAGCTAATTCCATGTTGTAACCCCCGTGAGAAGAGTTAATAATCTATTTTTTTTATTTAATTTTGAAAACAAAAATGTTGGCACCGCCGTAGTAGTATTACAACCATCGCCGGCTGTTATATCGGCGGAAAATTTAAGGAAATAAATTATGAACACAGCACATATGTTATACAAAGAGGTGCTTCGATGATGAACTTATGGCGGATGGCAACAAATTGAGGTCCAGTATATCAAAACAGAAGTGTTGTAAAAAAGGAAAAAAGAAAAGCTCTTTCCCATTCTCCATTAATCCTCGAAAGGCTCAAACTCAAAACATTTTTTCAGAAACTCTTCGACTAATTGAGCACTGCCTCTCCATGCACGACCTCATCCAGAAAGCTAAAAAGGTAGATGAGGCTAAGGCAAGAAAGAGGAAAACGGCAAACTAAATTATCTGCACATTGGATTTGGAGTAATGCTGATGAGTTGGAGTTCGCTGGCTTGAACAAAATCCCAATACATCTTCCATGTCAAACCGGCAATCTTGCACCGTGAAAGAAATGTCTTTCTTTTGCTCCACCAGTTTCAGAATACTCTCAAAGACAGGAACTTCACATGGAATCCTTAAAACTCCCATCTGTTCAAACCCGAATTCTTCTTCCGCTTCTCGTAGTAAAATGTGAAAAGCACGGTGACCCAGATAATCTGTGGGGATTATATATCTCTTCTGCTCTTCCCCGACGCACACGGCAAGGTAGCCTCTTGGTACAGAGGCGTTGTTCAACGATTCACGAGCAGAGCTCTCTGATAAAGAAAGTGTCCTCTTGAGGAACTTCATGCTTTTGCTGCTGTTGCCTATGGTGGCACTGGTTGTGGGGGTGGTGGGGCACGTTCTGGGTGGGTTTGCAAGTTTTCTCCATTTCTTGAGGATTTGCCGAAGTCTAACAATATCTCTGATCTTGTTAGATTTCTTGCACTCCATTGCAATTCTGCTCCTTGAACACAGGTTCTCCTTTGTTGGGGTTTACGCTTCTTGGTCTGCCTTTTCCTGTAGGAGTGGTGCATTTCAAATTATAGGAGTTATTAGTGGGTCTTCAGATTTTGAAATATATTATTCTTTATTTATGTAAACATAGTGGTTATTATATTGTCAGCTTTGCTGGTCAAATAATTCTAAAAAAAGGCTTTGCGGTCAAATTAGTGTGTACAAATTCCAGTACTTTTAGAGTAGGGTTTAGTAGTTAGTACTTGGGCGTGAATAATTGTTTGTACTGTCTCTCGGCTGTCGTAGTCTCTGAGATTCTGAAGAAGCTTGTTGATGTCTATTAAACTTACAGTTTTCAGTTTTTCTTTTTGTTTTTTCAGTCGAACGGTCAAGGGAGGGACCTCGTACCCTTCAACTCTACTGTATGACTTTGTTTGTTAACTGCTAGTCCTAGATGGTCCGTGAATACGGCATTTAAGACTTCAAGGAAGCCCATGTGAGTGAAACTGTGTTTTTCTTTTAATTGAAGAAAGCTGTTTCTATGGGTTCCCACTTGGCCGGCGCTCCCGTTGGTTTTCAGAGTCAGCGTCTAATTAAGAAAAGACGCATGGAGGATTTCTGTCAGAAGTTCCACCAACTTGCGAGCGTCAGTTCCGCCGAAAAGAAAGAGCGGGAGAGATAAGCATGTGACCGTACTTTTGATTCTTTCATTATTTAACATAAATTATGTTTAAGACTTTCCGGTACATCATGCCACGTTACATATCTTATAATATGGACCTTCGTAGGTCCCCAATGCCAGACCTGTCTAATCTAATGACATGCATCCAACAAATCTTTCCTCTTGTATAGTTGTAACAATTGCACAATAAGAGAATGAGTTTTCACAATAATTTCTTTCTTGCAAATCATAAAATTCCTACATTACTAAATGAAGATTCAATGCAAAAAATAATTTTAATTAAAATATATTAAAGCCCTAATCGCAAATAACTCAAGAGTGTTTTAATTATATTTTAATATAGTTCTTTTGTGGTTTAATTAGCTTTAAAATTTAAAAATGACAGAAAAATACATGCATTATTCGTAAACCAATCAAATATTACTGTTCTATTATTTAATTCAACTCTTAAATTTACTTCAAGTAATTAAATTCAACTCAAACTAATAGATTATTTTTAGTTATCTTAACTTATTGATTTGAAATTGATTTAATTATTTATCATTTTTAATAGATAGATTGAATTGTCATATTAGTAACATTTAATTAGTTAATTTTCACGTATGCTTTGTAATTATTTATTACAAAAAGTTTAAGGGAATGAAAAATAAAAAATATGAAGAGTTTTTTGAATTGTTCAATTCAACCTCTTCAATATTTTAAAAGAGCTTGTAAAATCAACTGATCCTTCACTGTCATTTTGGCCATGTATGTAACTTGTTGCTGCGTTCCTTCTCTGACTTTTTCATGTGGCTAAGGCATACTTCATTTGACTACTGATGGAAAGTATATCCACAATAAAAAAGGTTTGTGGATGTGGTTATCCTTAGTATAAATAATATAAAATATTATTTTAATAAATTTATTTATTTATTTACTAATTATTAATAATATCTTATTGATTTTGTTTTCTACTTCGACCTTCTAAAGCACGACAGACACCTCTCTTATCATAGAGGATCACATAAAATAACCAATACTATAACGTCTACCCTATGAGAGCTTAAACTAACAAACATGAATATCCTACTTTAACGATTAACAAATGCTAGTGTTTCACTTCGATCTCATATAATAAGTGTAAAAAATGATATTTGTCTCACCAGTAAAGTTTTATATGAAGTGGATATATAAAAGCCTTAAAGTGTTTGTATCCTAAAGTGATTGGTTTTCAGAAACTATAGCATATTCACCTATTGCATTGTAATAATAATTAAATACATCTCTCAAAGTTAAAAGTTATTCTGTAAAGATTCACAAAATATGGAATTCCATCAGCTTAGATTTTAGAAAAAAGGAATAAGGCTCCGTTTGATTGGCGAGAAAGTAAAGTAATTTTGGAATCTGATTCTTCGGAAAATAAATCTATAGAAAGTAAAGATATTAACATGTTTGGATACTTATAAGAATTCTAATAAGAAAATTATGTGAATTCTTAGTATAGTGTTTGGTATGCATCAGTATTTCATGGAATGTAATTTAATTTTAACTTGTGTTTCCATTTATATCCCTATAGAATAAAAATTGAAATCGTAAGATAATGTTAATTTGTAATACAAGTTATATTATTAAATGTTAATATTTTCATTTCTAATATTTTAATCATATAATATTGTTTTATTATACTGAATATTAATAATAATAATAATTATTATTATTATTCTACATATTATTAATTTTATTATTACCAAATTTATTATTTTTATCAATTACATTTATTATTATTATTATTATTATTATTATTATTATTTATTTTATTATTCTTAATATTATTAATTATTATTACTAATTTTCTACTTATTATTAATTTTATTATTACCAAATTTATTATTTTTATCAATTACATTGATTATTATTCTTATTAATTAATTAATTAATTAATTTATTATTATTATTATTATTATTATTACTACTACTTTCTACTTATTATTATTCTTATTATAATTACTTTTATTTATTTTATTTATTTATTATTAATTTTTAATAATAAATAAATTATTATATTATTATTAAATTTCTTATTATTATAAAAGAGTTGAGAGAGAAGGAAGGGTTAAATTGGCTAGTGTATTTTTTAGATTAAATTCCTAAATAAAGTAATATAAATACTAAGGGAATGGTAGGATTTAGAATCCAAAGAAAGTGCTACTACTTTCCCTAGATTGGGAAAATTTTTATTTTCCTAACTACTCAAAAAAATGAACCAAACATAATAATATAAATTTTAGGAAAAAGATTACTTTCCCAAGTAAGAATCCATGCCAACCAAACAAGGCCTTACACTATATTTACTTGTCTTTCATTGTTAAACTTGCAATCCGTTTTCAAATGTCCAAATGGTTTACAATTAAAGCATCGAGACTTCCTTTTATATCAGCAATCTTTCTCTTCATGACAAAACTTCTCACAATGGCCACATTGAGAAATGTTTTCTTTCTTCTTTGATGACAAAACCTTTGCTAGATAGGCTCCCTCTAATATCTTTTCACTTTCTTGTTTTCTCATTACCCTTTTTTGCTCTGGAGCATGTAAAGCATTAATTAGTTCTAGCAATGTCATTTGGTTAATGTCCCTTGAGTCTTCACGAGAAGAAATTTTTGCCTTAAACCTTTCAAGTAAACGTATCACGACTTTCTCTACGATCCTTTTATTGGGTAGCTTTTCTACCATAAGTTTGATTTTATCTAAAAGGTTTGAGGCAAAAATTTCATCTTTTAAAGACTCAAGAGACATCAGCCAAATGACATTACTAGAACTGATTAATGCTTTACAAGCTCAAGAGTAAAAAAAGGTAATGAGAAAACAAGAAAGTGAAAAGATAGTAGAGGGAGCCTATCTAACAAAGGTTTTGTTATCAAAGAAGAAAGAAAACATTCTTCAATATGGCAGTTGTGAGAAGTCATGAAGAGCAAGATTGTTGGCATAAAGGGAAGTTTCAATGCTTTAGGTATAAACTTATCAAGACTTTCTCTACGATCATGCTATCGGGTAGCTCCTCTCCCATAAGTCTAATTTTATTTACCACCACTATGAGCTTATCTGAGAACTCTTGAATTGTCTCCTTTTCATTCATTCTAAGAATTTCAAAATCTCTTTTACGATTTAAGACTTACATTCACCTTGTCACAACATTCCCTTGATATAGCTCCTTTAATGCATCCCATACTTCTTTAGTTGTTTCTTAAGCCATAATTCTTGTAAAAATCGACTCAGATACAGCAGCATATATTTGAGGTAAAGCTCATAAGGCTTTAGCTTCTTCATCTTCATAAGCTCTAATTTGATTGAGTGTAGGGTTATTACCTAGAGGAGGTACGTGTCTTTCACCTTCAACCTACTACCACAAATTGAGACCTCTCAAATAAGCTTTCATTTTGACAACCCATACTTGATAATTTTCGCTATTGAAAATCAAAGGTGAAAGAGATGATGTAAAGAGATGATGTGTTAAAGGAAGCCATGGAAAGAAAGGAAGATTTGGTTATATTCTCTTTTAATCACTCATAGGTCCCTCAAGATCTTTGAGAGCTTTGATATCATGTAGAAGTTTTTATTTAAAAAAATAGAAGAATATGTATAAGATAAAAGGATACATATCACTGGAGTTGTTTTTATTATATATTAAATAATGAACTTGGTTGCCTTATATGGGCAAAATACAAAAAACTCAACAACTGTTAACTAGAGATTTTAGCCAATAAATATGCGTTATAAGATAAAATTAAAAACAAACTAAAGACCTATTCAAAAAGAATTTTGATAGCTCTACAATTTTAAAGTAGTTCCTAATATAAATAACGTGAACCACAAGTTTAGCTAATTCCAAAGTGAGTTATGCAAATTCGCTATTAAAATTGGCTACACTTGTAACCTACAAAACGGGTATGGGGATTCTGAGTTTGTAGAACTTGCTAAACACTAAACAAAATGACAACATTTCATTAACCTAACAAATAATAATTCTGAGCGAGGAAAAGAATCACCATTTCCCCTTAAAGTTACAAAATAAGCTGTTAAGAAGCGCCAAGGGTTTCAGGTCAAAGAAATAACCATTGCAGTCTCTTTTTCTTTACTGTGCTAGTATCTAGATCATCAGTCATAACTAGTTAATCATCGTACCCATCAATCTTAACTTTCTTATGATTGTTACAATCGTTAAAAATAGGCAGATCTGAAAATGAGTTATTTGAAAGGCTTGGAAATTTTCTCTTCTTCCTTGAGATCTCAGTGCCCTCAGAAATTTCTTCAACCTTGGCATCTTTTTAGCCTCTAAAAATTGTGCTGACAATGCATTTGATGCATTTCCATTTGACTTGTTATCCTTCCCATCAAATTTGTTGTCATCAAAGACTTCCCTACATGAACTCAAAATGTAATATAGTACGAGATAGATCTTCTAATATCAAAAACGTGGCTAAAAGCCCGAATTGGGGCCACACTTTTTGGGGTTTGATCAATTTAATCCAAACCTTTTAAGCTGCTCAATAAAGATCTAATGTTCACGAGTCTACTCAATTTTAAACTTTTTTTGATAGAAATTAGGAAGTGTCATACACGCGTCGTTATTAATAGGCCAGTTAGTCTTTAGATTCCACGTTAAAAACACATATGGCTTACGTGGATTTTTAGAAAACAAGGACATAAATAAAATCATTTAAATTTTATAGCAAAAACCTTAAATTAACTCTTATCCTTAGTGTATTCACCCTCTCTCTCTCAGAAACTTACCCAAATCTTTTTTAATCCAGTGTCTTGCCTCCTTCACGCATCATTACTACCGATCACTCAAATCCCTGTAAGCATAATCGTCAATCCGCATTCTAGTAGTGTGAGCTTTCTATGTAGAAGTTTAAGGTGAATGGGTGCTTAGGTATTTGGAGATTTTTGAAGATTTGAAACACAACTGAGTCTAAAATCTTAATAAAGATGAATAAGGAGTAGAGAACTGATCTTCATACTGTCAAGGTAAATATCATTTCATATTGTCCATTTTCATAGAATATATGTGCCATTTTTTCCTTTTATTCCCTCCTAAAATTTTCTTCTTGTTTATGATTGGATTTTGAACAAGTAGTGGAAGGTAGTGATGTACTTATATTCTCATTGAAGCCTCAAGTTGGTAACAACTTATGCTCCCTTCTAATTTTACTCCTTGATTCCTGCTAACTTCATAGAAAAACCATATGTTTACTCCTTGATGGATTTATTATGAATTTGTTACGCATCATATGTTGTGCTTCAATTTCTCACTTTGACTTCAAGGTTTGCATTTCAGAATTTTGACATTGTCTCAAACATTAGCTGCAAGATTGGGAATTTTTTATGTTTGAATCTTCACTTTATTCCTTTCCCCTTTCTGTGGAAAATTTCCTTAATAATGTAATTTAGGTAAATTCCTTTATCTTTATATGGGTTTGATTATAGGCTGAATAGTATATAGATTAGAATTGTTTTCATCTACTCACTTTGACATGAAATGTCCTTTCCAATTTTATTATGCTAATTAGCCAATCAAAAATAAAAAAGAAAGGCAACATTGTATGTAGGATATGATCAAGTATTCTCTTCCCTATCTACCTGACAATGTGTATAAATTACTTATTTACATTAACAATTCAGTTTCATGTTCATCATCCTTCGTTTTTTCCATTGAAGCAGCTTCCTTGTCAACAGATTTATGTCACTTAGTACATCTTCCTTAGTGCCTTTCTATGTTATTTTTCTCTCTCTGCTTGTTTTAAGATAAAGTATGAAATTCATAGAAGAGATACAGATTCGTAGCAACATACCAATTTAGTTCTTTAGACATCATTTAGCTATCATTACTTGCATAATCAAGATTACAGCATTGTAATTTACTTGTTAGATGAAAAGGTAGATTAAAGGATTGTACTACATTTTCGAAGACATTAGCTGGAAATACTTGAGAATGAGCTCAATTAGTAGTTCTTCAAGGTAATGAGGTCAATTAGAGGATTCGGTTTGTTTTCTTGGTTGTAGTGAAAATTTTGTAAATTTTCATCTTTGACAGTGGAGGAATGGGTTCTAAGCTTAATTCAAGGTCATATAAGTCAATTTCTTTAACTTACCCAGCTGAATAGGACTATGACGAAGAGGCTAAATATTGTTACTATAACTTGAAAGCACTTTGATGGACTTCTTGAACTGATGACAATCCAGGAATAAGGTTTTCTGGTTGTCGACTTTTTCTGGTAATTTTGGTATATTTTGATGATGTTTTATATAAATGTGTTCGTATTTTTCATTATCGAATTGTTGTTTTTTATTTCATGGTAGAGTAAAAATGTTTGTGGATTTCATGAATGACATGATCAAAGATTTTCTCCAAAAGCAAGACAGATTATTTTAGAGCTGAAGAACAGGGAGAAGATGTTATACCGTCAAACTAATCTATTAAAGGCTAAAGCAACAGAGTTAAGAGAAAATGCAGTAGATGTTTTGGAAGCTGAAATGATTGCTCAAAATTTGAAGTTGAAGAATGAGTTACAGGCTATAAGGAGTAGTAATGAAATATATTAAGCAAAGTGTTGAAAATTTGTAGCTTGTTTAAGCTTTTGGTTACTAGTTTCGCTTCTGTTTGTTAGCCTAAATAATGAGGGCAATTTAGGCAATAGTTGTATGTTTATAGCCTTACCTAGAAATGGTTTTATGTATTAGAACAATATTTAAATGCAATTGAGCTTACCTAATATTGTTCATTAAGGATTTATATGTTCGAGATTATGTGTTCTAAAATTATGGTATATAAAAAGATTTGGTATTCTCCTTTATAGTGTCTAAATGCAATTGAGCTTACAAAGTTGTTTTCTGGCAAATATATACAAATGGATTTTCATCATCTAGCATTTATGAACTTCAAAAAAAAGGGAAAACCTAAAAGAAAAAGAAAAGGCAATTCTAACTAAAATTACCTGTCATTGTATTCATTCATATAATAACATGTAAATGCCAACAAGATTCTTACATTAATAACATTCGATAGATATCCAACCTATCAACCATTGTTCAGTACACAAATATCACAAAATTGATGGATATATTATCATCCATTTATCATTACATAAAACACTAACAAACATAGTTTTGTTTACATTTTCTCCTTTTGCTTTGAAGATGCAATTTGACTTTCTTGACTTTTATTCACATGCCCAATAACAGCTTGCTTACTCTTTTTTTATTTCTGCCTAGGGTTTATTAGTCTTTGACTTTGCCGTCCAAGCTGTAGATAAAATGCAAACATTATTAACTTCAGTTGTATCACTTAATTAATATTTGGAAAGATAGGTTAAACATTAAAATTTTACAGTTGTATTACTTACATTTAGCATTTGCTTGGAAAGATGGGATAAACATTAAAATTTAGAGTTGAAACACTTACATTTAGCATCTGCATCCTTGTCGTTGGATTTTTGTATGTCCCTATTCCTTCCATTGTTTCTTGAACTTGCTATTTGCTTCATGTTGAAGAGAAGAGTATGTGATAGGTCTTTTTTCTAAAATTTTTGCTTAAGAATTTGGGCTAGATCTGGTAGCACCAAACATCCTCATTCTGGTTTCATCATCTACAACACCATAGTCAGGTCCTCTTTTCCTTTTGGTGGTAGGCTTTTAAGATGTGGAAATATTTGTTGTTTCTAGAGAACCTCCAGTTGTTTGGAGAATAACTGAGGTTGTTGCAATTTCACTTCCAGCAGTACTTAAGGTATTGGCAGTGTCTGTATCAATTATGACACCAGCAGATACAAAGGCAGAAGCAGAGGCATTTGCTCCTCTTTTACCTTTCTTTCTCCTTTTAGCATTGTCAGATGCAGATACAAAAGCTTTTATTAGGATTCTTGTGTTGGTTTCAACTATGGAGTTGTTTTCTCGGGTTGACTGTGTTTTGGTTATGTTTTACTCTATAGCGAAATGATTTGATTGGTCTCCATAGGGATTTTGAACTGAGTTGGAACTTGATATTAATAATATCAAAAAGAAAAAACTATTAGATTTCCACTACTATAAAAAAGAATCTTAGCTGTACCAAAGAAAAGGACAAAACAAAATACAAATTACCTCTTTGGCCTTCCAAGGATATCTTCTTTTGTTGTGTCCTTCTTTATAGTAGTGACTGCATATCATGATTATGCCCCTCCAAGACACATGGTCAGTATTTATCTTTTTGGTCACTTTTGTAATCTTTTAAGGCTCATCAAGGCCCTTTTTTCTAACTATTTTAGGCCACCTAGGTCTTTGTTTGAATTATGGTGGCCTAACAACTTCTTCATTACTAATGGGTTAGTCATTCATACCAGGCACTGATTGAATAGCCTTCCCATATGCTTTGACATATCACTCTTTAATGACCAACTTGAAGTGTACTCTTCAATATTAACCCTCTTGTCTTTGATAGCATATATGGAATGTGTACAAAGAATGCCAGAGAGGGTATATCTTCTACAAGAACATGTTTTGTCCTAAAGCCTCACCACATATATGTTCTCACTATGATCAATCTTATACCCTCCTTCTCCATTGTGATGTACTGAGCAATGGTGGCACTCTTATCAATAGCTTCTCATATTCTTGTCCTTAAATTTCCTTTCCACTTGACAGCCTTTATTATTTTTCTCACAATTCTTTTCATCATTTCTCTTCTAATATGCTCAAACAACCCTAAAATTGACAATTTTCTTACATCAACTAAAGTCTTATTGAATGCCTCACATAAGTTATTATCAACCAACTCAATCATAGAATCTTCCTTTTGGAATGCCCTACATCATTACTGAACAGGTGCATAGCTCTCAATATCTTTTGTTTCTTTTTGGCTCCTAGCTTTTCTATATTTTCTTCAAATTCCATTACTGTACAGGATTTTTCAATTTTCCAAAAGTGGTCCTTCATCTCTTCCCCTTTATGTCCTCTTTCTTGCCAATTCACATAAATATGTCGAGCACAAAATATGTGCTCAACATCTAGACACAATCTGCAATGGCTCTATCAAGTCCCTATAAAGAAAAACATAACCATTTCGATAGGCAAAATCATAAACATTTTATTTTATTTCATCACAGTTATATTAGGCACATAAATAATAGAAAAATAAAGGTAAAAATAATATGATTTGAAATTTTTACCTTTTGTTGGTCTGTCATTATAGTCGAACCAATTCTAGAGCCTAAGTGAGGTAAATCTTCTTACAGTCTTTCAATGAACCACTTCCAGGTGACAGTATTCTCAACTTCAACGTTCTCAACTTCAACCATAGCCCAAGCAAAAAAAGACATTTGTGTGTTTCCAACTCTTCCTACAGCACAGAGAAGTTCACCCTTAGTTATGGTCTTAAGTCAACATCCATTTAGGCCAAGATAATGCCTACACCTATGTTTAATAGCTTCTAAACATATGTACTTTCTTCAAAAAATAGGTAGAGATGTTGGAGTTGGTCGAGACACTGTCATTTTAACTATGCTACCTGGGTTAGTCTACCTAATAACTTCAGAATAAGACCAAAAGTTCCCAAACTCCTCTTCAATGTTGATCATATCATTATCTAATAATTTTTTGCTTGGCTCGTCTCACCATACTCATAGACACTTCAACACCAAAACAATCCTTAATATAAAATCTGATATCATCATTCTTAACAAATGACTCCCTTTTAAGCTTATCCATCAATAAGCCAGATAAGATGTTGGTATTCATCCTAGGATTTGTATAAACCTTATTACAGTTATGAGTGTCCTTAAATCTCCTAACTTGAAAAGACTGCAGCTTCCTATCAAATACTCCATATATATACTAAATGCAATTCTTTGTCCGACATTTACCTTGGACAAATTTGGACTTATTTTTGGTAATCATGACAACCGTCTTTGTTTTGATGGACAACAAACTAACTGCATACTTAAATTGCAAATGATTAGGAAAAAACATCCCTAATTCAATGTAAGGCTCAGCATTTTCATCATAAACAGGGTATTTTCTTTTTCTCCTAGTCGCATAATATTCAAAAAGAATACTTCATCTTCATTATTTTAATCATCTGCATCATCTTCATCACCTGCATTATCTTTATGGTCCCCATCATCTTCATCTCCATCCTCTAAATCCTCTTCATCATGTTTATCCCCCATATTTGCATCATCTCTAGCATATTCATCACCTGCATTTGAGACATTATCTAAATTTTCTGCATTCTCTACATTTTCATCAGTATTATCTACACTACCTCCAAACCCTAAATTATTAACATTATCACCATTTTCTTTAACTACATTATCCTAACTAAGCTCATTAGGTTTATCCTCAATCATTTCAATAGGGGTATCTACACCATGTTCAATATCAATATTAATTGCATCAGTAACCATCATCTCACTATCCATATCTAACACAATAGCATCATCTTGTGCAACTCTCAAACCATTAGATAGTTCAAAACGAGGCCGAGGATAAAAGAAATCTTTTTCACATTGTTATACCCATTATTCTTACATACGACAAGCAGTTTAAAGCACCTGAGCAAGTCAGGATCAAATTCTATTTCATCCCCAAACCACCCTCATCCCTAAGATTATCACCCACATTAACCAAACATCCTGCATGGTGAAACCTCATAATTATCTCATCAAATTCCATTTTATCAAACTATAATGACCTTATCAAATGCCTATAGCTTCATTGCCTACTTCAGCGGGATTATTTGGCATCACCCTAATGAATCGACTGTTATCAGCCTACTCCTAAACAAAACAACAACTGTGTGTCATATACAAATTAAAATATCGAAGAAATTGTTGGGTTAGCCATGGTTACATGCATCACATGTATGATAACTCAGCGGAAGTGTTGAAATCAAGATTCTGATACCATGACAACCCTAAAACTATAGAATCTAACATGCAAGCATGGATATGTAAAGAACATGAAATATAAAAACTTTTTTACCTTATGTTTCTCCTCCTTTCTTATTTCTTCTCCTTATTTGGGTTGTTGTAAACACCAAACCCTTCCTTGATCACCCCAAAACACGCAAAGAAGATGAAGAAATAATGTATAAGGGTGATTTAAGCACCAAACTAGATGAGTTCTAGTAGATGTTCAATATGAAAAGATAGAACAAAAATCTTGTTACATGCACTTTGATTCATGCAACTCTTGCATAAATTGCAAGAACAAGACTCTTGATTCCTCTCTCTCTCACTCTAGAACTCTTCTAGAGCCCCCATCCTCTCACTTGAGTGTGTAAGAAGCGTAAAATCCTTGTGTATATAAGTGAAGAACTCACTTATGAACCATTTCGTGCCTTCTGTCATGATCGTGGCCAACAAGGCCACAATCGGGGCTTGGCTCGCCTTCAGCCACGATCGTGGCCTATGAGTCACGATCGTGGCCTGCTTAAATTTAGCCACATATATTATGTTTTTTTCATCCGATCTTTTATGCATGTAACTTTTAAATTCTCGATTATTTTAGGCACTTGAATTCACTCTTAATTCAATCAAATCATGAAGGGTTGCATGATGCTAACTTGTCGGAATATAAGTGGATTAACACACGAACTCTTCGATAGTTAATTATCTAACTTATGAACCTTTCCATAGAAAATTACTATGCAATTCATCCTTTCATCATACTATACCCCACTTGGTTTGGAGTATGGGCTATATGTCAACTCCCACTAGATTGACTACATCACATCTAGTGGCCTATAAGTGGATTAACATACAAACTCTTCGATAGTTAACTATCCAACTTATGAACATTTCCATAGATAATTACTATGAAATTTGTCCTTTCACCATATTATACCCCACTTGGTTCAGATTATGGGCTATGTGTCAACACCCACTAGACTAACAACTTCACATCTAGTCTAAGTGATGCTAGTTCTTGTCCTAGGATCTCATTACTCTTACGTGTCATTGAAGACTCTCTTCATGACACATAATTGCTCTGGCCAAAGACTCCTGATTAAAGACCCCAACAAGAGGTCGTGGGTATCATCTCCTTCTATCAGCAGTGCTGAATCCTTTATTGGCTACCCAATTACCTTCGAATATAAATAGTTGCACCCAATCATCACCCTAAGAGCGACTTCGTCTTGAGGTAGCAAGAAATGATGTCAAAGCACAGGATTCGTATCTAAGATATCCTTGAGTACCTCAAGTCTAAGGATATTTGCACCATTTCTATGATGAGATTAATCATTGACATT
>JAOTAY010000191.1:39484296-39500869 GCA_025629805.1 Erythroxylum baracoense
ATTGTTTTTGAAAAGAAAAAGTGATCACATATAAGTGAAGTGTAAAGAGTCTACAAAAAAAATTATACCGACTTTTGTTTAATGAAGTGATGTGACACGTCACCCTCGCGGGGCACGAACTCGGGTATCACTGTCGATATCGGGTTCGGGTTCAGCGGGAGTGGGGTGTTACATTTTTGTAGTGATAGGTTATAGATGTGAGTTTATGTTTGAATCATGTAATCCCACAAAATAAATCATATTTATGACTTTATGGTTGAATCATGTGAATACACAAATTAAGTTATAGATATGACTTATGAATTTATGATTAAATTATGCAATCACACAAAATGAGTTATATTTATGACTTTATGGTTAAATTATTTAATTATACAATATAGGTTATAATTATGTCTTTATGGTAGAATTATGCAATCACACAAAATAGGTTATAGTTGTGAGTTGTGACTTTATATTTAAATTATGTAATCATATAAAATGAATTATAGTTATGAAAGTGTAGCAATCAATGTACATACTTGAAGCTTAGGTTAAGAAACATAAGAATTTCTTAGATAGAATGTGCTTAAGCATCAAATTTTTTTAAGGAATCATTTATATAAGTTTATGAAGTTCATTTGCATGTGTATATAATATGATTGTTGAGAAACTGTTGTTACTGTATTTCTTCCTATTATTATACACAACTTGTTAGAGTAGTACTCTAAAGACAATCACCTTTAACTAAATTTTTGGTTTTTAATTAAAAATAAAGCTAAAAAAAGATTGGAAACAAAAATGAACGTAGGATAAAGTAAATTACTTAGAAAAATCAATATCAAATAATAAGGTCTAGGTGATAAATCCCCTTAAGAATCATGAAATATTTAATCTTTTATTATGCAATTATATTATTGATTGTTAGGCTATGAAAATTCCTACTTTATGTTAATATCTCTCCTGAGAAAACTAACAACTAATTTATCAGTTGGTTGACAGAAATCTTTCCAGTTAAAACCCCTAGGGTTGCATTATTGATTTTTGAATTCTGCTATTAGGTTTGACCATAATCTAGAGGATTTATATCAACCTATCTCTAGATTTGCATGCAACTCCTTCTAATTATGGTAGATCTATTCATATAAGAGGATTTCTTAATCTCAATCTTATGAAATCAAATGCAGTAATATTCTTGATATATTAGAACAAGAATAAAATGCACAATTGAATAACAATAAATCAATCAATATAATTGCATTGAATAAGAGATTAAAACATATTGTTATCACAAACTAGGTTCATCAAGCCTAAACTCTAAACATATTTAGTTATTAAGCATAGAAAATGAAATCAAAGATAAAGATGCAAAAAAAAAACTAACAGAAAATAAGGAAATAATAATTCTAAATCTCCCTTTCTCTTATATTGGATCTTCTTGTAATTTTGGATTTGATGTAGCTGTCTAATAGATCTCTTGATGTTAACTTCGTGTTTTCCTTATCTTTTGATCAAAATCGTCGCTTCAGAATGTTGTTTACTACTTAAAACTGCTTAATAATTCACCACTCCTCTGTTTTCCTCTACTCGTGTCCTTTTATAGTAAAAATTAGGGTTTCTGGGATATCACTTACAGGGGCATGTAGGAGACCATGTATAATAAAAAAACACCTGAATTTGTGATTTCACATGGGCATAAAGACTTACACGGGCAACGTACACGATCGTGTATATCAAGATACAAGGGTGTGTAACTTTACATGATCACAAATCAAATTCTTCAATCTTCACATGTTTATAAAGACTTACGTTGTCACTGTACATGGTGGTGTAGGTACTTAGTTGGTTCAAATCTTCATTTTATATCAAATTTTCATTCAAAATTTTCTCCTTTTGGTTCATGAAGGCAATTATAACCTACAAATGTACTTAGAGTAAATTAAGTATCAAATATACAAAAAAATTATAAAATATCAAGTAAAATATGTTAAATATGGGTGTATAGTTATAGTCAAATTAGTGTCTATTATCTATGGATTAGCTTATTTGGGTCAAGTAATGTGGGTTATAATATATGAGTTTTATATTGGTCCATATGTGCTCGTACTTACCATTTGTGCATCACTATTAATTAATGTATAAAAGTATCATATAAGGCTTTTTTTATACAAATTATCGGTTATAAAGAGATTCGGTTATAATTTTTAAGCTCAAGGAATTTTTTTAGAAAGCTTAAAACTTTAGGATAATATCATGTACTAGAGACCTTTATGTTTCTGTTATTTACATCTAATAATAGTGATCCAATTAATCCCCTATATTGTAGGTTGTTCAAGTCTTTGCTTTTTAGATGAATATCATGTTTATCCTATATTATTTCAGAAGTGATTTAAGTATCTTTTTCATCAACTTAATATCTTTACTTTATTCAAAATAAAATGGGATCCATCATAGCCCCGTTTTGCTTATTTATTAAGTTTCATCAATCTAACTATAGGCCTCTTTTTCTTTGTCTTTTTGACATGCCCCTCAACCAAAGATATTTAAAATCTGTCACACTTCCTATTCATTTGTTGAATTTTGTCAGATCTTATTTTGATATCACTTATTTGATGTAAATACTATATTTTCATTGAAGAGAAATCAATTCATGCTTAAGCAAGTTTATTGCTAGTAACATTATTTTTTACATATAAATTTTTAACACCTTCATTTTAAGCATCCAGGCATATCTTTCTAAAAAAATAAGGATAATAAAATACAAAGTGCTAAACCTTTTTATATATTTTCTACTTCACTATCCAAAATTTTAAAGATTTGATAACTTAATTCCAACAATTATCTTTATGAACATTTTGCTAATGTGATTGACAAAGTACATAAAGACTAACATTTGGAAGGATTACGTGATATCTTCTTCTCCATATAATTTTTGAGCATTAAATAATTGACTATATTTTGAATACATAGCCATTAATTTATTTGTCATACGAGGCTACACGTGGACAAAGATGAAGAGCCACGTTGCCTTTATGTTTAAGTGGTCTGTTAGTAAAATTGTAAACTAAAGTTGTTCGATTTTTTAAAGTTTAGACACTTAATTAATAATTTTAAAAATATGGATACTAAAATAAAAATATAAAATTTTGAAACTTTTTAATTTATTATTCCTAAAAATTAACTTATGTGTGGCAACGAATAATAATGTCATTAATATTAGCATTATGGAAATTCAAAAAGGTTAAGAAAAGTACATTCTATACTGTAAGAAAAGACCTAACATTACTTCTCTTTTACTTTTCTATTGCATTTGCATTGAGGTTATTAGTTCGGTACATAAACACACGGTGAGTAGCTGTGTTGCGCAAGTGCCTTGTAACATAAATGCATCTTCCGTTTTGTATTTCTTTTGTAGCATGTTAAACTCGATATTTATACTAGTAATCACTCGTTATATTGTTTGTACTCTATTTTTATTTCACAGTTGCTTCATACTTTGATTTAGTGTTTTTAGTTTCTAGTAAAAATTTTATTTTCTTCGAAGGTATCACTGTACTTTGCTTATCTGTGGTTGCTCATTAATGAAATTACCATACTACAGTGAAGATGTCGTAACTTTCATATGATCAATGTTTGCTGTGAAAAGTTGAAAAGGTTCAGCTAAATTTTCGGTTTGTTACGATTTTACGTTTCAAATCGTGATATATGCTAAAAATAAGTGGAGGTACTAAGTGTATGATACCCCGCCAATGTGGATGGCGGGGTGGAGCCAAGGTATCCACCCCGCCGTTTATAATAGAGGGGTGATGCTAAGGTTTCCACTCCGTCGTTTACAATAGCGGGGTGGACCCTAAAATGATTTTTTAAACTATTTTTTTGATTTTGTTTTATCAGGGTTTAGTTTAAGGTTTTGTTTTTTTAGGGTTTAATTTTGCTTAGGGTTGTCGTTTTTTAGCATAAAAAGTTTTTTATTTCAGGGTTTAGTTTTATTTATGATTTAGAATATCTAAAAAATTAAATTTAAAGTACAAGTTTTATTTTTTTATGTTTTTCCTGTATTGAATTTTTTTAGATGTTCTAAACCATAAATAAAACTAAATCCTGAAATAAAAAACTTTTTATGCTAAAAAAATGACAACCTTAAGCAAAATTAAACCTTAAAAAACAAAACCTTAAATTAAACCCTAAAATAAAATCAAAAAAATAAAAAAATCATTTTAAGGTCCACCCCGCCACTGAAAACGGCGGGGTGGACACCTTGGCACCACCCCGCCATCTACAATGGCGGGGTGGCCCCACCCTGCCATCAGCATTGGCGGGGTGTCCTACACCCAATATCTCTACTTATTTTTAGTACACATCACGGTTTGAAATATAAAATCGTAACAAACTGAGAATTTAACCCAAGAGGTGTAATATAGTTAAATACTAATCCAATTTCTCAAAGGCATCCGGTTCATATTTCTTTCATTTTCATCTTGTCATGCTTCGATAATCAAGCATCCTAGATTCTTTATTCCATGTTATGAGTTGTTTGTTAGGATTAGACTTCACTGTATTATGCAACAAATTAATAAATTAGGAAATTTATATAAAATATGTAAGATACGAATTATTATATATATTTAAACATTTATTAGCGTGGGTTCGAAAGTTTATTGTAAGAGTTGCAGATTCTCAATTATCAAATGAAAAATAGGAAGCAAAAAGTTAATTAAGTATAATAAATAATGGAGAGATACCGTCCCTTGAATGAGAGTTCAAACCTAAGTGCATAACATAATTGGCATTCCAAGTTGGTCGAGAAGGCGATCAAGTCTCCAACAATATGGAAAACAGTGTAAGAGAATGGGTCTCCGAGTCTCCATAGCTCCATGAGCAGCCAAGTGATTGAGCTGGGAAATCCAGGAAGTCCATAGCACAAGCAGCACAAGTGGTCCTGTTCCTTCTATTATATGCATCTATATCCCATTAGTTTGGATCCTTGTATGTTTTATGTCCAGTGTTTAATCTTATTCCATCATTAGTTCCCTGTTTAAGTATCACTCCATCACAACTTGTCATATGGAGTTTTCAGTTATTCAATATTGGTGATTTCCAATCCGCCCATGTTAATTTGAATGACAGTTGACTATACTTTAGGATTGAAATTTGATTTCTGAATTGTCAATGCCTTTAACTTGCACGCCTTTTTGGAATCTTCAACTAAATCTATTTTCAGTCATTCATTACCTTTCGTTTCTTTTTTTTTTTTTTGGAGTTTTACAGGCAGATTACTTATTCTTTGGGTTAATTTTGTATTAAGTGCCTTCTCTTTCTTTTCCACAAGAAATGTACTTCACCAAGCCGTTGAATTTTATTTCACATTTATTTAGAGGTCCTGGATCATAATTGCATAGAGTTATTATTATTTTTATTTTCAATGAATTGAACAGGAATGTGGACCTACATCAATTTGACAACGAAAGCGCCAACTTGTTATAGATAGGAGGGCAGTAATGACTCAGGTCGGTCTGGTCCTGATCTTCACTTTTTGGTTAATTAAAAGCCTTATCCATATAGGGCCCGCGTAGGTTCAAAATGCTCGATTGATAAAAACTGTCGAGTAGGCAAAAAAAAAAGGGGGGATTGGATTATAAACTTCTTGTTCGGAATTCGGATGAAAATTTTAAATCACAATTGAACGCGGGACGGGCATTTTAGAGGGAAGAATGATATCTCTGTTCTGATTATTTTAATCATTTCAGTGCAATTTTGGGCCCGTTTACAGGACATTAAGATGCAGACAGTAGCAGCGGTAGTAGTATTGATGATTTAGATGCTGCTCCTGCTAATTTAAACGGCAAAAGCCAACAAACCTCAGGCATTGATCATCCTTCAGATGGCTCGGAATCATCCCAGAAGGAAGGGATAATCACTGAGGTTGATTTTGACGAGGAAGTAGGTATTGCGAGGGAAGGTTTTTGAGAATTTTTGGTTTCATCATCCGAAGATTCGACTTCTCTCATGGATGACTCAGTAATGCCCAAGAAAAACCAGGAGCCTGATCCTGATGCAGGCATTACCCAAAGTAAATTGTCCAGTGAGACTTAAGTACCTGCAAAATCTACCAAAAATAAATCTACAAATAATGAACAGGCAGCGGGAGATGATGATTTGCAGAGAACAGTTTTTATCAACAATCTTCCTTGAAGAAGTTAGACAACGCTTCTCTGTATTTGGGGAAATGGAATCCTATGTCCCAGTCCTTCATCAAGTTACCAAGGAGGGACATGAATTGTATGACTTGCTTCCTACTTTCCCTACTTTTGGTTTTTTATCATGAGATGTAATTCTTTTTATCGCAGGTGACCAAGGGGCACTGGATTTCTCAACTTTAAGTCAGCGGATGTACTACTTCTGCAGTTTCAGCAGCTAATTTTGGATCGGTCCAAGGATTTTTTAGAAAGGTAGGCAACTGAAAGTCTTGAAGGGTTTGGATAAGAAATCAACCCATGATATGGAATTAGAAAAGATCAAGACAGGGTCATGATCACCGCAATCTTTACCCGGCAAAGGTTGGTCCTCATTGACTTCACTTTTGAAACTTTTTAGCTTCATATGCCTGCTTGTTTGCGGTATCATTGCGTTATGAATGTCAGCTTTCCCGTCTGATCTTACAGATTTTAGTTGTTTCCACCTACTGAAGCTGTTTCAGCTAGTGGTATGGAAAAGCCAAAATAGTAAGTTCATTCTTAGTTTCAACTCTTCTCTAACACCCTGTTTGGAACACAAGGAATTGAATTCAAACTTGTAATTGAATTTAATTCACTTGTTTGGAACAATCTTTTTAGCATGAATTTAATTCATGTGTGGGTTTAAACCCACCTCTTTTTGTAAATTGAATTCACGCGATAAACCACGTGAATTGAAATTTAAAAGTTGTTGGTTTCGTTTTTAACATTAGAAACCCAAGAATACCCACAACTTCTCAACCCTATCACAGCAACCGACCCTTCTTCTCCTCTTCTCCCACACACCAGCAGACCAGACCGCCTTCTCCGACGCACCAGCCGAGCAGACCAAACGACGAACCAGTAGACCAGACGATGCACCAGCAAACCTCCGTTATTAGGGCTTACTTAGTTCAGGGACTGATCGCAGAGAGCATTGGTTTGTATGGTGACATAAGAAGGAGAGGGATTAGGCCTATGTCATTTACATTTTCGGCAGTTTTTAAGGCGTGTGGAACAGAGTTTGATGTGGGCCTGGGAAGGTAGATGCATGCCCAGACAATTGTGATTGGTGGGTTTGAGTTTGATTTGCATGTTGGGAATTCGATGATTAATATGTATGTGAACTTGTGAAGTGTGGATTAGTGGAATGTGGGCGAAAAGTGTTCGAAATGTCGGCCAGGGACTTGATTTCTTGGACGGAGTTGATTGTTGCGTGTGCCAAGTACAGGGATATGGAATCTGCGAGTGAATTGTTTGAGAAGTTGCTTGTTAAGGATATTGTGATTTGGACTGCAATGATTACGGGCTTTGCACAGAATGCTTGCCCTCGAGAGGCAATTAACCACCAGGAATGGTGGTTGAGGTGGCTTGCTCATCCTTATGATGACCCGGCATCTTCTTTATTTTCTCCTTCAAACCATTTTTTCTTCTCCCTCCTTGTCCATCATCTTCAGACTGTAGAATGTCTTAGTTTAGGTGTAAATGTGTTATATGAAATAATTGAATTTATTTTGATTGTCTTCCAAACAGTGTAATTGAATTCAATTTTAATATTACTGGATTTGTTCCAAATACTATAAATTGAATTCAATTCAATCTCATTAATGTAATTGAATTCAATTCGTTAATGAATTCAATTCGAAGGTTTCCAAACAGGCCAAATGTTCTGAGTCAAAATGTGGGTTGAAAAGTAATCCACTTTCTAACAAGGAGCTGCGAGTACATGTACATTTAAGCATGCTGTTTTATGACAAAGGTCAGAAGGTTTGCCTGAGATTATGAATGACACTACATGGCGACTATGTTGTGCCACAACTCCCTCTCTCTTTTTCTCTGCCCTTCATAGCATACGTGGGCCATTAATATTCAAGAGTTTCAACATACTTTGATTTTTGATAAACAAATAAACTGAGGTTGATCTTGATAGATATTTCTCTTCTGTGTTGATGACGCTTTGGAAAATGTTGATCTTGCTAACATTTGAACTACCATTTGAACTTTCGATGCCCTTCAGGCCATCTCCAAGCATCAGGCCATTTCCAACCAACACATTAAAATACCAAGGTGTGTTTGAATCCACTCTAACCAATGCACCAAAGTTTGATTATCAAAATCACCATTTTATAAGGCTATCTTTATCACATTTTCAAAATGGAGGAGAAACACTAAACAGAGGATAAATCAATTCCAATCTATTGGCATTTTCTCTTCCACTTTAGAGAGATGCTATAGTGTCACATCAAATTTGGAGTGACATTATAACATCTCTCCGTTACTGTTCATTTTTTATTTTTCAATGTTTTCTCTCAAATTTTTCTTTCTTTTTTCATTCATTCATTTTTTTAGTTTTTTCATTCTTTATTTTGTTATTTAAACAATATTCCAATATTTTTATTATATGTTTATTTAAGTTATTATCACTTTATAATAATTTTAAGGTTTAGTCTCATATTTAATATTAAAATGTTTTTGATTTGTGAAATTCAATAAAATTTAATGTTTGATATTACGTAATTATATTATCATTTATTATAAATAAATAATATAAAATAGTGCAATATATCTCATATATTATTTCATTTAGTATTATCAAATAACAAATTATAGTTCAATTGAAATTTTATTATTTATTATTTATTAACATAAAAATATAACAACAATAATATTGTGAATAAAAATATATGCGAAAAGTAAAGTTGAGTTAATTTTATAAAGTAAATTTAATAATCATTAATGAAAGGTAAAAAAGAATATGCTGAGAATATTTTTTGTTAGTGTGAAAAATAGAGTTATAGATTAGAGTGAAAAGTATTATAACATCTCTAAAATAGAAGAAATTTTACTTTATTTTGGAGGAATGGGTTGGAGATGTCCTAATACTATTCATGCACCAAAGTTGTAAAATGACATTTTTGACTATTTTCTTATTTACATATTTCTTTTATGCCCTTCTCACATTTGATTTATTTACATAATTTGTTAAGTAACTAAATTTAAAATATAAATTATTTTATACAAAATACATCATTACAAAGATCTCGTTGAAACTTTTAAAATGACACTAATATTCAAAATAATATTAAATTTATTTTTAATACTTATTTTTAATTCTTATTTATAAGTGCTATAAATTTATTAATAAAATATGTTAAGAATAAAAAGTAAATTTAAAATAAAAGGTAAATAAAATTAAAAGTAAAATAAACCACAACATTGATTTAGAAAAATTAAAACCCAACGAAAATGCTTGAAATCACAACTAGATTAAAATAAATTACAACTATAACTAGACTCAAGATTACAATCAAATTAAAATTATAATAACCAAATTAAAAATAAAAGTAAAACGCTTGAGAATATTAATTTAAAATAAATAATTAATAGTTTGGAAAGTTATTTTCATTTCCACCAAAATCAAAATATTGGCTAAAGCCACTAAATGAGTTAGCTCTTCATTGAGGTTCTCGTTCTTAAGCTTTTTTTGCACAGATTTTAATTTATTTATTTCTAAAAGTCTCACGCATCACTAGATCTTTGATGGAATCCAGATCTTTGCATAAAATTATATTCTCTTCTTGTCTTTACCATAATTCTAATTTGTTTGTCTCATTTTGAGCTCGTAATAACTGAAGTTTATAGTTCTTTTCGAGAAGAGATTGATTTTTATGAAACATTCCTTTGATTTGTTTATTCATGGTCGTAATTTTTTTTCATTTTGTTCCTTTTTCATTTTTTTTCTTCCTCTCGACAGGACGGTCAGTTGGATCATTTTTTCAATAAATTCATCTTTAGCTATAGAATTATTGTTTAATTCCATACAAAATGATGATGATCCTACTGACTTATCTTTAGACTCTGATATTTCATTACAGTTAGATCGTTTTCGATGACCAGGAGTTTTTTCCTTGCTAGTATCAACATATTTCTCTATATTTTTTAGAATTGGCCATACATGATCAAATTTGAAACATTTTTGAAAATTTGGATTTTAAATGAGTAAATCTTTTTTTTTCTTGAACTGTAATACAACATTGTAATGTAAGTTAGATTTTGGAATATAAATCAAACATGCTTAAATTCATACAAAATAAATAAATAAATAAATAAAGTACTTACAATATATTATTTAGAAGCACCACTTGGATTTAGGTTTTTCAACTTGTCAAATACATCCTCTTAATTTTCCAATATATGTCATTATGATTTTCTATTGAGCTTGTAGAGATCTTTAAGGTCAAACAGTAGTGGTATGATTCGGTAGCATTTGATGATATTTAGTTGTAATACGAGACCAAAATTAAATCATAGATTGATCTCTACCAATAACTAAGTCTTGTGAAACAATAAGATGTATATAGGATAGGACTAGGTTTTCTTCATCTGAATATGATGCACTTTAAGATGTATTTGAAGGTTTTTTATTTAAATTTGAGCTTGCCATTTTTTGGATAGGTTTCAAAGAGTGTTATAGTTTAGGATTTTAAAGAGTGTTACATGAAATGATAGTTTCGGTTTGGTAGAGCAAATCAACTATTTATAGAGATATTGTGTGAAAGAAATAAGAATAACAAATCAACTATCTAACCATTACCTAGAGCTAGAGTAACAAATCAACTATCTAATCGTTGTGTAAAGATTGAGTTAGATTTTTTGCAAGATTTCTTATCTTATCTTAGATATTGTGTGGAAAAGATAAGAATACCGATGAACGGTTAAGATGAACGCAATCTAATCCAACGGTTGTGAAGAGATAGAGTTAGATTTTTTGCAAAGATTCCTTATCTTGTCTTGGGTACTGTATGGAAAAGATAAAAAATGCAAATGAACGGTTAAGATGAATGTAATTTGATCTAACGGTTGTGAAGAGATAGAGTTATATTTTGTGTAGAGATAAATAAGATAAAGCATAAAATGAATTATTTACTATATAAGGCAATTAATCATTAGCAAGTTCATTATTGAACCTTTCATTATATTTATCTACAACCATGACTACTAATGCCAATACTTCTCATATATCATTCTCATCATCATCATCGGAGGATGAACTAGATCTTACTTTTGCAATATTAACACAAAACAAAGCTTTACTATCTACATATACTAATAGCAACCTTGCAATGGATTATTATGTGAACAATGTAATAACTAACCAAAGCACAAAGGCTTAATCCTTGGTAATAGAGTAATTTATTGTGACCGTATTGTTGTAGATCAAAGACTATGGGATGATTATTTTATAGAAAATCTAAGATATAACATAGTAGTGTTTCATAAGTGATTTCGAATGAGTCAAAATTTATTCTTACGAATTGTTAGTGCTGTTGAAGGTTATGACGACTACATTATGCAACAGAGAGATGAATGTGGTAAACTAGGATTGTTTAGTTTATAAAAAGTAACAGCAACATTTTGAATGTTGGGGTATGGTGTATCAACTTATTTAAATGACGAATACATTAAAATTAGAGAATCAATTACAATTGAAAGCACAAAAAGATTTTGTCGGGCTATTGTGGAGATCTTTAGACAACATTATCTAAGAGCACCGAATGCTAATGATATTGCAAGACTGCTTAAAATTAGTGAAGAATGATGTTTTCCAAGGATGCTAGGGAGCTTAGATTGCATACATTAGACATGGCAACACTGTCTAATGACTTGGGTAGGACAATATAGTAGACGTAGTGGATTCCCAACTATTACTCTTGAAATTGTAGTTGATTATGATTTGTAGATATGGCACGCATATTTTGGTTTGCCAGGGTCAAATAATGACATTAATATGTTGGAGGCATATCACTTGCTCGCAAACCTTGCCAAAGGTATAACACTTTCTGCTTATTATGTTATTCGAGGAAAAGTACACGATACTAAATATTATTTAGCTAATAGTATTTATTCAAAATAGTCTAGCCTAGTACAAATCATTCATGATCCCAAGGCCCCAAAAAGAAGTTATTCATAAAGATGCAAGAAGCATGTAGGAAGGATATTGATTGTATATTTGGAGTTCTCCAATCACGATTTACAATTATTAAGGGATTGACACGTTTTTGAAAAAAATTCATATTACATGATATTATGTATGTATACATTATAATGCACAATATGATCATTGAGGATGAACGTGATACCCAAGCGACCATACAAAATTGGAGGGAAATGTCAGCCCTAAAATTAATATACATAGAGACGATACAATTAGATTTCAATAATTTGTTGCTCGACGTAAGCAAGTTAAAGATAAAGAAGCTCATTATAAACTTTGTAATGCATTGATTGAACATTTGTGAGAATGATATGGTAATTCAGAAGAGTAGAGGTTAAATGTGTAATAAAAATATTATATTTGTGCATGTTATTAATTTGTTGTTGCAATAATATTAATTATATATGTTAAATAATATTAATTTATTATAAAGTATATATTAATTAATTATGAATAATGATATTATTTTAATTTTATAAATAAAAAATAAATAAAAATTATTGTATAAATATAAATTAATTTAGTTAACAACTAAGTTATTGTGAAATATTCTTTTAAGATACTTTATCACCAAATTTGGTGTAGAGTGATTGGAATTTGGTGTAAAAGGATTCTTGGAATATTCCTTTTTACACTAAATTTGGTGTAAAATTTTAGTGTAATGCAATCTTCGACCATTACACTAAAATTCATTCTTTGATGATGAAGATGATATATGAGAAGTGCTGGCATTAGTACTCATAGTTGTAGATAAATATAATGAGGGGTTCAGTGATGAATTTGTTAATGATTCATTGCCTTATATAGTAAATAATTCATTTTATGTTTTATCTCATTTATCTTTACACAAAATCTAACTTTATCTCTTCATAACTGTTATATCAGATTGCATTCATCTTAAGTGTTCATTTAGATTTCTTATTTTTTCCATACAATATCCAAGACAAGATAAGAAATCTCTGCAAAAAATCTAACTCTATATCGTCACAAATGTTGGATTAGATTGTGTTTATCTCAACCGTTTATTGGTATTCTTATCTTTTCCACCTAATATTTAAGACAAGATAAGAAATCGTGCAAAAAGTCTAACTCTATTTGAACGCAACCGTTAGATAGTTGATTTGTTATTCTTATTTCTTTCATATAATATCTCTATAAATAGTTGATTTGTTTAACCAAACTGTAACCATCATTTCATATAATACTCTTCGAAACCTATCAAAAAAATGGCAAGCTCAAATTTAGATAAAAAGCCCTTGAATACATTTTGAAGTGCATTATATTCAGTTGAAGAAAATTAGGTCTTATGGCATATATATTTTAATGTTTCGCAAGCCCTAATTACTGGTAGAGAATAATTTATGACTTAGTTTTGTTCTTGTATGACAACTGAATATCATCAAATGCTACTAAATCATATCACCACTGTTCAACTTTGGAGATCTTTACAAGCTCGATGGCAAACCATAATGACAACTATTGGAAAATTAAGAGGATTTGTTCGACAAATTGAAAATTTGAATCCAAATGGTGCTTCTAACCAAGATTTTGTAAGTATTTTATTTATTTATTTTTACCTTGTATGAATTTAAATACGTTTGATTTGTACCCTAAAATCTAACTTAAGTTACAATGTTGTATCATAGTTTGAGATAGCAAAAGATTTACTCTTTCAAGATCCAAATTTTTAAAAAGGTTTCAAATTTGATTATGTATGACCAATCCTAAAAAATATGAAGAAATATGCTGATACTAGCAAAGAGAAAACTCCTGATCATCGAAAGGATCTAACTATAATGAAATGTACCAGTCTAAATCCCAAAAGTCAGATAAGTTAATAGGATCATCATTATTTTGTATGGAATTAAACAATGATTCTGAAGCTCAAAATGAATTTACTGAAAAAAATGATGCAACTGATCATCCTATTGGGAGAAAGAAAAAAAATGAAAAAGGAACAAAATGAGGAAATGAAAAATCTTTTTACTTCTATGAATAAAGAAATCAAAGGAATGTTTCATGAAAGTCAATCTCTTTTTGAAAAGAATTATGAACTTTAATTCTTACGAGCTCAAAATGAGGCAAACCAATTAGAGTTACGAAAAGACAGGAAAAGAATAGAATTTTATGCAAATATTTGGATTTCATCAAAGATCCAGTGATGCGTGAGGTTTTAAAAAATGAACAAATAAAAATTTATGCAAAAAGAGCTTAAGAAGGAGAACCTCAAAAAGGAGTTGACTCATCTAATAACTTTAGCTAATATTTTGATTTTGGAGGAAATGTGGATGACCTTCCAAACTATTAATTATTTGTGTTAAAAGTAATATTTTTGAGTGCTTTAAGTTTTCTTTTAATTTGGTTATTGTAATTTTAATTTGATAGTAATCTCGAGTCTAGTTGTAGTTGTAATTTATTTTAGTCTGGTTGTAATTTCAAACATTTTCGTTGGGTTTTAATTTTTTTAAAATCAATGTTATGGTTTATTTTACTTTTAATTTTATGTAAATTTTATTTTAAATTTACTTTTTATTCTTAAAATATTTATTAATGAATTTATAACTCTTATAAATAAGAATTATAAATAAATTTAATATTATATCCAATATTAGTGTCATTTTAAAGGTCTCAATGAGATCTTTGTAATGATATATTTTGTGTAAAGTAATATATATTTTAAATTTATTTACTTAACAAATTATATAAATAGATCAAAATGTGAGAAGGGTATAAAAGGAATATGTGAATAAAAAAGGTTAAAGATGTCATTTTGCGACTTTTGGTGCATGAACAGTACACCAAATGGTGGTCTTGGGAATCCAACTTTGGTGTGTTGGTTGAAGTGGATTCAACACACCAAAACACCAAATTTGGCGTTTTAGTGTGTTGGTTGGAGATGACCTTAAAGTCTACAGTTTACAGGACATAATTTTTATTGTTTAGGATTCATTTTGTATGTTTTTATTTAGTTTGATTTCCATTGTTGTTCTTCTATCTTTGATGTTAATTTAGGGTAATAATTGACTAGTTTTATATAGGAAGGAAGATGAAGCAACTTGAAGATTGACTAGAGATCAAAGAGGAAAAAAAGAGAGGAGTCCATCTATTGCAAATTCCTATGATCGTGGGAATTATAATCTGAGTCATAATGTGGGGCTTCATTAAACTTAGGATTTTTAGACTATGAAAGCATAATTAAGCCTCCATCATAAAAGGGAGACGAATTTTGTAGAAACATCATCCTTGAGTGAAGAACACATGTTTGGAGCCTTTAGGAAGGATAGAAGTCAAGAATCATCATCAAGATTGAAGAAAATAGCACATCAACACCAAGGTTTCCAGATTTTGGCAAAGGAGAGAAGGAGTTTCCTTATTCAATTTTCTGTTAATTTTACTTCTTCTATTCTTTGTAAAATGATTTATTAGAATCTTGATGATGTTATGGAGACCATGAGTGACTGATTTAGTTTTAGGGATTGCTTTTGAACTATTTTATTATAACTCCTATTTTATTAAATTGAATAAAGTTGTCTTTGATGATTGTTGATTTTATTTGTGTTCTTGCAATAATTGAGAGAGTGAGTAAGATTAATTGTGTAGGATTGTACAACAAGAGTTGGCAGCTTATAGACATACAATCATCACGTTAATTTATTAGTTAGAAGAGAGATCTCGACGAATTCAATTGATCACTCATAGGATAGTTTAATAACTAGTTGAATCAGTAAAGTCATTGGGTAAGTTGAGAGATCATCCAATTAATTTCCTTTAATTCGATTAGGGACAATTAATTACACCTTTAGAGAGGGTAATTAGTACATTCAGAAATCTAGGGTGAGACACAATTCAATTAATAAAATAGGAGGGAGACAAAATAGGGAAAAAAGTAATCTCTAGTATTTAGATTCTTAAATTCCAATTCTTCTACATTTTGGTATTGTCTACTGCTTTGTTTTAGTTTTTTAATTTTAATTTAATTTTCTAAATTATTTGCATTAAATAATTTCGTCTTTTAAATAAAGTTTTGTTTAAATTAAGTAGTGTCTGGGCATCAATCCCTGTTCTTTTTAAATACAAGTCACCACCCGTTCACTTGCGGTTTTTGAACATAAAACAAGTAGATAGGTTTTAATATAAACAAGTTTTTGACGTCGTTGTTGAGAATTGATTATTTAGCACCTTATTTAATTTAGATTACTTAGATTTAAGAATTTTGATACTTTTTTTGTGTATTTGCAGGTACATGAACACAAGGAGCACGTGAAGATTGACATAATTTGATAACAACGAACTATCCGATATCACAAGAAACATTAAGACATCTTAGAATGAGGAATGAGACATCTGAAGAGCTAGATGCCAAGAAGAAATAGAAAGAACAATGATG
>JAOTAY010000191.1:39502217-39535130 GCA_025629805.1 Erythroxylum baracoense
AATTAAACTTCTTTAAAATTGCAAATGCTTCCCAATAGTCATTCACGTATGTATACACAACAAACAAAGAATATTCTCAGATCAAGGTAAGATAAAGAAGGACTTACCACTTTGTGCAGAAGTCGACAGATGTTGAAGTTTCCAAATGCCAGAAGATTGATGTAGAACTAATGCAAGTAGCACACCCTGTGTAAGTGACTCAATTTCAGAAGATTGATTCATTGACACAAGTGGAATATAAATCGCAAGTCACAACCCCATGCAGATTAATTCAATTTACTACAACTATGTACAGATGAGATTAACATAAGCAACATCTTGCAGTCATACAAATATATCACAAATCAACATGTGTACAAACAATGCTGGTGTTTTTGTAAAAGCAGAGAAGAGGAAAACAGATTAGAGTTCAAAATGGCCTTTTACCGAATTCGGTTTTGTTGATGGCAAAACCCATGAACAGGACGTAATGCCTCACCTAATCCATACCCATCAACAAAACTAAATCCTTTACCCCTTCGACACCCATAAACAACACACAAACATAACTCCATAACCAACATCCCTTACCCATTCGAAACTCATTACCCATACTTTAGAAAAACAAAAAACGATGGGATGAAAGAGTCTTACCCAGAAGAGAGGATAGATAGTCGAATGTTGGGTTGGCTTCAAAGGAGAGTGTCTTCGTCTGGGGATGACAATCTGGAGCTACCGAAGGAGACGAAGCAGACAAGGAGAGCTGCGACAGAGAACGGGCAAACGTGTTTTAGGTTTCGTTCCCAAATAACAAGGGTAATTTTGACATTTTTGTTCTTGTCTGTAGGACAAGAATTCTTGTACCACAGGTTTGGGAGGGACAAAAATTTATGTCCTTGTCCTTTGAAGATGGAACAAAAATGAGTGAGGACAGCAAGCAAACAGGACAAAAGACAGAACTTTTGTGTACTTGTCCACTGTCCTCACCCCTGAGGACAGCAACCAAACGTAAGAAGTGTACTAGGGTCAGTACATAACGGAGAAAGACTAAACGGCAACGATTTTGGACACCATTTTTTGAAAATGGATTGAAGTAGATGTTCTGGGCAGTTAACTTGTTGATTACGGAGTTGTAGAATAACTCTTCCTACTTTTCCCAATGCAGCCTGCTACTTTGATACAGAGATTGCTTCCATGTTGATGTTGTGTGATGGTTCTTTGATTTCCAAGGTGATGTTAACATAAGCATATATAACGAAAAGGGTTTACTTGCCTATCACTTTACGTCGAGCACTGGAGACGTTAGCCGTTAGCCCCGTAAATTCTCCATGAACCGTGATAATAATTACTTGTTATTCAAACATTGATGTTGTGATTAACGGTACTATGCATTTAAGGACAACCAAATTGCTTTGGGCTTACTTTTCATTGTATGAACGTTACGAAATCTAAGAGATAAAATCTGTCTTCTATTAATAAGTGTCATGTGAAAATTACTATAGTAATTAAATAATTGTATGTGATAGCTCAACCACGACAGTGACGTTTGATAAGAAAAAGAGACATAACAATGCCAAAAGCACCTCTGTTTTCGGTTTTACCTTTGTAGTTGTAATGTTGTTGTGCGAATTCCACAATTTCGCCGGCCTTTCTCTACATTGTCCCTTTCTTCTTTTAGTCGTCATTTGATGAATCGAGATAGACCAACTTCAGAGCCATACCTCACACCATGCCTAAAGTTTGAACTCGTCCGTCAACATAACTTTTTAATTGCGGAGTCTCGGATGGGTATTTACTATGTACCGGCTATTATGGTTGGTGGGTCACAACGAGTGTCCATCTTTTTCTAAAAGCACTTGTTGCCATACATGGACCAAGGTCGTAATTTTACTAGTAAACTAACAGAATCCTATGTAATATCACATCTTTGCCCAAGCCTCACGCAAACTTCTTTTGCTCCCTATTGGTTATGGTGCCCATAAATTAACCACCATATTAATGCTGTCAATACCTACAGAAACATGAACATGTTTTTATTTAATTTTATTTTGTCTATTGGAGGATTTTTTTTTTTAATGAAAGTTAGGACATAATACGATGTATTGACATGTTTTTGAGCAGTAATAGTTTGGAGGCATGAGGATTGCATCATTATATACACGCCAATAGTCTATACATGTATAAGCATAAATTTGCACACACATATCTTGTGTGATTTGACCCCATTTGATAAGAAAAGTATATCTTTACATGACCTTAACTTCACGTTATGTAGACTGGTATGAATATAGAATAATTATATCAAGAAAATTCAATCTCATTTAAGTAAATTAACTATTCTGTTCTATGGTTATCTCTCTAAAGCACAGCTAACGCCCCAATAACATCATTCTTACAATTATTGTGCTCTACTTAGAATCACAGCTTTAATTCTAAAATAATGCCTGGATAATTTCAAAGACTATGTAAATGGATAGTTTTTTTTTTCAACATATATATTCTGTTCTGAACAAACGTTAGTGTTATGTTTTGTTCGGTCAGCAACTTTTTATCAAAACTCCTGAACTGAACATTGTGTTATGCATTGAATCCATAACTTTACCATCTCATAACTCTTTTTCTTTGCTCATTCTCAGTTTATTTACCTGCAACTGCAAATAGTCACATAGGCCAACTGTGAACGCTTCATGACAAATAAACCTTTGTCTTACCTTCATGAGCGATCCACTATATAGCTACCTTTGATTCTCTTTCTTCCCACATGTTTCATCTTTTCTTTTCCTCACTTCCCTTAAACCTCTTTTACTTTGTCACTCTCTCTATCAAAACAAAAGAAATAATGGAAGCTAGCTCAGTTACCAAGTGGCTTGCTCTCTGTACAGTGTTCCTATGTTTAGGTCTCCAGTTGACAAAGTGTGATGTTACCTATGACAGGAAAGCTCTGATCATTAATGGGCAGAGAAGAATTCTCTTCTCTGGCTCCATTCATTATCCCAGAAGCACTCCTGAGGTTAAATTTTTTTCTCCTTTTGTTTTCATGAAATATTATCAGCAATGTAAGGTTTTAGTGCATTTAGTAACATTTCATTATTCATTACTTACCACCATTTTCATTTTCCCAAACAAAAAAAAAGATTTCAGTGCATTTATGGCCATGCGACCATGTTTATGCTATGTAGCTACAAAATGCAGATGTGGGGAGGACTTATACAGAAAGCTAAAGATGGTGGTTTGGATGCCATTGACACTTATGTTTTTTGGAACCTCCACGAACCTTCTCCAGGAAATGTAACTTGCCTTATCTCTTTGCTTACTTCACTGTTTACCTTTGTTTAATCCTGTCATGTTTCACTGTTTTCTTCACAACTAATTTAATTTTCTGTTCGTGAATGATCGTTTAGTATAATTTTGAGGGCAGAAATGATTTGGTTCGGTTCATTAAGCTGGCTCACAGAGCTGGTCTTTATGTGCACCTTCGCATTGGCCCTTATATATGTGGAGAGTGGAACTTTGGGTAATGAAGCAAACTCATTGTTGAGATTTTCGTAGTTTTACTTTTGTGCTCTTCAAATTATCTTTTCCTTAACGATGTTTTATTTTTCTTCATCTGTTAGAGGGTTTCCAGTTTGGTTGAAGTATGTTCCTGGCATAAGCTTCAGGACAGATAATGAACCTTTCAAGGTCTCTCACTGCTTCCCTCTTCCTACGTGTGTCTGTGTGTTTGGAGGGTATATTTCACAATGCTGAATTAAGAAAAGACTAGAAATTGGTTAAGTAATTATATCTGCAATGAGTATTATCTCTTTGAAATTTTTTGACAATAAGCAACTTGACCACTTGTTTATGTGGATTTGTTCTTAGTATCTTACAGTCTCGATATTTATTGCAGCTTGCTATGCAAAAGTTCACCAATCGAATAGTCCAAATGATGAAGAATGAAAATATGTTTGCATCTCAAGGCGGGCCGATCATCCTCTCCCAGGTTTGCTTTCTGGTTCCCATGAATTTATTCTGCTCATTGATTTCACTCAGATTTATGACTTCACAGAAGTGCTCAGAATTACAAAACTCAATGGCCTTCATTGCTTGCTAAACTTCTGTTGACTGCACTGTGTTTGTTTTCATGATTTGTTTCCGTTCCATTGTGCAGATTGAGAATGAGTATGAGCCTGAAAGCAAGGCATTTGGCGCCGCAGGTCGTGCATATATGACTTGGGCTGCTAATATGGCTGAATCAATGAAGACTGGAGTTCCATGGGTTATGTGCAAGGAATCTGACGCACCAGACCCTGTGGTAAATAAACTAACACTTCTTTTCTTTAAGCTATTTACATCTGATACATATTCTTTTCCTTTATCTTAATATTTTCCTTGTCTTGCTCTTACTCTTTTATCTTTTTGCCTTGGGAACATCGGAGAGCTGTTTAGGTGCAGGCATAGAAATTAAGCAGTTAGTACCCATCAAACTACTTTTATCACTGAGGGGAAAAGAATGAACTATAGGATTTTATAATTAGATTAAGCCTAACTTCAGTTTGACTACAAGGAAATGAATGTCTGAATCATGCCTGTGTTTCATTTGATAGATCAACACTTGCAATGGTTTTTACTGTGATTACTTCTCCCCAAATAAACCCCACAAACCTACAATATGGACTGAAGCTTGGAGTGGCTGGTGAGCTTGCATCTCCTATCACTTAGTCTCCAGTTTCCCTAGGAATTTAGTTGACTTGCAACTTCTTTCTATAGGTTCACAGACTTTGGAAGTCCAATTTACCAACGCCCCGTTGAGGATTTAGCATTTGCAGTTGCTCGGTTCATCCAGAAGGGAGGCTCTTTTGTCAACTATTACATGGTAAGTTTACAAAACTGCTTAAATTTTGGTTCAGCTCTTAATTCATTGTAGTAAATTTGTACCCAATACTCATTTTATGTATCACAAGAAGGAAATGTTAACTGTTTCAGTAGTTACTTTTGTCTCTAATTATCGAATATAAGAAAGGAAATCACAACTTGCTTTATTCTGTCCTTGAATTTGAAGGAAACACGAGCATCTGAGCTTTACACCAGACAGAAGTTTAGGTCCTCGCGGGAACTCTACAACATATCACTTAGTTTCTGCAGGACTTATTCTAGTAATATCACTTATTCATTGAGGGCTTCTGTTTCAGTTTCCCCAAAAAAAAAAACAGACGAAAGAGTTTACTATAAACTAATCGCATGGATGGGGCATTTTGTCCTTGTGGACATCACTTGTGGAATGGGGCAGTCATTTGCAAAGAGAGTTCAAGTATACAAGCCAATCTGATTCCTTTGTTGTTCTTTATAGTATCATGGAGGAACCAACTTTGGAAGAACAGCTGGAGGCCCTTTCATTACTACCAGCTACGACTATGATTCCCCCATTGATGAATATGGTGACTAGTCTAAATAAAATTTCACAGTTAAAGTAGTGTCTTTATTGGATTTCTAACCAATAACGGTTTGGTCCTCCTTTGATAGGTCTGATTAGGCAACCCAAGTATGGTCATTTAAAGGATCTTCATAATGCTATTAAGTTATGTGAAAAAGCACTGCTCAACGCTGATCCTATTGTCACGCCTTTGGGAAATTACGAGCAGGTATAATTTCTAATCCCAATGAAGTCCAGAGGGACTTATTGAGTATTGTTGCAGAATCACAACTTAAAAGCGCCTTTATACTGAAATAATTTTAGATAATAGACAGTTCCATTGAGGCCAATGATAACTTCATTACTAGCTGTCTGAAGATATCTTTCATAAAAGATTCTTTACATTCAAACAAATCGTTAGAAGGACTTGAACTTAATTTGTGTTTTCCAGGCGCATGTATTTTCTTCAGATTCAGGTGACTGTGCAGCTTTTCTATCTAATTACAATCATGGATCAAGGACAAGGGTAAGATTCAACAATATTCTCTATAGTCTGCCTCCTTGGTCCATCAGTATCCTTCCTGATTGCAAAAATGTTTTTTTCAATACTGCCCAAGTAAGTGATTTGAACTTGAACAAATATTTGACAATCTCCAATATAACAAATAAGAAACATAAAATGTGTCAATCTCACAATTTTTGCAGGTAAAACAGAAGACTTCTCAAGTGCAAATGCTGCCCACTGATAACCAAATTCTCTCATGGCAGACCTTTAATGAAGACATATTATCAGCTGACGATGACCACATGATGACTACTGCTGGTCTCTTGGAGCAGTTGAATATCACCAGAGATACAAGTGACTATTTATGGTACACAACCAGGTGAGTTCCAGTCAATTTGCTCCACCTTAAGTTCTATTTGTTGATCATAATGAATAGGTAAATTATATGTACTGTCATTTTATTTCTACCATTGTACGGTGATCCCAGCATCGAGATAAGTCCGTCAGAATCATTTCTATATGGAGATAAACTTCCCACTCTCTCAGTGCAATCAGCTGGCCATGCAATGCATGTCTTCATAAACGAACAGCTTTCAGGTACATCTTTCAACTCCAACACACACCAGGTACAGGTAGTTTAGGGGAAGTGCAAACGCAAAGAACAAATTAAAGGAAGAAAGAACAACAAAGGATGTGTAGAGTAAACCGTGTCTCATTTTAATAAGAATGTGTAGTTTTGTGCTCCTATAATGCAGGATTCGCGTATGGCACTCGAACAAACAGGAAATTCACTTTTACAGGAAATGTGAAGCTGCATGCTGGAAGAAATAGAATCTCACTACTCAGTGTAGCTGTTGGATTGCCTGTAATTTCTCCATTCCCTACCAAGTTCATACATGTATCCTGATCTTTGTACTAATTTAGCCAGTTTGTATATTGAAAGAATTATCAAATAACTGGATAGAACCTTCCTGTCCTGTTCTTGGATTATCATCATACCCTGGCTTGTAAGAGACTGAAATTTGGTTTTTCCCGCTTTCTTTTTTTCCCTATTATCTGCCAATCTTCTTGTCCATCTCTAATTTCACGCTGTCAATGGGTGAAGAACAATGGTCCCCATTTTGAGGCATGGAACACTGGAATACTTGGACCAATCGTTCTCCATGGTCTAGACCAAGGGGGCATGGACTTAACTTGGCAGAAATGGTCCTACAAGGTACAAATTCGGCGGTCTCTTTGATATCTTCATTCCCAGTTGTGATTCTTCTTCTTTCTTAATCTTTGTCCCTAGTAAATTATCTTTATTCCATGATTTCCAATGCATACATTCTTCTTTGTATAGGTTGGTCTTAAGGGAGAAGAAATGAATCTAGGATCTCCCGACTCAGTATCGTCAGTTGCTTGGATTCAGGAGTCCGTTGTAGGCGACAAACAGCAACCTTTGACCTGGTTCAGGGTAAGCCAAAGAAAACATGTCTATAATGTTCCACAGAATATCCAAGAATGGATAATCATCTGTTCTGATTGAACTTGCAGGGATATTTCGATGCACCCAAAGGAGATGACCCCTTGGCTTTGAGCATGAGTGGCATGGTGAAGGGTCAAATATGGATCAATGGGCAGGCTACTGGAAGATATTGGACCGTCCCTGCCAGTGGAAATTGCACTGCTAGTGGTTGCAGTTACGCAGGCACATACAGGCCGCATACATGCGAACTTGGTTGTGGCAGCCCAACTCAAAAGTGGTAAAAACTTTACCATAATCAACTACTTATGAGTCTAAATTTGAACATATTACATGGGCAAATTCTTACTTGGTTTTGACATTTGGACATTTGCAGGTACCATGTACCAAGGTCATGGTTGAAACCAACTCAAAACTTACTGGTAGTGTTTGAAGAAATTGGAGGTGATGCATCAAAGATTTCTCTTGTAAAACGATTGGTGACGAATAGATAAAATATTTGTTCTTTTCCAGTAGTACCACATGAAAAAGACATTGCCTAAAGCACAGCGATGTTGCTCTCTCTCATCATTTTCTAAAGATAAGGTAATGGAAAAGTAAGAATTTCTTCCTATTGTACCGAAATCTAACCTTCTAAAACTAAAGCATTGCCAAAGAAGTAACCAAACTTTTTGCAACAAAAGCAATGCTACAATCTAATACTTAGGTACTCCAAAACAATCTTGAAAAGAAGATTGGAATTCTCTATTCCATGTTTACTAATTTGACATGTAATGCCCAAATGCTCAGAGTATGCCAAATGGTTCGAAGGAATGAATGCTAAAATACACCATCCCACATGCAAATAAACAAACGTATCATTGGCTTCAAACTAACACGAAAACTACTCTCCCCTTATTTCTCGCTCCAGAACTACCCTCCCATTTTCAGCTATTTACAATCCGTTATTCTCCACTAACCGACGTTCATTGTAACCACAATTAGCTTTCTAATCACACGCTTCATCAAAGCCTTCAGCAAGAAACTACACTTTGTAATCCTGTGCTATCCAGATTTTAACAGCCGAATCTCGTGGAGGTGCGTGTGATGTACGCGATCTCCTTTTATATATATATATATGAAGCGTTCATCAAAGCTCTCAACAAGAAACTGCACTTTGTAAGCCTGTGCTATCCAGATTTTAACAACCGAATCTCGTGGAGGTGCATATGATGTACGCGATCTCCTTATATATATATATATATATATATATATATATATATATGAAGCACTCATCAAAGCTCTCAGCAAGAAACTGCGCTTTGTAAGCCTGTGCTATCCAGATTTTAACAGCCGAATCTCGTGGAGGTGCGTGTGATGTACGTGATCTCCTTATATATATATATGTGTGTGTGTGTCTTTTTTCACTCGACAGCAAACACACTTTCACGGGCAAATTGAATATATATCGTGTCTTGTTAGAAACTCGACAATAAACAGGATCAAATTCTCTATACCCACTAGCCTTTACTAACTCTGTTTCACACAATTTTATCCATATATTTTTTTGAGTTCTACATATTTATGTGGATGAGGTCGCGTGGAACATAATTGGTACAGACTAGTGAGTTTCAACTTTAATTTTTAGTTTTTATTTTTAAAATTTAATAAAAATTATTTTTCAAAAATTTTATTTAAAATTTAATTAATATTAATAATAAAATATAAACATTAAAAATCAAAAAAGTTTTTGTTCGCTTATCCAATATTCATCCGAAGCAAACACTTTCTCCTTTCATTTCTTTCTTTTTGTTTGGTTTATCTCTTCACCTTCTTTTCATCTTTCGGCCAGTGACTGTATGTTAATGCTCCTTTCCAATCCGTCGAAGCCAAGCTATGTATCAAAGATTGAGCAGATCCAATTGGATAATTGAGGCGCGAACATTAAGGTGTCCACATCAGTGTTATTATTGGCTAAAGGAGTCAATCGACAGCTTTCAATATTTTCACGACTTTAAGGGGTTGTTTGGCCTATGCAATGCACCTGTCACGTTCAAAAGGTGTATGATGACCATCTTTGTAGATATGAATGAGGACTTCATGGAGGTATTTATGGATTATTTCTCTATTTTTGGAGACTCTTTTGATCATTGCTTGTTTAATTTGGATATAGTATTACAAGATGTGAGGAGTCTCATTTAGTCTTGAATTGGGAGAAGTATCATTTTATGGTCCAAGAGGGAATAGTTTTGGGTCATACGATCTCATGTAGGAGGATTGAGGTAGATCGAGCTAAGACTAAAATGATTGGAAAGCTTCCACCTCCTACCAACGTCAAGGGCATCCAAGCATTCCTTGGTCATGCAGGGTTCTACAAATGGTTCATCAAGGGCTTTTCTCTTATTGCTAGACCATTAACTAACTTGTTAGTTAAAGATGCGCCTTTTGCTTTTGACAATGATTGTTTAGATGCTTTTAATAGGTTAAAGATGACACTTATAACATTACCTATTTTGACATCACTACATTGGTCACTTCCCTTCGAGATCATATGTGATGCAAGCAACCATACTATTGGCTGTGTACTTGGACAACAGAAGGAGAAAAAGTTACATGCAATTTACTTCGCTAGCAAAACCTTTACAGGAGCACAACTGGACTACACCACCACTAAGAAGGAGTTGCTTGCAGTGGTATTTTCATGTGAAAAATTTTGTTTATACCTTTTGGGCTCACAAGTTATTGTTTTTATAAATTATACAGCATTGCGTTATCTTTTTGCAAAGAAGGATGCCAAAGTTAAGCTCATTTGATGGGTGCTTTTGATTCAAGAATTTAACATTGAGATTAAGGATAAGAAAGAAGCACGAAATGTTATGGCAAACCAGCTATCGAGACTTGAAAGGGAACAAAATAAAAAAGAAAAAGAAATTGAAGAGCATTTTCCTGACGAGGCTTTAATGATGGTAGAAAATCCTTTTCTTACTTATTTTGTTGATATTGCCAATTATCTCTTAGGTGGTATTCTTCCCTCTAATATTTCAGTGTTCTCTCTATATTTGGGATGAACCTGTGTTATATAAAATATGTGATGACAGTTTGATTCACAGGTGTGTCCTGAAGATGAAATGCCTGAAGTTTTGACTTAATGTCATAGTTCAGTTTATGCCAGATACCATAGAGCGAACAAGATGACTGCTCGTATTTTAGAGAGTGGATTTTACTGGCCCAACTTATTCAAAGATGCCTGAGATTTTGTATTACGTTGTGATAGGTGCCAAAGAGTGGGCAATATTTTGAAGAGAGATGAGATGCCACTTTCAATCATCATAGCAGTGGAGATATTTGATGTGTGGGGCTTGGATTTCATGGGACCATTCCCATCTTCCCTAGGTAACTCTTATATATTGGTTGGAGTTGATTATGTCTAGGTGGGTCAAGCAATAGCTACTCCAATAAATGATGGCAAGGTGGTGAAGCAATAGCTACTCTAACAATAGGCACAACACCATATCAATTTGTGTATAGCAAAGCTTGCCATTTACTATTGGAGTTGGAGCATAGAGCTTATTGGACAAATAGAAAATTGAACATGGATTGGAAGCTAGTAAGAGAGAAGAGACTATTACAACTTGATGAATTGGAAGAGTTAAGATATGATGTATATGAAAATGCCAAGTTATACAAAGAAAGGGCTAAGAAGTTTCATATTGGCCACATTAAGAAAAAGGAATTCAAGAGGGGGAACTTAGTGATTTTATTTAATTTACGACTTTGATTATTTCCCAGAAAGCTCAAGTCAAGATGGAGTGGCCCATTCAAGGTTATTCAAGTGTTTCCCCATGGAGCTTTGGAGTTTGAAAATGAAAAGGGTGAAATTTTTAAGGTTAATGGGCATAGATGCAAGTTTTACTTTGGAGGGCCATTCTCACAAGAAAGGGAAGTACCTTCTTTCCTTTCACTTACTCTTGTATGACTTAATATGGAATGGTCAAGCTAATTACCTTAACTTAGCATGTTTGTCTTTCATTTGTTTGTCTTTGTGTTAGTGTGGTTTGTTTTGATTTGATAATATTTAGGTTTGTCTTTATGTAAGTGTGGTTTATTCTGATTTGATAATATTTAGTTTGGTTTAAATTGTTTCACCCTTCATTCTCTTGTTGTTTAGGTCCCCAATGATACATTTTAAGGTTACTTAAAGATTTATTGTGCATCATAGCTTGTTGGATGACCAAAGGATGAAACAAAAGATGCACCATTTCCATCGGCACCATCACCATAAGCCCATCTTGCCCATAATCTCTTCTATATTATTCTTCTCGTGTTTTGTGTTTTGTTTTCATTGTGTTGTTTTTTGGTTTTGGGTGTTCTCCTTTCACATTGAGAACAATGTTTTGTTCAAGAGTGGGGAGGTAGTCTTTGCATTTATGTTTGCATTTTTACATGTCATTTAGGATGCATGTTAGGTTGTTAATATTAGGTGTATCATTTCCCTTACATTTGAATCTTTGTGATGAATGTGATGCTATGAGATTCTATCATGTTAGTTGGAATGACATTAAATGCATGCGTGAACTTAAATCAGGCTACTTGAGTGGAGAGTGAACCATGTGGAGTGATGAAAGTAGTTAGCTGCATAAGCTTATTCAGAACTTGACACTTGAACAATGAGGTAATGTATAGAAGCATAATAGATTTTCATTTGAGCCTATGTGAGGAATTGAGCCTTTATGACTCCATTCTATAGTCATTTCATTTCTTTGTTTGTGTGATGCTTCCTTAGGTAATTACCTTCAAAACTTGCTTTGAATTGGTTTAAATCTATTGAATGCATGCTAGAAAGAAATGATCAAGGCCTTTTTGGTTTAACCTTTGGCTTAAATGACTTATCCTTTTATTATCCCTTGCTAGCCCCATTGAGCCTTTAACCTTTTGTCTCTTGAAATCACCCAATTTTAAAACCCACAAACCCCATTAGCTTACCCAATCACAAGTTAATAGAGTGTTAAGTCATACTTAAGTGTGGAATCACAAGTTAAGAGCACATGGCATAAAGTTGTTGTTTTTTGTTCATTGTTTCTTTATTAACTAAAAAAAAGAAGAGAAAAAAAGAAAAAAGAACAAAATCAAATTAAAAAAAGAGAAAAGAAAAGAAAAAGGAATAACATGTAGTAGCTTCAATAAGTGCAGGGAGAAGTATTACATATCTTAGAAGTTTATCTTTGTCATCTCTTTGTACACTTAGTAGTTTATAAATGTTTGTGATAAACCCCTAAAACCTGTTTAACCCACCTTAAGCCTGGCCACATTACAACTCGAAACAAAGCCCTTTTGATTTATCCTAGCGTGTAATCATTGTGGAGGAGAATTGGTGTATTAGTAAGCCTATGATAGCATGGTTTCCTATAGGAAGTTTGAGCGAAACAATAACCATCAAGCACTTGAGAGAAATGAGTGAAATCCGTAAGGAACGTCCATTTTGAATTTGTACTTATCTTTGAGTGATGGTTTCATGGGTTGAGTTTGCTTATGTGTACCAATGAAAATTAGTCATGATGTGTGTAGTAGCTTAACATTTGAGTTGGCCAAAGTTTGAAGGATTGCATGCTTTAATCTTTGTGAAAATGAAGTGATAGAATTTTATTGGTTGTATTTGATCTTTGATTGAGGACAAGCAAAAGTTTAAGTGTAGAGATGTTGATAGCTGTAGATTACATTATATTTTTATAGGTAATTTGATATGTGTTCAGTGGTTAATTTAATTGTTTAGTGTGTGTTTAAGTCAAGAATTGCATTAGTTCATAAACATTCGTGTTTTAAGTGTTTTTTGGGTGAAAGCATGTTTTAAAGCTTCAATTATATATATGAGGTACCGTGATGAGTTTGTTAGTTTTTTAGGACATTCGGAGGAGTTTCGGAGGAGAATCAAACCAAAACATAGTCCTACAAATATGCCACGATCGTGACAGAAGCACTAACATAGGGCCACGATTATGGGAAATATGTCACGATCGTGAAAATGAGTAGATGAACCAGCCACAATCATGCACTGCGAGCAAACAAAAGTATAGTCACTTTCGAATTCAAGTTTTCGAAGGACATTTCAGACGTTTCGAACCCCAGAAAGACACTAGGGTTACCATAATTGGAACAGACTATAAAAGGATAATGATGGAACCCTAGAAAGGAGTCTACATTTTACCTACATTTGGAAACCCAAAAAGAGAGAGAGAAAGAAGAGAGAGAAAAGAAGAAGAGGAAGGAGAGGAGGGTTCTAACGCTGAACCTTCTCGAAATAGGTGATCTCCCGACACTGCTGCTTTCCCGAATCATCCAACCTAAGTTTCATTTCCTCCCCATTTACATGTTTATTCATTTAGTGTGTAAGATTGAGATAGGTTGTATGGTAAGGGATTTTAAGTTGTTAATAATGTTCTAACTTTATCTTCAGGATTTTGCTTATATTTAATGTCAGTCTAGTTGAACTATGTTTACTTGATTTGGGTATTGTGATTGATTAATGTTTTTGCATGTTTCAGTAACAAACCGAGAGGATGAACCGGATAAAATGATTAGATTGGATTAACGAGAGTTAAACGATCTAATTGACCACTTAATCAATCTAGTCGGTAATTTCATGGAGACAGATCTCGTGCGAGACCCGATTGTTTATTAGAGAGTTTTAAAACTAATTAAAATTGTGGGTAATTTGTGAATTGGGAGATTGCAAGTCCATAATTTGATTTAGGGAATTATTATAACTCGAGAGAGAGTAATCAACCCTACGATCGTCTAGAACTGACACCCCATAAACACATAAAAGGCTAGATTACCATTAATGATAGGTAAAATCCCCTTTCCCATAACTTGATTAATTCTCTTAACGGATTTTCATTGTTATATTATTCGATTGTTGCTCGTTTTTTTTTATTTAGTTTACTTTTCAGTTCAATATTCGAATTTGAGTCTTAAACAAAGTGCAACCTGAATTAAGTGGTGCCTAAGTACAATTTTTGTGGGAAGATATTTGCTTTTACTATAAGTAACGATCCGTATACTTGCGGTTTTAGCGTAAAACAAGTAATTGGTTTTGCAATCAACAGGCTTTAAGAACACTATTGCAGTAATTGGTCTCTTATGCCTCCATATTCCTAGGGAATTTCTTAAAGCCCAAACATATTAGTCACATTAGTGTAGGGACGAAAGGATTGCTTAAATTTGATGCCTTGGGATAGAATTTGCAATTTATTTTCTTAGCAATAAATGTCCATCCCAATTAATACATCTAGCATTGGGAGGTTACAGTCAAGGACTTTTTTTCCATATGATGCAATCTGGAAAGAATTTTATTCCAATTTTTTCTCTGGTTATGAGATCAATCTTAAAAGATTTACCATTTACAGAAGTGAAATATTCTTTATGAAATTTCCATGCTTCAAGTGGTAGGATCTGACGCTGGATTATACTTTTACAATAGTCTGTTTCCATATATCATATAGTATTAACAAGTTAATGATACTTACTCATTAAAAGTGGTGCTTCCACGTAAGGCCTAGTGTATGATGTAATATTGGAGTTTACTTTTAGGTAAGGCTCTCTTATCATAAACACGTAATTTTCCTCTTGTCTCTTTTTCCATAAAAGAATCACTTACTTTAGTAAACATATAAATAGGGACTATAAATAGGGTGTCTTCATCTTCAATTTTTTGGTCTTTGAATACGGACTTAACATCCTTATCATTCTTGATTGGCATAATAACTTAAAGAATCTGACAATTCTTCTTTTTCCTTCTATGAGGTCCCCATTGTTATCGATATTCCGCCAACCTTGTCCTATGGAAATGAGAGTTTTTCTTACAAGAGCATCCTGCTATTTTCTTAAATTTAATCTTCAATTAGGGTTTTTTTACAAGCCTGTGTGAAGTATAGTTTTCATGACATCATAGTCCTAAAGCATTTTTGCTATGCACATACTTTATCGAGAGTAGTTAATACTAGTTGGTATATCTCTCATAATGAGATTTTTGTCATATCACAGTACAAAGGGTTATCGTTCTTTATAACTTTAGTTGGAGTTTATTAAAAATAGAGGCAATAATTGTATATCTAAGATTGATATTGATAAACATGTATAACATGTAATATTTCTAAGAAATTTTTTAAAAATGCCTCTAAAGATCTCCCTTATTTTAAGAATAATACTTCATTTCTAAGTATTCCTAATGATTTTTCTTGTCAATTAATTGAAAGCCTCTAATAAATTCCTTATGGATCATTCCTAGTAGAGTTTTTACCTCGAGAAGCCTGACAGCCTTAAACTCCCTATATTCTCCTAAGCTTTGAAACCATTCTCACAAGTTTTCGGTCATTCTGGAGACAAACTCTATTAGTATTTCTTTAAATATAGCTTTTGGCCTAGATATTTGTTAGTTGATCCATGCTTTGAATTCATGTAATATGTCTCTCCATTTTGCGGATGGAACATTATCAAATGTAAACCAAGGTCCTGAGGCTAGTCGGGGTTATGGTCTTTGAATGTTATTGTGTCAGTTCTACTCTTAAAGAGTCTACATCTTCCACTTTAGGTTCTTTCTCCATTTTCTATGGAGGAGTATTTAGAATGGCCATTAAGATTTAGGATAGTTATAAAAATCAACTACCTGATTTGTGTCAGAGCTAGACTCAGAATGTTGTAAAGTCAAGTTAGAGAGATCAGTAGGGACTAAATGAGGACGCTTTGGTTGAAAAGTAGCTATAAATCTAGGTGCTCCTTCAGGATCCTTTTGTTTTTGAGCTAAAACAGTTTGTTTAATTGAAAAGGGAAGGTTTTCTTTGACTTTGGTATAAGATGGATTTGGATTGTTTTTTAGTTTCCATTGAGTCTTTGGGAGTTTTTTAAAAGGTATATTTGAATAATGGATATGAAATTTTGAAGACTTTTTGAAGCGCCCCACTCTTATAGGGCATATTCTCAAACATACCGATGGCATTCGAGAATACACTATATGAGGGTGGTGAGCTAGGACAGTTATTCAAACTCAATATAAATTTTTCAGCTCATCACACGCATCCAAAACTTCATTTCAATTTTCACAAAGAATCTAATTTCAAGCAACAACATATTTTTATTTCAAGTTAAGCTCAATTTGGCGCATTATATTCATAAATGTACTTAGTCATGAATGTCATTTCACATTACAATTCATATAAACACTATACAATATTTATGGAATACAATTCAAATTACAAAAAGACTGTAGAAATATGCAGGTGCAAACTGATCTCGACCACTATCTCTTATTTGAATGCAATGGCTAGACTCTAATTTATCTAACTAGAGATCTCCTCTAAGCCTGAAAAATAACTTTGCAATTTTGGTGAGTTTTGCGAACTCAGTAAGTGGACTATCCTCGATGGCTCACTCATATCACATGACACAACAATTTCTATAATCACATAATTCACATGACTTCATTAATTCATCATGTAGCATAAATTAACACTTTATTCATTTATTTCACATTTTACATTCAGAGCAGTCAAACAGTTTATTTCGATCATTTAAATCATACATAACAATTATATATGCAATGCTCATGAGACTCACTTTCAATTGTTATTGTTGTGACCGAGTGCCTGAATTATCCCGTATCCATTGTGGATACCGGACTCATTAATAATTTCCTTTTATCTATTGGGGATATAGGGCTCATTATACATAGTGAGTCAGAGGCTCTTATTACATTATGAGCTTTAAGCTCTTTTTCAGTAGCTACTTCGGTCACAACTGCCTTTATCTGATCAGGCATTCATATAGTGGAATGCATCACATTCACATATAATCAATCAATCACTTGTATTCAATTTACACATTCACATTTTTCATCGAATCGATGTCTGAAATTCAATAATAATGTTGAGAATCACTTATTCCTTGCTTATTCACATTCAATAAAGCACTTCCAATATATTCACATTTATCAAACTCCTAGTACTAATTATGTTCAGAATGGTCTCCATCACATTCAAATCAGCAGTAATTCAATACAGAAATTTAGAACAGAACAAATAATTAAAGTAAGACCATCTAGGTCAACTCACAGCACGCTCCAGATTAGCATTTGCTTTCAAGATCCGAAAACGTCTGGATTGTGACATTTTATCTTGTGTATCAACATAGTGCAATACACACAATGCACACATATTACTAATTGCACAATCATATAAACATTGAATTGTACACATATGTATGTGTGTAATGTATAATGCGTGCTTAATTTGACTATTCTGGGTATGTTTACTTAATCACATAACTTCAACATTAACAACATTATTTGTATATGTCAAGCTTACACTTAGGTTCATACCTCAAAGAACTTGGTAATTCTAATATCATAATTCGATCATTCTTCATTTCTTTTCTAGCATTATATATTCACATAATATTAAAGTTCTCATTCATTCTTACTTAATACACATCATTCATTTCATTTGAATCACATTAGCCATATAAGATTCGCTTTCATTTCTATAACGTCTCTTAACTTCCAGAATTTGTCTCATTAATATCAATCATCCATGCTTAAGTTTTAACCTTGATTATCACCCTAAGAATATCACACATTTAATTACTTTGTCTATCATCAAACTAGGATCAATTCAAACATTATTCAAACCTAAATGCATCATATGAAAGCACCTAACCATTTGTTGTTTCAAACCACACATAAAATGAGAACATTTCACGTTTAGGCCATTCCAAACCCTGTCCATGACCGTGGGATTCTTCCCCATGATCGAGACAGAAACATTTCCTTCTGCCCACGATTGTGGGAACCTTCCCTACTATTATGATAGAAAGCAGTCCATTTTTTTACACTTTTCAATATTTCTCACTCTTTACTTACTGCATTTAATACCTTATGCATAGTTCATTATTCCTAGCTTAAACCCTCATCATTTCCACTTCATTCTCACTCCCATTACAGCCCAATATTAGTTTTAAATCAATTATGGTCTATGATTGATCATAACACCAAAAACAGAACATTCATACATATAAACACTCATTATAAATTTCTGCACATGTTCGAATTTATTACATACTAATTCAACCACCATATTGATTGCATTAGACTATCAAAACTCTACTCATTTGATTCATCATCATTCACTTAGTCTTATCATACATACAATCCTAACTCTTTCCATAATATATCTCATTCATAATGCATCAACCAATTCATTTCCATAGTTCATCATTTAGGATTCATAACCTCTTCATTTTTACCTCAAAACTATCTCAGTAACATTCATGAGACAACTCATAACTTAAGGTTCATCGATCATACAAAAACAAAACATTTCGTCATCTTTCATTATTATATCTAATTCTCTTTCTAAAAATATTACCCCAACATCTTTCTTATACTTTAAATTCTCAATCTATTTCCTCACATAATAAGTTATAATTCATGGTTTCATATCTTCAAAATAAGAACGCATCATATACACTTATTCATCAATTTCTTACGTTCATCATCAACACAAAATTAGGACCTTCATTATTAATCATCATAAATGCTTCTTCTTAAAACTCACGAATAACATTAGCACACTACCATTAAAACATAAACCTCTTTATTATTACACCCACCTTCAAGCAGATATAATAGTTCATGATCATTTCACCTCTTAATTTATCATCAAAAACATGTCTATCAAGCAAGCCATGAAGAATAATACACTACTTACTTGATTAGGTCAAAGCTTCTTCAATCACCATGAAACCTTAGCTCCTCTATGATACATGATCATCAACATTTTTGGTAGAATAGAGTGGGTCTTTTAGTGACAAGACGAAGAAATAGCAAGGATCGTGAAACATAAATTGAAAAATGGTGGTGAGCTTCACTACGGGGAGAGTTGAAGGTGTCATAGAAATGAAGAAGAAGAGAAAAGAAAATCACAAAAAAGAAGAAGAGAATAAGAAAGCATGGATTAACCAAATGAAAGACAAAAGATGGTCTTTCAATGAAAATATTGTAAGTAAGGTGTCACTTGCCATGCCACACACCTTACTTACAATATTTTCATTGAAAGACAAAAGTCACCGCCTTGTGGTTCTCAATGGGCCCTCTTTAATAACCAGTCCATTTTTTTCCAATTTTTATTCCAATTGTCTCCCATGACACTTGTCACTAAATCCTAATATGCCTTATCAATAATTTCTGTTATCATTTAACTCTTATTTTTACTATCATTTATTAATTGTCCTATCACTTGACATTTTTTCTAGTCCTAAAAATACTAATAATTATCAAAATTTTCCCAAATTTTCACCAAAAATTCTAAGTCAACAATTATACTCACCAAATCAATTTTTCAAAACATTTCATTCACTATTCACATATTAATCACTTTAATAAAAAAATCATTCATACCTAGAGAATGTCAAAATGAGTGCATAAACAGTCATTGCAATGTGTATGAAAATCAATTCACATTTGTGTGTATGCTACTGTTATGTATGAGTATTAAATGCATTTTTCTAATCTCTCATTACCATTCCTCATTTACAAAAATCTAGGCTTCTAACCCTATATGGAAATGGGATGTTACACCTTTCCATAATTAGAGGCCCCTAGATATGATGGAATAAGGTAGAAAGTGGTTCTAAAATAAAAGATAATAGGATAGGGATCATAGACAATCATTGATTGATTTCTAGCTCTATTTTTCTTAGTTCTTCATTAATTATGGATAATTTTTTTAAAAAAATTATAGGTCATAATAGTGCTCTTCTATATATTTTTTAAAGCCTGAATCAAGTCGTTATGCTTAATGAAGCACTTTTGGTGTAACTGCTGAATCTAAAATGATACTAAATCTATCTTGATATGCAAATATTGTGTTCTACGTTTGAGCCTTTAAGCTTCAAATTAACGTACTAAAGTACTCTATTTTGGGAAACAGTGTTTTGAGTATGATAATTTAATACTTCTTTTCCATGAGTGAGTAGGTGACTTGCGGGGATACTTGTGTAGGTATGGAAAACAGGTGAGCTATCACCCTAGTCATTTATTTTTTTTCTCTCTAAAGGAGGGATCTCTTTATCATAATATTTCAATGGCTGCATCATCAAACAAGAAATTAGTTCCAGGGTTTTTTTTGGAATAGTCAAGATGACTGAATTAAGTCTAAATGAAGTCTGGAAATGGCTATATCCTTCTTCTTGTTAAAAGGTTGTTGGTCTTGGCTTAGGATTTTTTATACCAATTCAATACTTAGAATCATTATCGTCATCCCTAAATCATCTTTTTATTTGAGGACATTGTTGGGGTCTGCATTTGTGCTTTCTTTTTGTCCTTTGAGTATAATAATCTTCTTCTTCAAAATCTTTATCTAATCATCTTCTCAACATCTGCAATTTGGATGACACATAGATGGATCCATATCCCAAAGGAAATGACCATTCATATGACCAACATAAGAATATGTCCCATCTGTTCAAACAGAGTGAATCAAAGGGTTGCCTTTTATTTATTTATAAAAAATGATATAGATATTATCAAGATTTGTCCAGTAGATTGAGTATTTTCTTGCTCAGGCCTTTTATAGACAGATTTGATAAAGTTATCTTCAATTTCATCTAAAGAGTGATGGAGTAGTCGTATGGATAAAGTGGCAATAAGGGGAATGGAATTCCCTTTCATAATTGGTTATCCATTCTAGGGGCATGATTTCCTTTAGCTCTTCTCTCGGAAGTTGTTTGGGGAGGTAGACAATAATATTATCTCCATAGGATTTATCTGCCACCATATATAAAGCTTCAGTTGTAGAGTTTAGTAAGTGCAGATCTAGAGCATGATTTTGCATATGATAAATAATTTGGTGATGTAAGGTAACCATAATGGTTGTGGAATCTTGTTTACCACCTTTAATTTGGATTTAGACCTTCAACTAAGTAAAGATGGTTGCGTTGTTTAATTTAATATTGAAGTCAGGTACTATTGTCAATATGACATTTCCATTGTTAAGAAAGGTGAAGAGAGCCCCTATAAAAGTGTTTTGATACTTTATACATAATGTATCCAACAAAGATATTTAAGTAGTAGCTGAAATGTCTTATCTGCATGAAGGGTTGAAATATATCTGATCGCTCCTAATAAAGATGAGTGTACCTTTCTTTTTGTCATAAGGGTATTAGCTCAAGGGGAAATTCCATAGTAATATATTGCCCTGTAGAAATAGCAGGAAGGCCACACTAGTCCAACTTCGAACTTTGAATCATCTTTTTTAATCTTGTTCTCAAAGTGGAGATTAAAAATTGAATACTCTTAGTAAAAGAACAGGTTTGGGGATAAAGACTATAAGAACTGAGCAACAACATTTGTGTATCTTAGATTCTTATTTCTTCAGGGAGATGAGTTATTTCAACAAGATTCTTGATTTTGTTAAAGAGAATTCTTTTTACAGAAGTAGGAAGGTGGATGGGAGAATGCGTATTAGAAAAAAAGAACAATATCTGTCATAGAAGTAGTGGATGGTGGATGTACTCATGGTCAATTAAAACTTTCCCTAATAAATCTTATCATTAGTAGTCTTTCTCCTTTATTCGATATGGGGTGTTGTTAGACCTACAATATACTCAAGGGTAAACGAGTCTTCCAATCCCTGAGCCTTAAGACAACAGTCCAGCATGTAATAAGGTTTTCAACCAATGTACTGAACAACCTTAGATGAGGATATTGAGCATGTGTTTGAATAGCAAACAAGTGAAGATGAAGACACCCAATTTGTAGTCCATAATTATGTGTCGACTGAAAAAAGTGATTCTTCTATGAAAGAAGATATAGGAGAGGAAAATTAAATGTTTAAGATAAGAGAGCCTTGATAGGTTGGTGGTATTTGCTCATTAGAAGTTGTATTTCCATATAGGGCAAGATGATAAGTTCCCTTTACCTAAAATTAATATGGAAATAATATTCCTAAAAGAGGCAAAGGGGTTCTCAAATTTTGGCCTTAAGGTCGAATTTTGGCATATATAGATAGAGCACACAACACGATATAAGGTAGCATTTTACATCCCAAATGCCTAATATTAGTAGATTGTCATGCCCTTTAGGCTTAATATGGCCCCTTCATTATTCCATAAGGTAATGATAAAGATCTATAAGGACCACTACTAAATAATGCTTTAGTTTATATTGATGATATCTTAATATTCTTTAAAAATATGTGTGAACATAAGGCTTTATTGGAAAAATTTATAGACATTACCAAGAAGTACGGTATAATTCTCTCAGCACAAAAAAGTCAGATTGGTACTACCCAAATAGACTTCTTAAATATAAAATTCCATAATGGACATTATCAACCAAGCCCATACAGTCAATTGTCCAACTCCCATAATGAGAAGCTCATGAAAAAACAAATCCCACAATTCTTACTTATTATCAATTATATTTAAGATTTTATCCCTCATATTGCTTATTACACTAGCCAGCTGTTAAAGCTCCTAAAAAACAATCCTCCATTATAGGGAATAGAACAAACACATACATTAAAATCTATAAAGAAAGTTGCTCATCATCCACCACCACTTAAGATTCCTGACAGAGGAGAAAGAATATTACGGACTAATTTTAGTGAAGAATATTTAGGTTTGTTTATGATAGAATAATTATATGGTAACAAATTCTATTATGGTAATGCTAATGGCCAATTCAAAGAATTAGAAAAACATTATCATACGATAAACAAAGAGATTCTTGACGTAAAACTAGGGATTAAAAAATTCATCTTTCTTTAAATCCTTATGACTTTATTGTTGAAATTGACAACACGTCTTTCCCAAAGGTGTTAGATCCCAAGAAAAAAAAACCCTTCCAGATAGTCAGTTTTTTAGTTGAAAAGCTTAGTTCTCTCACTATAAACTCTCATTTTAACATATAAAACATCACCAAACCTCCATAGCTGAGTACCTCTAGACCTCAAAAGAACATTCAATTTCTTAATCCTACTATAGTTATCCCTTTGGTTCTCCTGATGATTGATCTTCTTAGAGTAGCAAAAATTAAAAGAACATTTCCTCTTTATGCAACATTAACGAAATCAATGACATGTAAAGAAGAAACCTTTTTCATTAACTTCATCTTTTCTTATAAAAGACAAAATTACCCTTCATGTTCCTCTTACTTTAATATACAAACCCATACCTAGCTTTCTCCCTCACTAATAAGACTCCTCAATATGAAGCAATGTGGTACCTCTGGGCACTTTTGCTTTTTTTGCATGTGTCATTGCAGTTGCTCCTCTATAATTGTATAACTATCTCTGAAATCACAATAATGAATCTTTTGCCTTGTGGACTTATTTAGAATGGTATTCACCATTGATGTGTTGGAGAAAGGAGTTATCCCAATTCATTGATCAATATAGATTATAGGACATTCCTACTAAATAAACAAAAAACATAATGTTTTTTCATGCTTCATAAGCCTTACAACCTGGTAAAAGATGGTCTCTTCTATACATATGATATTAATAATTTTCCTAAAAAATCATTCTCTTACTACATGTATCTCTATTAGACCTTACCATAAAGAACCCAGAATGCCAAAAATAGATTTCCTAGAAGGATGGACTAAACTATCCTCTAGCTTATCTCTTAAAGGACCATCTCAATCTCTCCCCCAAGATTCCTAAGACTCTGATGAAGATATGCTAAATTCAATGAAGAAGATTATGAGCATCTTTTTAAAAAATATGGACACATCACAAATGATGAAAATAATTTGTCTCCATTGCATGAGCCTATCCAATAGAAGAAGAAGTGGGATTCTCCATCAAAATAAAGTAGGCCTCCACCATGTATGATTGTTATATATGTCCCTTCAATATGTATTATATGTGTCTATTAAGTATTTGTTAGTAAATTAGTATACTAAGTTAAATTATTATACTATTACGTATGTCTTTGTATGTGGACCCACACAATGTGACGATGACTCCACTAAGATAAACTATTGTACATGTCTATTTGCAACCTCCTTTACCTTTATAAGCATACCATTGCCTTCAGTTGAGAACATAAATAATACTATCTATTCCTCTATGGATTCCTTCTAAACATCCTTCTCTTCTAAAAGCTTGATTCATCAATAGTCTTGCTCTTACAGGTAGATATGAGTATGCTCTGCACTTGCCTCTCTAAAAGGATCCTGTGCATTAGAAAATATCAGACCATACAATCCTACTATAGTTATATTAAGGGATAACTTAAATTTGGTTATCTAAGAGGCAAGCCTTAATATATTTGGTATCCATAATAAGGGGTTATTTTCTCAGCTAGCATACTTATGCCCAGTATTAAGCATATCTTTTAGTATGTCCTCCATTGGTATCAAAGCAATGTGGTATTAAAGCATGAGGTTAATCATTATATTGGCTGGAAACCTTATTACCTGCTAGATTGTTGTCTTAAGTAGGCTTGGCAATTATGGATCGACCGGCCCGGCCCGGCCCGTTTTTGGCCCTAGTTGGGCGGGCCACTGGTGGGCTATGGACTGACCATAGTCTGCCCATATGGGCCACGGCCCGGCCCGTGGCTCGTCCATTTTTTTCAAAACAACATCGTTTTATATTTTTTCTTTAAAAAGTTAATGGGCAAGTCGGGTCGGTCGTGGCCCGGCAGGCCATATCCTAAGCCACGGGCACCATGCCCGAGCCTGAGTCCGAGCACGAGCCGCGATATGCCTAGTCTTAAGGCTCAAGGATTGAAGGACTGTTTAAATTCATTTACCCTTAAGCATGCTGTAGGTATAATAACACCCTATACGGAAGAAAAGAAAAGGACTATTAATGATAAGAATTAGTATGGAAAGTTTTAATTGACTATGAATAAATCCACCATTTTTATGATAGATCATGTTCTTCTTTCTTCTACGCTTTCTCCCATTCACCTTCCTTCTTTTGTAAAAAGAACCCTCTCTAACAAGATCGAGAATCATGTTGAAATAACTCATCTCCTTGAAGAAAAAAAATACATGATACATAGATGTCGTTGGTTAGTCTTATAGTCTTTATCACTGAGCCTGCCCTTTTTACTAGAGTATTTGTTCTTTAATCACTACTCAGAGATGATGATTAAAAGAGATGATTCAAAGTTCCAAGTTAGACCAGTGTGGTCTTCCTGTTAGTCCTGAGCTAATATACTCATCTTCATATGGGAGCGGTAAGACTAATTTTAACCCTCTATGGCAAAAAAGACATTCCAACTACTACTTGAATATCTTTGTTGGATATAACATATACAAAGTATCAGAACACTGTTGGTGGCACTCTCCTCACCACTCTTAACATTGGAAGTGTCATATTGATAATAACACCTAACTTCAACATTAAATTGAATGGCTTAACCATCTCTACTCGATTGAAGGTCCAAATCCATATTGCAGGTGGTGAACAAGATCCCACAACCATTGTAGCTACCTTACATCACCAAATTATTTTTTGTCTGCAAAACAATACTATAAATTTATACTTCCTAAACTCTACCACTAATGCTTTATATATGGTGGCAGATAGATCCTATGGAGATAATAATATTGTCTAGCAATTACCCATAAAAGAGTTAGAGGAAGTCATGCCTTTAAAGTGGATAACCAATTATAAGGGGGAATTTCATTCCCCTTATAACTACTCTATCCATATGACTACTCCACCACTCCTTAAATGACTTGAAGATAGTTCTATTAAATCAATTTCTAAAAAATTCAAGACATAGTCACCTCTAACTTAATATAGACCTAATCTAATCACCCTAACTATTCTAGAAAAATCCTAGAACCAATTCACCATTTGATTATGCAACCATCGAAACAGTATGACAAAGAGTTCCCTCCTTTGGAGAGAAACAAATGAGATGAATAAGGTGATATTTGGCCCATTTTCAATACCTACACAAGTACCCCCAAAAGACAACTACTCACCTATAACTCCTACAGAAGAAGTTCTAAATTGAAAGATTGAAAACGTCATTGCTCATAACAGAGTACTTCACTGTATTGATCTGAAGCTTAAAGGCTTGAATGCACAGACATAAGATTTATGTACCAAGATAGATTTGGTATTATTCCAGATTCAATAGTTCCACTAAAAATTACTTCATCAAGCACAACTGCTTAGTTTGGACTTGAAAAAATATGTAGAAGAGCACTATTATGGCTTAAATTTTTCAAAAAAAGAAAAAAAGTTATCTATAATTCATGAAGAACTAAGGAAAATAGAGTCAGATAAAGCCAAAGATCAATCAAAGACTATTTATGATCTTTATCCTACTACCTTTTCCTTTAAACCCACTTCTTATCCAAGTCCATCATATCCAAAGGCCTAAAACTATGCAAAGGTCTTCAAAATGATATATCCATTATTCAGAAAAACCTCCTAGAAAAAGCCTCAAACCTTAAAGCCTTAATAGAGACTAAAGACTATCCAACTCTGACTTATACCAAAGCTAAAGAAAACCTTCCCACTTCAAATTAACAACCTTTTCTAGCTTAAAAAGAATAGGAACCTGAAGGAGTACCTAATTTTATGGTTACTATTCAACCAATCCATCCTTAATTGGTGCTTACTGATTTCTCTAACTCGACTTCACAATATTCTGAGTCTAGGTCTGACACAAATTAAATAATTGATCTTTCACAGTTATCTCAAATCTTGATGACCATTCTAAATACTCCTCCATAGAAAAGAAAGAAAGAAAGAACCTGAAGTAGAAGATGTGGACTCTTTAGGAGCAAAACCAATATAGCAGCATTCAAAGATCACAACCGACTAGCCTCAGGACTTGGTTTACATTTGAAGATATTCCCCCACAAAATGGATAGATAGGTTACATTAATTTGAAGCATAGATCGATTTACAAATGACTAGGATAGTAGCTACCCTTAAAGAAATACTAATGGAGTTTGTCTTCAGAATGATTGAAAATTTACAAGAATGGTTTCAAAGCTTAGGAAAATACAAAAAGCTTCAGGCTATCAGGCTATCAGGCTTTTTGAGGCAAGAACTTTACTAGGAATGATCCATAAGGAATTTAATGGAGACTTTGAACTAATTGATAGGCAAAGTCAGCAGGAATACTGTGATATGAAGTGATATTCTCTAAATAAGAGAGATCTTCAGAGGCATTTTCAATAAATGTCTAAAAAATTTTACATGTTAAACGAGTTTAATGATCTCAATATCATATATATGTTTATTGCCTATCTACTTAATAAACTCAAATCAAAGCTATAGAGAACAATAAAATCTTTGCACCGTTACATAATAGAAATCTCATTAGGAGAGTTATACCAACAAGCATTGGCTACTCTTAACAAATTATATGCAAAACAAAAATTCCTTAAGACTATGATGTACAAAAAAACTACTTCACACAAGCCCATAAAAGCCTACTTGAAAATTAAATATAAGAACATGGTAGGATGCTTTTACAAGAAAAAGTCTCATTTTTACAGGACAAGGTTGACACAATAACATCAACATCAAAGACCATATAAATGGAAAAGAAAATTTTTCATATTCTTTAAGAAAAGATTTCCTAGAGTAAAGAAGTTAGATCAATGCAGTCTTTATGACAAACTTGGAAATTACGTCAAAAGATGTCCTATTAAATCCAGAAGAGTCATGAAACTTTCAAAATCTATTAAGGCTATTATGACAATCATGAATGATGGTGATGTTGAGTCTGTATTTAAAAAGCAAACAAATGAACATAAAGACAATCAATTTGTAGTCCCTATTTATGTGTCTGGTGAAGAAAGTGATTCTACTACGGGAGAAGATACAGGAGAGGAAAATTACACGTTTATGATAAAAGAGTCTTGCCTAAAAGTAAATTCCAATATTACATTATACATTAGGCCCTACGTGGAAATACAGCTTAAGCAAGTACCATCGACCTGTTAAGGCTATAGGATACATATACACAAACTCTTATAAAATTATAATCAAGCCTTAGATCCTACCCCCTGAAGCATCACAATCTTATAAAGTATATTTCACTCTTGTAGATGGTAAATCTTTTGAGATTGATCTCATAATCATTAAAAAAGTTGCAATAAAATTCTTCCTGTATTACATCGTATTGACAAAAGTTCTTAGTAGTAACCTTTTGGGGCCAGATTTATTAATTGAGATGGAAATTTATTTCCACACAAATAAATTGCAAATTCTACCCCAAGGTATCAAATTTAAGCAGTTCTTTTGTCCTTACACTAATGTGTCCAATATGTTTGGGCTCTTAGAAGTTTCCCAGGAATATGAAAGTATAAGAGACCAATTAATGCAACACTATCCTCAAAGCCATGATCAATTTGATAACCCAAATCCTTTATAGAAAAACCTATAATTCGTCATCCAATTTCCATTCAAAAGGAATGAGAATATTAATCCCTCTAAGGCTACCCATCTAAGCATGAATCCAGAAGATTTGGCTATGGAAAGAGAAGAATGTGCCATCTTACTATGACAAGGGTTAATTGAACCTACTAAGTTTAACTGGGCTTATTAAGCATTTTATATGGAAAAAAAGGCGACACAAATAAGATTACTGAAAGAGGTAAAGGTGTTCTTAAAATTTGATCTCAACATCAAATTTTGGCAGAGAGGGATAGAACTTGTAGAATGATATAAGACAACATTTTGCATCCCAAATGTCCAATATCAATGGAGGGTCATGTCCTTCAACCTTAAGTTGGCCCCTTCATTATTCCATACAGTAATGTTAAAGATCTATGAGCCCGTACTAGACAATGCTTTAGTTTGTATAGATGATAGCTTGCTATTCTCAAAAAATACATGTGAACATAAGGCCTTACTGGAAAAGTTTACGATCATCACCAACAAGTACGATATAATGCTCTTAACCCAAAAAGGCCAAATTGGTACTACCTAAATAGACTTGTTGGGTATGAAATTCCATGATGGACATTATCAACCAAGCCCATATATTGCTAGTGAATTTTCCAACTTCCCTGATAAGAAGCCCACGACAAAATAGATCAACTATTCTTAGGTAGTGTCAATTATATATGAGATTTTATCCCTCATATTCTGATTATACTAGTAAGTTGTTAAAGCCCTTAAAAAATAATCCTCCATTATAAGGAATAAAACAAACACACGTAGTACAATACCTAAAAAAAGTTGCTCATAATCCACCATTGCTTAAAATTCTTGACAAAAGTGAACCAATCTTATAGACTAATGTCAGTGAAGAATATTAAGGTATAGTCCTGAAAAAAGAATTACACAGTAAACGATTCTATTATGGTCATGATAGTGACCAATTTTAGGAATCAAAAAAATTTTACCATGTGATATACAAAATAGATCCTTACAATAAAATGAGGGATAGAAAAATTTAGTTTTCATTATCACTTTATTGTTAATGGACAACACATCTTTCCTAAAGCTGTTATACCACAAGAAAAATACCCTTCCAAATAGTCAGTTTCTTAGGTGGAAAGTATGGTTCTATCAATATAAATTATTAGTTCGAACCATAAAAAGGAATCAAAACACCATTGCTGACTACCTCTATTAACCTCAAAAGAACATTCAGCTTCTTACTCTTACCATTGTTATCCCTTTGATTCTCTTGATGATTGATCTTCCTAGAGTAGCAAAATTAAAAGAACATTTCCTCCTTATGCAAAAGAACCCACAACCATTGAGGAAATCATTGGCCAGGCAAGAAGAAGCATTTTTCATTGACTTCATCTTTTCTTAAAAAGCCAAAATTGCCCTTGTGTCCCTCTTACTTTGATATACAAACCCCCTATTTAGTTGTTTTCTTCATTATTGGGCCTCTTCCACATGAAGCAATGCGCTACCTCTAAGTGTTTTTTTGCTCTTTTTACATGTATTATTGTAGTACCTCCTCAATAAGTATATAACTATCTCTGTAATCGCAAACAATGATTTGTGTTTCCTTCCATATTGGTAGGTACCGGGCAGTACATACCGTACTGACTGGGGAATGGTACGAGGAAAGAGGTAGTGTGTATCTGGTGTAAATACCAGTCTGTATCGGAGTATTTCATACGATACTGGCCAATACTTAAGGTATTTATAATACTGGACGTATATTGCCGATACCGAAAATTTTTAAAAATGTAAGGTATATCTGCAAAATATAAAAAAATTTAACCCTAATTACGCACGTACGCACGCGCACACATTCTTGTTCTTCTCTTCTCTAAGTGACCTTTCTCTCATCTCCTCACACTCTCACTCAGCACCTTACTCACAGTTCTTCTATTCTTCACTGTCGACGCCCGTCTCGCTGTTGTCCTCCTCCTCCCATCCCACTGCCACACCTGACTTTTTTCTCTCATATCTCACTATCTCTCTCGAGTGTCTTAACCCACCACTGATGCCCACCACCCACCGGCCACCACCATCGACACACACCCACCACCTGCCATCACCACCACTGGCCCATATCTCTGGCTTCTCCTAATCTTTTATTTCTTTCTCACACATCTCACTATCTCTCTCCATTCTTGATGCCCATCACCACCGAACCCCACCACCTGCCACGACCACTGATGTCATCAGACCACCATCGACACCTCACCAGCCTCGCCACTGTCGGGTCTCCTCTTCCAGGCCAGATCTACCTGACCTTGACATGTTAAAATTGTTGTTGAATTTTTGAAATAATTGGGTGTGTGTTATGACTCTATGTATTTTTTGTGAATTCTTGTGAATGGAATTGTTGATGTATTTGTGAATTATGAATGGAATTGTTGGTGTTTTTTGTAAATTGGGAATGGAATATGTTAATTTGTTGTTGTGTTGCTGTGGACTGTGGATATGGATGTGGATGTGGACTGTGGAGTGGAGTGGAATGGAATTGTGGATGTGGACTATGGAGTGGAATGGAATTATGAAAGTGTGAAAGTGAAAAATATAAATTGATTTATTGAAGTTGTTAATAGAGATAAGATACAAAATGTGGATGTGGAATGAAACAATGAACGTTTGGAACTAGTCTGGAGTGGACTGTGATTTTGTAAATGTGGGGTGAAACTTGGAAGTGTGTTGAATTGACTGAACTGTTGATTGTTATCAATTTTGTTAATACTTAATAGACATATAGATACAAAATCATATTTTTTAAATCAATTTTATTAATTTTTCAAAGGGGTTGATATTATAAAGTTAAATGTTTGCTTACCATATCAATTTCCTTTAGTATTTCTCTATACTTAAATATGAATGAAATCAATTTATTATTGGTTTTTTACAAATATATCATATAATTCATTTGACAAAAGTTGAACTTTTACCAATTATAAGTGGGGTTTATCTAGCTCAACTAACTTGACTACATTATTTAAGTATGACTTGTACGTGTTAGATTCTACATCAATTTTATTAAAAAAAACTCAAAAGCAATGTGAACAAATATATAAGGTGTTACAGTGAGATAATTGTCTTCTTGTTAATGTTGATAAATACACATTAGATTTTTTTACATTGTTGGACCTAATTTTCTTAAAAAGGTATAGTTTGCAAAAGTCCAACAAACATTTTGAGGGTCCAATTTCAAAAAAAAATTGGGTTCCATACTATAGCTACCTTAATTTTAATAATTAATTATGTGATTCAAGGTATTTATGGTAATTCTAGTTCCAAATTATATTTCAATACTTAGAGATTTTGATACGTAAACACATTTTCCAATTCTACACTTCCATCGAAGAATGGAACTAGAAAATGTTGAAGGTGGAAATTGTTTTACGTATGTTTTGTGATTGTTGTTCATGGAAATTGTTTCATGTATGTTTTATAATTATTGAAAATGAAAATTGTTCGAAATGAAATTTGTTTATGTATGTTTTGATATTGTTGGAAATGAAAATTATTTTATGTATATTTTGTGATTATTGGAAATGAAAATTATTTATATATGTTTTATGATTGATAGAAATAGAAATTGTTTTTATGTATGTTTTGTGATTAATGTAAATGAAAATTGTTGCAAATGAAAATTGTTTATGTATGTTCTCTAATTGTTGGAAATGGAAATTGTTTTATATATGTTTTGTGATTATTGGAAATGAAAATTGTTGGAAATGAAAAGTGTTTATTTATGTGATGGTAGAAATGGAAATTGTTTACGTATATTTTATGATTAATGGAAATGAAAATTGTTGAAATTAATTGGAAATGGAAATTATTTATATATGTTTTGTGATTGTTTGAAATGAAAATTACTGTATTGGATTCCGTACCGTACCGGTCTGTACCAGACGGTACGTACCATTCCGACCGGAAAACGGTACCGGAATCTTAATTTTAGTACCGGATTTAAATACCGGCCGGTATTATAAATACCAGCTAAATACAGGCCAATACCGAAAAAATTAAAAATTTTAGGGACTAAATTGCAAATTTTTTAATTTTAAATTAAAAAAAACAAAAAATTTTCAAATTTTTGGTCCCGCCCGCTTGTGCTTCCTCCCCCCCCCTCTTTCTTTTTTCAAATATTTTAAATTTGTTTGATTAG
>JAOTAY010000191.1:39566230-39587830 GCA_025629805.1 Erythroxylum baracoense
TTTATTATCAATTAAATATATTATATATTTGATTAATTAAAATTAATTATTACTAAAATTATAAATATCTTAATTTATAAAATTAATTTATAATTATTAATAAATATAATTAAATTTAAAAATATTTTTAAAATATATATTTCAAATAAAGTTTGATTTAATAATTAAAAACATATAAAACAAATATTAGTTTATAAATAATAATTTTTAAATTATTTATTTAAAAAATTAAATATTTTTATTAATACTTTATTAATAAATATGATATAAACTATTAAAATTTTTAAATAAAAATTTTTTAAAATTTTTATTTCATGTATAATTATTATTAGTAATAAAATATTTATTTTATTTTAAAAATAAAAATTAAAAATTACAATAAAAGTTTAACTAAATAACAAATTAAGAAATATTTGAAAAAAAGAGGGGAAGGGATGGCGGGAGATTTTAAAAAAATTTTAAAAATTTGAAAATTTTACAACTTAATCTCCATATTTTTCAAAATTTTCGATACTAATCGGTATGTGGCCAGTACCAACCTGTATTGGTCGGTACATACCAATTTTTAAACTCGATACCAAAAACTAATATTTCGTATTATTCTTCGGCCGATACGATACGTACCGCCCAGTATTAGCCAATACAGTACGAATTTCATGTCTATGTTTGAGAGTGTCAAATCTTGATTATTGCATTTATGCATCTTCTGATAATCAAATAGGTTTTGGTATAAATTAAACTCTTTCTTTCATGAAATATTCAGGAAATCCTACATGTCTTAAGTAGGTTTAGTATATCATATTATTAATTATATTATCATGCCACTTTTAGAAGCTTAGTCAAGAAAGCTAGGCATGCTTGTAGAACTTGAAATGGTGTAAGATTGTATATATAACTTAACAATTTTTCGTTTTAGTTAATTATCCATGTCCTGAAAATAGAAACTTTAAGAATATAGAAATGATGCGATTTCTTTTTTTTAGTTAAAGAGATCCACTTGTTAGGCCCAAAAAAAAAATGGAAAGGAGATTATTAAATTAATGATTCATTGCCAAAAAGGCGGTTGTAATAATATTTAATTTGTATATTTAAGAGGTTGTTTTCTTTAATCTTTTTTTTTCACAAATCATTCTCTTTAATAATCAAGATTAGCTTTCACCGCCTCCATTATTTTTCCTACTCGAATCCTAGAACAATGTAGGATATCTAGACAGGGTTATGAGTATTGTACCATATCGTACTGATCAAAAAATGATAGAGTATTGAGTAATTTTGTATTGTTATTTGGTATCGGTCAGTACCAAAATACTGATCACTTATCAGATTGAATTGCAATTTTTAAGAAAATTTGGACTGAATTATAATTTTTGAAAAATTAAACCGAAACTTACACGACCTAGTCTTTCATCTCACCTCTCACTCTCAGCCTCTCTCTCATATAGCAACGCCCCCTCGCCAGTTGCCTCACTCACCCTCTCTTGCTTGTGCAGTCGCCTTGCCTCACCCTCTCTTGCCTACGAAGTCCCCTCACCTCAACCTCTCTCGCCTGTGCAATTGCCTCATCCCCTCTTTCTCAATCTCGCTTCTGCTACAGTTGCCTCAACCTCACTCTCTCGTTGTAAGCAACCAGCCAACCACTCCTCCTGTCCTCCTTCGCAATCACTCCTCAATCGCCTGACTCGCCTCACCAAGTCACCAATAGCATCCCAGTCAAGCCTCACTGACACTAAGTGGAGCTCCAAACTTTAAACCTTAAGGTTGCAAAATGCAAATTATCCTTGAATAATTGATTCGCTTAAGCATTGATTAGTTGATTTGTGTTGTGTTAAATGTTGAATGTTGAGTATTGATTTACTTGTTTTAAGTGTAAGTGACTTTGTACCCAAAAAATAAAGTGTAAGTGACTTATAGTTGTGAGTTTAGACTTTGCATTTTGGAAATTGAGGATAACTGAGTATTGGAATGGATAGATGTGTTTGTTAACTTTTTTCTAAATTTTGGAAATTGAAAATTGATATTGAGGATTTTATTAGAATTATAATATATGGAATTTTGGAATTTTGAATGTGTTTTTTCGTTTGTGTTGTTTGGATTCTAATAATTGGGGATTCAATCATTCAATATAAATTTGAAGTTTATGTCATTGTTTGAAATTTGAGAAATACTAAATTAAATGTGGTCTTTATTATAAATTAGGTTACATATATATTATAAATTGAATTTTTGTAATGTGAAAATGGGTTAGTTAATTTAGGTTAAATTATGTGATTACACGAATTAAGTTAAAGATATGAGTTTATGACAGTTAGATATAATCATAGAAAATTAGTTACTGTTATGAGTTTATAGTTAAATTATGTAATCATACAAAACGAATTATAGTTACAAATTTATGTAATCATACAAAATAGGTTATAGATGTGAGTTTATGTTTGAATCATGTAATCACACAGAAAGAGTTATGAATTATAATTGTGAGTTACGGTTAAATTATATAATCATACAAAATTGTTATAATTGTGACTTTGTGGTAGAATTATTTAATTACATAAAATGAGTTATAGTTGTGAATTGTGACTTTATATTTAACTTATGTAATAACACAAAGTTGATTATAAATGTGAAAGTGTAGCAATTAATGTATATATTTGAAGTTTAGGTTAAAAAGCATGAGAATTTCTTAGGTAGAATGTGCTTAATCATCAAAATTTCTAAGGAATCATTTATATAAGTATACGAAGGTCACTTGCATGTATATATCATATGATTGTTAAGAAACTATTGTTACTCTATTTCTTCCTGTTATTATACATAACTTGAGTTTGATACGAAGTGAATAAGTTAATTTTAATATATATCATAATTTATTTTTACAGATAAATGGAGAGAATTTCAAATACACCTGATACTTCAATCCCTTAAGGTATATGAAGATTTGATGATCCATCTTAGCTCATGTTAGATTAGTTCTTGAAATAAAAAATCATACTATTTGTTTGTATTGTAACAAGTGTTTGAAAGGTGGAGGAATCGCCATATTAAAGAAACATTTAGCTATGATCAAAGGTGATGTGGAGTCTTGTAAAAAAGTGAATCATGATGCGAAATGGCTAATAAAGACTTTGCTTGAAGAGTATCAATATGAGAAAGATGAAAGACAAAGATTGAACTATGAAATTAGTAGTGAAAGTTCTTTTGTTGGTGTTTAGGATGATAATGTGGATGCTGAAGATAGTATTCCTACCCAACAAAAAGGAAATGTTGCACCCAATGTTAGGAAAAGAAGAAGACATGTGTACCACTCCTAGAGCTCAATCTTCAATCCACAGTGCCTTACAACTAGAGAATCGTCTCATAATGTAGACATGACAATGACTAGATGGTGATATGATTCAAATATAACATCTAATACAGCCAATCTTATTATTATTAGCCTATGGTGGAAGCTATTACCTCTTATAGTCCAAGATACAAAACTTCGTCAATTGATGACTATAGAGGTAAACATCCTAGTAGTTATGTTTATGAAATAAAAGGTTATTTAGATCCAAAAAGAATGACTTAGACTACTTATACATTTTTAATCATGTGCGATGAATAGACAAATAGAAGATATGAGTCTATTGTTAATTTTTTGGTTTATTTTGTAAAATAGACAATGTTTTTGAAGTATATTGATGAATTTTGATACTTCTTTCATATATTTGATAAAGTTATGAATGAAATTGGGCTAAAAAATATTGTTCAATTTACTACTGACAATCATTCTACTTATAAAACAGTTGGAAGAAGATTACAAAGCAATTATAATTCTTTTTAATGGACTCCTTGTGACACAAATTGCTTTGACCTAATGTTGAAAAATATAAGAAATGTTAGGTATTTTTCTATTATTGATGAGACTGTATAAAAAGTAATAAAGGTGACCAAGTTCATCTATATAGATCTTGAATTTAAAGATAAAAGATTTCACTAATGGTAAAAATTTTTGTTATCCTGCTATTACAAGATTTGCAACTATTTCTTATCACTTCAGTGTTTTATTATGTTGAAAAAGGAGTTAAAACAAATGTTTCCAAAGATAAGTTGGTTGTATTTCAACATGCTAGGTCTAATACTGGATTGAAAGTTTCTAAAATTATATTTAAAGATAATGAATTTTGGTCCCAACGTCAATTTGTCATCCTTTGGTGAGGGTACTTTGTCTGGTTGATAGTGATAAGAAGGTAACAATAGGTTATTTTTATGATGTCATTGAGAGGACGAAGGAAGCAATCAAGGTCAATATAAAAAATAGGCCTTCTTCGTATATACCTTATCTTGCAGTTATCAATAAGAGATAGGAAATACATCTTTACTCTCTGTTGTTTGCAGTTGGAGTATTTTTAAATCCTTATATCTATTTCAAACCGAGTTTTACAAAAATAAAAGCTGAAGTTAATAGGAAAATGTTATTAATTATTACAACAATTGTTGCTCATAAGACGACGCAAGATCTCCTAAATTCACAAATGAATATTTATAAGGATGCTTATGGTAATTTTAAGATGCCAATTGTTGTTTTTCAAAGAGAGAAGCTTAATCCAAAAAATTTTTAGTTTTGTTATTTATTAAAAATTAATCATCACTTTATTTTATTTGTAATGCTACTTTTGTTGTTTTACAGTTGCATGGTGGAACCAATTTTGAAGTGATTTTTTAGAATGGCAAAAGTTTGCAATTCAAATTTTGAGTCAAATGTGTGGGTGCAACAAAATTTGAAAGAAATTGAGCATATTTGAATTCACCAATTTCAAGAAAAAGAATAAATTAGAGTACAAAAGATTGAACAACTTGATCTTTGTTCGATACTATTTAAAGCTTTGAGAAAGATATGTTATTATCATTATTAAGTTGGATATAATTTCTTGTAGTTTCTTAATAATTTAATTTTATTTATTTCTTAGAACTCTTAATAGAACAAGTAGTTATGTAGATCAAATTTGCCTTGACCATATCAATTTGTTGGCAAATTGAGTTTTTGAAGAACTATATTTGACAGATGAGAGTGACTTGAAAGATAATCTTGAACAGAAAAGTATTAACATATCATTTGATACAATGAATAATGAATTTAAATAATGGTGATGATAAGATTTCTCTCAATGATAAAATTTTTGTACCAAATGCGAACTTGGGTCAATGCGATTTGAATAGATATTCAATTGAGAACTTGGGTCAGTGCGATTTGAATGGGTATTCGATTGAATGAAATTCTAGGTTTTTAATTTTCTTCTTTTAATTTCAGTTATATTTTATGTATATGTTAAATTATATGTATGTAATATAAATATGACTGTAAATATTTTTGTTTCATGTTTCACTGCAATTCAACAATTTGAAGTTGATCTGCGCTTAAGCAAAGTCAGGAGTTCAAACCCTGCTTGTTAATGCAGCAATGTTAAACACTTGATGGTAGTGCTTAGCCGCCCTTTGGATCCCACACGGCACGAGCGGGGATGATTGGTGTGGTAATGGCTTCAAGGTGCCTCAAATAGTTCGGACCCCCAAACATCCTCGTGGGTTAACTTAGCCATGCTGGGTTAACCTTTCTAAAAAAGAGAATCAACAATATTTATTATTCTTTTTATTTAATGTTTTGAATTATGTAATTATTTATTATATGACAATTATAATATTTTAAATACTTTATATTCTCCTTAATTGTATATTAGCATGATAACTAAATGATCTTTTTTCATATTAATTGTGGTTATTATTTATATGTAAAAAATAATACTGATAAAAATAAATAAATTGTTATTTTAAATTTCTATTATTGTGATTTTTAGCGAGAACATTAATGTGAAATTATAAATTATACAATACAATATATTAAGAGACCATTTTATAATTTAAAAACTATTTTATAAAATTTTAAAAATACCCATTATTAATCAGTACCCATATAGTACTAGAATCAAATCTAATACCAGTATGAGTATGATATTCATAACATAGATAACAAAGCCTCAATCGTTGGAAAAGATAACCACAAGACAATTAAAATAAATTAGTACTCGGTGCCCATGTCAACAAGTCTTGATTTTTCTTTATTTTCATGATTTTGTTTTGATATTAAACGAGTCACTTTTGCAAGGTTGAGGCTCGATTAGAATACCATATTTAATTAATGTCTAATCCTACTATTTCTCACGAAGTTCTAATCACGAACTGATTATCCTGCTCCCACCAAAGCGTTGGCCAAAGGGAAAGTCGATAGGGACGATGGCAAGCCCTTGATTTGCCCTTTCTTTCCATTTTTTAACCTCATTTCTCGAAATCCATTCTGTATTTTCGCATAGACTTTAGTTTGACGAGTGCGAGAAGAACACTTCTTAAAGAGCCATCAACCTTTTACTTCAGCAACTAAATTTGCGTTCGAGCTATGGAGAGCTTAATCGCTAAATAAATGTACCGGAGCTCCACGGAAAGAAAAACAATGAGAGAGAGAGAGAGAGAGAGAGAGAGAGAGAGAGAGAGGAGAAGTATACCTCTGGAATGCTAAAGCGGACAAGAAAAGTTTTCTGCCAAATTGCCGACGAAGCGCAATAAGTGAGTACTCGGTACTACAGAGCATTGTCGGTCCTGCTTGAGTCACCTTTGTTGTTGGGCTAAGGCCTAAAGAGGACAAGAAATTGTAATGCTCTGCTGGCTCCGTCCACAACGCACCACTGCCATATTCACAAACACCAAACAGGCGTAAATATGTCCGAAATTGTTCATGTCCAATAACTAGTTTTCATAGGACATTCTTTGTTGAAAAAAGGTAATAAAGAGCCCGATAAGAGAAATAAGCGCTCAGATGATAATGGGCTCGGTGTAAGCTCATCCTCCAAAAGACTGAATCATGATTGTTGCACATCAATGAGCTATTTGAATAAAAGAAGCACAACGGCCAGACTCATGAGCTTAGAAAATGAACTAAACTTCGCATCCTGATAATTAGAGAAGACAACTGGCAAAGCCACGAGAGGTTGATTGACACACAGAATTCCAACCGAAAAATGCATATGATATGCATACATACAAGAAGAGGTGGAATCCATAATTTCAGGGATAGTGCTGAATAATTCTTACTTTTGCCTGCCAACTAAAAGAATGAATTCACCACAGAAAGAAGCATGACAAATAAAATCTTCATACATTGAGAAACTGTCCTGCCTATACCGATCACCTACATATAAAAGGGCCCTTCATATGAACAGCTAACAAGAGTAGCCCAAGTCAAAATTCTCAAGTTGTTTATAACATCAAAAATCATATTCAACTAAATAAAAACCACAAAAAAGAGAGTAAGAGTAAGACAGCACAAACATATATTTGGAACTCAACTCTTCTATAATATCCCTTACCTTACACACTCGGAGGAACCAAGGCAATATGTTTTGCTGCAGTAAAGATGGGATGTAAGTTGGTGAACAGTGCTTCCAGATGATCATTTTAATCATCGCATCTGAGTAGGAGAACAAAGCAGCCCTGATGCATCTGCACCTACCACTGCAAGATCACAAATGGTACACATTTGGCCTTCCTGGCTTGGCACAAACCGAGAAGTACAATATGGGCAAGAGACATCTTTCTGTCCACGATAAATTGGGACATATGTTGCACCACATATTACAAATGGGTTTCTGAAATCATAGTTCAACCCGGAGGCATCTGTCATATTCTTCTCTGCAGCCTGTAACACTTGCCTAGCTGTTTTTGATTGGTTCTCAACCGTGGGATTGGTCTCCAATAACCGTCTGGCAAAGTTAGCCGCAGTTGCAAGGTTCTTGTGCTTGTAGCAAACCCTCGTTGCATTTAGCAGGGCAAGCCTCAAGTGTGGCTTCTGAAGATTACAATGGGTGAAGTAGGCAGCAAGCTCCATTTGGCGTACGGGGTCTTGTATTTCCTTTCTATTAAGCTCCATTTGTAAACCCAAAACATACTCCTTAACTATAACTATCAACTCCTTGACCTCATCTACCTCCTTTCTTGAATCTACAACAATCAAAGGAACCGTATGAAGAATGCTGAGAAAGATTCGAAGAGCCTCACTAAATTTCCCAGCAGTAGTGGCTTTGTAACCAGCATTGACCTTCTCGTCCAACTGAGTGAAACTGAACACTAATGCTGGAGGGCCTCTCACATTAGGACTCGCAGACTCATTCCATCCTCTTTCAACAGCTAATGATGTCACAGGAAGAGACGCAAATGCACGTAAATAGGTATGGCTACCTGAATGTAAATCAAGAAACATGGATTTCAATGGTGCAAAATTTCTAATTCCAAGTTGCCTGTTGAGCAACCGCATAGCTGTATCAAAATTGCCAGCTGCAGCATGTTCAGCAGCAAGTGAAGATCTCTGGGTCCAAATCTGGCTCACAGGCATACCAGGACTTGGCGCCACAAATACAGAAGATCGGGTACTGACAGAAGCTCGTGGCGTGCCTGTCTCAGGGGGAAGCTCCAAGTCTTCAAGGTCCCATCCACCCTCTTCATTTTCTTCGGCCACTTCCTCATCGTCCAAAATTGTTATTACTTCCCCATTTTGCAAGCCCTCTGCATCAACCACATCAAGTTCCTCACCCCAGTCAGCTTCCTCATCCTCCTCTGCAGCAGCTCTGCCCACGTTATCAAGCCCACCTTCCAATATGCCTTTTATAACTCTTAGAAGTGGCCAATCCCCAGCACACATAATGGGAGCAGGTGGCATAAGAAGAGAAGGCTTTTTACCCTCTGGTACAGATGGGACATTATCTCCCAACTCTTTCGCTAAACGGTCAGCGATATCCTGTAGTCCATGGACTTTAGCCATGATATATGCAAGTGGTAAATGACCAGCACTTTCCATAATTTTAACACGTTCTTGCACATCACCCAAATATAAGGCATTGTGAAACTGGCCCATGACATCATTCTTAACTTCGGCAATCCTAAGCATCTTGGAAAGTTTTTCCAAATTGCCAGTTATGAGATAAAGGAATGATAACCTCTCAAAATTCTTTGTCCTCTGATAGGCATATTCAACAATGCCTGCATTGCCTTGGCGAAGAGCTTCCACCCCAAGTCTGTACCAATGATCTTTCTCATCAATTTCCTTGGCTGAAGCAACAGCAATTTGAATGTTTCCACTCTCTAAAGCTAAATTAAAACGAGTTCTCTCATCCCTCACAAAATGTAGAGCAACCTCAGGGAACCCCTTCTGCTGCAAATAAGCAATCATTGCCTGCCCACAGAGCTGAGAGTTCCTAATCATGCTCATGACATGGTCATATCTTTTTCTTAAAAGGGACAGTTTGAAGATATACTCAGTTGCATCAATGACAAAAGCCCTACTCTTTCCATCTCGATCCAAGCAAAAGATCGTATCACCAGAGACCTTGGTAATGTATATTGGGACATCAAGTGTTCTAATTATGCCACTATCGCCATTTGGGAGGCAGTATTTGATGTGATTAAGTGTGGTATAGATGAAAACACCATTATCATCCCAGGCCCCACTCTTTACACGAATTGTCTCATGAAGGGTACACTGATGCTCAAGTTTCTTGCTAGCAATGATGATGGCGTGTTTGCTGAGCAATGCAACAGTTTCCATGTCATTAGACCAAACAACATATTTGACAAAAGGTGTTTGGAGATCTCCAAGAACAATCCTCTGCTGAAGATCAAATATAACCACTCTATCCTCAGCCCTGCAAAGTAAGTTACCTGTTCCAGCATAAAATATTGCATCAGTAGCCATGGGGAGACCACTCTTTTTAACAACCTCATTCTTTAGGTTCCTGACCAAGACCTGATTGCTGCTTTTCTCAAGAACAGCAAACCTATTCCGGGCGACAAAGACAGCGGAGCCTCCAGCACCTCTCTTTGCCTCCTGAACAGTATCACCCCTACTAATGCTGTCTTTAGGTATTACATACAACTCATATGAGCCTCCATCAACATCTGAGCAAACAAGAACAGCATTTTCTGTAGGGCTATATGAGAGAGTTCTAGGGCTTTGATTCAAGCTGGTCATACCAGGACGTCGAATGGGAATCATTTGTGTGTCTTTTTTAGTTGAAAACTCAAAAAATCGCAAGAAGCGATCTTTTGTATAAAAAAGAGAATCGCCACTGACCGCAAAGGCTGGCCTTTCTCTCTCCAACTTAAAAACAATCATGCCACTATCATGGCCTGCAGCCAGAAGATTCATCTCAGGGTGAGATGCAAGTATCCAAAACCGGTCATGCTCCCTACGGAAAGTTTGAAGTCCAGTCCGCTTAGTTACATCCCACACACGAATGCTTTTATCCTCTGAATTAGATACAATTATATCCTGTTTGGCATGGAACATAACACATGACACATTATTCATGTGCCCTCTCAATGTGTCCACTTCCCAAGCCTTTGTATCTGAAAGCAAAGCAAGAATAGCTTATTCTAAATTTATGCCAATCACAATTAACCAGTGCATAAAAAAATGTGTGTCTCAGGAGCTATTAAGTGCTGGATAGTAGGAAGAAAAGGAACTTCAACTCAAAACAATATAATAACAAACAACTATAATATCAGAATTAAAAGTCACTCAAATCACTAACCATTCATGCGCCACAATTTTACTTGGCGATCATCAGCTCCCGAAACAATCAAAGGAAGGTTAGGATGGAAAGCAGCCCAGTTGACTCCTCGATCATGGCCTTCCAAGACATACTTAACAACTGCATCCACACCACCAAAAAGATCTGTGTTCATCTGACTCAATCGCAGAATGTCATCAGCAGGGGATACAGTCTTCCTTTTCAGTGACCCAATATCCCATACACGAACAGTTTGATCTAGAGATGCTGACACAACAAGATCTTCTTTAGGGTGGAATGATGCACACATAACATAATGATTGTGACCTGTCAACACAGAAATGCAAGTCCGAGACTGCCAGTTCCAAATGCGAATGGTCTGGTCATCACTGGCACTAACAATCCATGGGTTTTCATGATGAAATTGTACACTACGAATGTAATCAAGATGCCCGAGAAGAGTGAACAGACATCTATGCAACTTGTAATTCCAAACCTTAATTTTGTAATCATCTCCTGCAAACCACCAAGCCATATGATAAATGAGTATTATACAAGAGAAAATAACTAGCATGTATATACATTCAGAACTACTTTGTGCGAAAAAGTAAAGCCAATAGGAAACTATCAGCAAACTTATATTTTGGTAACCATCAGTTCACACGAGACGAGTAATACTGGACATAAGGAGCAGAAGAGAGGAACTACTAAATTCAGTCATATGCTGAAATTTCTTCGAAGATGCCACAGCTATTTCAAAAGGTTGGTCATCTAAAATACAAAATTAATTTTGATTAGTCTAAAATGTCACTAGTTAAGTCAATAATCAGTCATTCCCAATAATAATGAATTGGGAAACACCCTACCTTGATCCAGATGACATGTCAATCTGAAAGCAACTTCTATCCATTCAAATCCATACCCTCAACAACTGTGTAATGTATGCAAACCCATTGACTCAATTTACTCTTGTGCATGCATCCATATCTAGACTCATAAACCTGTACTTAGACAATTTTATACCTCCACCACTTAGAATGCTATTGCTAAAGTATAAGACCATCATGATATTTTTATTTTCAGTGAATCCCAATGCGAAGTGCAAGGAAGCAAATCTGAAAGTGAGAGACAATCATCTCTTTTACGTGAATCCGAATTCCACCTTTCCATCAAAAAGCTAAAAGTTCTCAATCTGTCGTATCTGCTTCAATAAATCATCCTGGAGTAACTCCACAAATACAGAAGAATATAAGCAAATACCAATATTTTAAAAACTAGACCGAAAGTTAAACCGATAAAACAAAAAGTTGAAAGTTTAAAAGGCTCAACTGGTATTAGAGCGTCATAAAATGGCTAAAGATTAAGTAAAATTTTAAAATTTAAAATATAATTGAAAAAGATTATCCTTGTTTATGGAAAAATTTGAAGTTTAATTTTTTTAAAAATGTTAAATAAAAATTAATTGATTTTTTTTGTTTATAAATTTATCAATTTATGAAAAATGATTGAGTAATTAATAAATTCATCAGTTTTTAACAACAAGAGCTATTAACGTAAATCAAAATGAAAAGTTAAAAATTGAACTGAAAAGTTAGACGGCTCAAGATTATTACGGTTAAACCGGCCAAATCGATTAAGTTTTTAATCATTGGCAAATATACAGAGAAACTGAACTAGGTACATATTCCCTAGGTATAACCAGAATATAATTTCGGAGACAACCAAAATTCAATTCTCTCTATTCTCCATACCCGTAAGAGTCAGGCAATAAACCTACCAAGCATTTTAAAATGCACAAAAGAATGATTTAATTAGAAGCAGTGCATATAACATAACCAACTTCCAGCATACTATAAAATTTACGATCATCTAAACAAGAACGACCACAGACAAGCACAATTGAAACAACAGTTCAGAACAGAAACGCAAGCAAAACTCGCAATTACCTCCAGATACAAAAAGAGGTTGAGATTTGTGAAAATGAACGCCGCGAACAGGACCATCGTGCTCGTCGAACCTATCAATCAAAGTCCCCATGCGATAGTCCCATAGTTGGATCACACCACTGTGAAGACTCGCGAGGATCCACGGTCTTTTGCTATGAAAACTCAGTCCTTTCACTCTATTACTCTTGGTCTCGAACTTCGTCAACATCTTCTATTATCCAAACACTAAACACACACAAACAAACAAACAAAACAACGAATAGAATAAAAAGGAATACAAAATCACATATCAAAACCTAAACATTCGCTTAAACGAAACGCTTAATCGAAAAGTAAACAGATCTAAGAGAAACGGTTAATACAGAAATGAGAAATAAAAGGAGAAAAGACATGGAATTTACCTTAGATCTGATCCGTAAAGTACAAATCAATATATAAGAGATCCTGTATATGAATAGGTTTGCATAGATATAGAGAGAGGGAGTGTACGTGAGAGTGCTTTAGAGAGAGAAAGTGACGTAGTATACAGAGAGAGAGAGAGAGAGAGAGAGAGAGAGAGAGAGTAGTTTCAATTTCTCATTTTAGATCCAAGGCTGTGCCAGAAGTTAAGAAGATGACATAAAGGAGATTTTACAATTTTTACAAGGTCAAAAGAGTGATTTAAATATTTTTTTTCTGTTTTTGGTAAGGAAAGGGGCATAAGCCACTAATAGAACAAAATGTAAAAACTAACATCCTCACAGGGCACTAACGCAGTGTTTGATTGCTGTCCTTGTGGGTGGGGACAGATGACAGGGACACAAAAGTTCTGTCTCCCAACGTGTTTGGTTGCTGTCCCCACCTAATCTTGTCCCGACTTCGGAGACAGAGACATGAAAATCTTGTCTTTCTTGTGACTGTGGCACAAAAAATAAGAGACGGAGACATAAACCAACCTGATATGTGAAATGTCCAAAATGCCCTTAGCTTAAAACCTAAAACAAAGCATCTCTGTCTTCGAACTCCCGCAGCTCTCCGTCTCTGCTCTTGTACGTGGTGTCTCAGTGAAAGGTATGAATTATTTCCCTTCATGTTTTCTTCTTCTTTGCCTCTCGATTCGGTGTGCTTGGGCTTGCTTCTGAGTTAAAAGGTGAGAAAGTGGAGAGGGATGGAACATGTAGTCCTCTCATCTCTTGTGTTGATGGGTTGTGGATATGGGCGTTGATGGTGGCAAATTGCGATTAATGTGAGATAGTGTACATAGTATCTGCCACATTGGAGTGGGGCACTGCAAGAGATGAGAGGGATTGGCCCTACGATAGCTTATGAGTGATATGTTGTGAATTATTTTTTTTCAGATTATGCGAATAGAGTATGTTCACTCCAAAGGATTTCTGCATAGAGACATAAAGCCTGATAACTTCCTTATGGGTCTTGGTCGGAAAGCAAATCAGGTAATGTTGATTTGTGGCATCATTTTGGTATGGCAATAGACTTTGAATCAGGTTATACTGTTGAGCTTATTGGATTCTATATTTTAGGTTTACATAATTGATTTTGGGCTTGCAAAACGATATCGAGATGCCACGACAAATCGACATATTCCGTATAGGTAATTATTTGTTTGTTTTTAAGTTCCTATCCATCATCTTCATGTATATTCATCTGTGGCTTACAGCAGAAAAATCGAATTTGTTTTACTTAAAATTGATGAAGATAAAAAGAGGGAAGGTGATGAAGTGGGATTTGATGTAACCCATTCTTCTTCTGTATTCTTATCAGGGAGAACAAGAACTTAACTGGAACTGCACGTTACGCCAGTTGCAATACTCATCTGGGAATTGGTAAGCTAAATTATACTATTACTGAAAATCAAGTTAAGAATTCATGTTTATTCACATAATCATATTTTTTTTCCCGTGAGCTTCCATATGACTTCATTCCTTCCATTTTTTGTAGAGCAAAGCCGTCGTGATGATCTGGAGTCACTTGGTTTTTTACTGTTATATTTTCTTAGGGGAAGGTATGTCTTACCTAAAGTTCATTTCTGGTCTGAATTGTTTTTGCCAGATTTGTAAAACCAATGCGATTGTCAAGTTATCAGAATGAAATGTTGTTAGGTTTTGTAGCGTACGGGTTTTGTGTCTTGAGCTGACTAAATTTCTCTATTTAGCCTTCCCTGGCAGGGCTTAAAAGCTGCCACGAAGAAACAGAAGTATGACAAAATTTGTGAGAAGAAATTATCAACTCCAATTGAGGTTTGATTCTAGTTCCTTCAAGTATTAATTAAAAGCTAAGTTAATCGAGGTTTGATTCTAGTACTGCAAGTATTAATGAAAAGCCAAGTTAGTTAAGGTTTGATTCTGGTTCTAAAAGTATTATTCTAAAGCTAAGCTACAATTTTGTCACATAATTCCTTTGCAGGTTCTGTGCAAAAGTCATCCAGTGGAGTTTGCTTCTTACCTTCATTATTGCCATTCACTTACATTTGATCAGCGACCTGATTATGGATTTTTGAAGCGCCTGTTCCGGGACTTGCTTGCACGTGAAGGTATTGATGAATTTGAGCTATCAATAGCATATCAGGGCGAAGATTTTTTTTTCCCTACTGATATCAATTCCTTGGTATTTTGACATAACTCTCAATAATCTCAACAATTTCATTATTTAGTTTAGATGAATTACCTCGTGTCAGTTCAATGCTTTCTCTGTTCTATCAAAGTTGATGGATTGGCTTGATTAGCGATGAAGTTCAAGGAAGGGATACATTGACCCCGTTAAACAAAGAATTGAAAGAAAGACCTATTAACGAGAGAGGAAGTGGAGTTATTAGATACACAGATTCGAGTACAATGAAAGACAGACAGCAGTGTTGGTAAGCAGGGGAGGAGTGAACCAAGCATGTATGGGACTGTTAGAAGAGGGAATAAGGATGACAGAAAAATTTAAGAATAATGGTGAAACGGGCTTGGAGTAAATGTGCTTCAATCCCTTACTTATCTGGCAGAGAAATAAAAAGAGGAAAATTGATGGTGTTAACCGGGGAGACCGAGTAAAAACTTGAGGGAAGAAAAGGCTAAATATTTTAAGAGTATAAGTGGGTGGATTAAATTGTGAATTAGTGTATAAATTTTGTTTAAGAAGAAGATACTCAAAACTTTTAAGATTTGAGGTAAAGATTTATTATTTGATGTTAGATATTACAAATTATTTACATATTTACAAAATTCAAATTCACATTTAGAATTAAAATATGATTTAAACAATTTAATTTCACTTTTCTGTAAGTTCTTTTGTTTAAACAAGAATTATAATAAATATTTAAAATCACAATGATATATACAACTCATAGTTACAAAATTTTATTTTATTATTTAAGGTTTTTAATGATGTTAAGTATACCATATTTTTTAAATATGGTCATATAGTCAATACAAGTAATATTTTAATGGAAATCTCGGTAATGATTCTTCCCAGGATGTGAATTTGATTACATTTTTGATTGGACCATCATCAAGTACCAGCAGTCCCAGAAGGGAAGAACTCAGCCTCGAGTATCTGTTAGTAACTCTCGACTTCTATTTTCTTACACTTCCATTTTATTCTCTTAACGTTGAATGTATGTGGCTTAAAGTTCAATTGCTGCATGAAGCAATCTATGTTTAGTTTGAATTTGAGGATGAACAAACTTAGCAGAAGTTGAAGCCTTGTATTTTCTTATTACAGCCAGTTCCTGGACCAAGTAGTAGTCATGCAGTGCATAAAGAGATGGAGAATCCCCAAGGTTAGAAATTGCCTTTTGTTCTCTGCAGATGTTCATGATTGAGTGTCTTCTTAGCCTGTTGATAATCTAAGTTCAATTTGAACTTTCAAGTCCAGTGCTTCCCACACAGTTTTAAAAATTTTGAAAGTTATCAGCTCACCTGTTTCTTATTAATTGAGAAACTGTATTGTTCAGTAAGTTTGTGATTGATGTACTGTAACAGGACAGGTTAAACGTCCATTTAAATTAAGGGTATGTTGGTTATCATTTTTTGGTCATATACTGATCACACATCCAAAGGCAGTGTTTTATTGAAGGATATTCGACAAATATACAGTACTTATTAGGGTGAAAATTTAGTGATTTGAAATGACAACCAAGTCAAGTGACCCTCATGAGACATCATTGTGAAAATTTAGTGATTTGAAATGACAACCTAGTCAAGTGACCCTCATGAGACATCATTCTCAATTTGTTCATCATGGTAGTTATGGTAACCCTTTAGCCCCTGAATTAGCCAGAAGCGGCAGCATGCTTAAATCCCTTCCATCCAAGTGATAATTTTTCTCAGAAGGTGATAGCTATTTCTTTGCAACGACATCATTTGAAAGTGCGATTTTTGTTCTGGGATTAGCAGTGTGGAAAAAGTAATAAATCAAGAGAAGCTTTATCTCCCAACAAAATGATCCAGCCGCTAGCACTGTAAGATCAACTTTGTGAAGATGAATCCTTCATTTGTTCTTGTCTGTCTTAATATAAGCGCATAATAATCCATAGAGTTGGCTGTGTCCTTAAAACATATGTCATTAACAGCTGGTTTTTGGCTAAAGTTTTGTCCTTGTTTAGAGCAATAATACTTGTTGTGACCTGCAGGAAGTAGTAATCCTCCTTACTCAACTGATATTCTGCGATCTACTACTGCTGGCATAAGAATGGAATTGAAACCAGGACCTGGCAAAAATTTGACATCTGATAGCCATTTTGACACGCATGTAAGTCTCTACTAAGCAAACAGATTATGTAACTTTACTAATAAAATTTCTTGGACCCTTTTTTTCCCTTGAAAACCTCTTTTCATTATTGCTTATGATTTATGAAAATAAAATTTTGATTTCTGGGGGAGCTTCTGGCACAAGTTGTGTCTCTTCTAAAAGTTCAGTAAAGCAGTCCCTATATCTCTAGAGCCATTTTCCTACATTGCGTGAATTTGATCAAAAACCTACTTTTGTAGATGGCAAGTGATGCGCACATGGCCTCCACTTCATATCCACACACCAGTACTTCAAAAAGAAATTTAGCAAAAGCTATTGTTCAAAGTGAAGCTGAAAATCCTGGTCATGGGAATAACAGTAAAATTGGCCCCTCAAGCAGTTGGATTTCAGCATTGCAGCGCCATCCTGCAAAATGATCAAGGTGGTAAAATTTATTGTCAATAGATCAGTTTTGGATGAAGTTCAATACTGCCTTTTTCTATGGGAATGCTGTTGTAGAGTTACATTTAACAGTAAGAGTGACAATGTCATACAATGTGATTTTGCTGTGGATCTGGTGAAGAAGATTCTTGGTAAATCCATCGGAGGAACAAAATCGTTGGTCACATGGTGTGGTGCTTCCTGCTATGTTTCTCATCAAGATCGCTGTTGCATATATTGGACCCTGATATACTTCTTACGTGATGAAAACCAGGTTGCATTACTTTACAAGGTGACTTCAAACACATTGGTTTTCATTGGATACCAACATAAGTTTGGTTCCTGTGCTGTACATAAATATTTTAATTGACTCAAACATATTGTATTTGTGGCTCCATGTATTATGAATTGAATTTGAAGCTTTGGTCCATTTTCTTCTTTTTCTTACCAGAATGCAGTTTCTTTTTGCCAGTTGACATCTGTTAAAGTTTCTTGAATGGTATTTATTTCCTGTTCTGCTCTTAATATTTTAATATCATGGAGTGAAACCTGAGAATCTTCATCAACAGTTTTCATCTTCATTTTCATACTTTTGACCATACTGTGAAAGTGTATAATGTCAAGAGTATAATTCACAGTCACGCATATGAGATGCTTTAACTAGCCTAAGAAACTGGGGAGTTATCCGGGGTCATCTTGGCATTTGTTTCAACTCAGGGGTAAAGGTAATGTCTTGCCAAATGTCTTGGCAATGAGCAGGATCAATCTTAAGTTGATCAGCTGTGGTCATGTATACGAGTGGCTGGGTTATATGTTACAAGTCAATGGTTATTTTATGCTCGAGTTTTGGATTAAATTAATCTGGATAGCAGCTGCACTATAAATTCCCCAATTTTTTATTTACTTTCATCTGTTTGTCCAAGGTGATTTTGCTTTTGCAATATGTTAATTCTTGATTATTGCATGTCTTCCCAACTTATAATTAGGTCATCCTCATGGTGATGCAGGGAAGTTGGTTTTAACTGCATGTATTAATATCCCTTTGCTAACATAGGGAAAGAACATTCACATTATTGATATAATTAGTTGCTTGGCATTTATGTTTCCATTTTCCATCAAGTACTGTGCTGCATTTATTCTAGATTTGACATAGAACTTCGTTTGCCAAAGGAGCACAAGTTTTCCTCGATTGATTTCTTTTTCTAGGTAGAAAGATTGTAAGATTTTGTTATGTTTTGTCATCATTTTGGATAACAATTTAACGTAAACCTCTCGATTATCGATTTATACTTTCTAGTTTGCAGGATTCTTTCTTCCTATGGCTTTTTTTCTGCACCAATTATAATGCAAGGAACTGTTTAGGAAGGATGGCACCTGAAGACCATTAACTCTTGGATTTGGGTTCTTTACTAGTGTTGGGATGAGGCTGCCGGTGTGATAAGCAGGGCACCTGATCCTCATTGGTTATGTTGTTATCCTCACTGTGGCAATGTTGAAATCTGTTTATCACAGGTTGCTTGCACTGTTGAGTTGCACTTGCTAAAGATCCTGTGGGTCAAATAATCTTCTGAAGGTGAATTAAGCATGTCTCTGATGCAAGCCCATGAAAGTGAGATGTGAAAATTTGACTGAGGTGAGAATACTAGGAGAGCATCAAGCCAGAAGGTTGCTCAACTTATCCTTGTGGTAGTATGATGTCAATTTTAGCGGTGTGGAAGCCTACCCAATGGAGGGTGTGTGGAAAATATTCAGAGTAGTTGACAGCTTGGAAAAGTTACTTGGACATCGGGTGATTTCCGAAGATAGTTTAAATGCTTGACAAAAAGAAGAAATTGTGGCTGGATCCAATTGAAAAATCAACATTCTCGTTTCCCTTTTATGACAGCTAACGAAGCCGCACTTTGAATTTTATGGTGGTTACTCATTTTTAATCTTCTAGAATCAGCAACAAACAGCTGCAGAAAGTTTGAGGTACGCCCAATTTTAGCCTACAAACAAATGTAACCTGCTAATGCATATCTGGCTATCGATCAAGCAAGAGTTCCACGTTGAATACCCTCTTATTGAGCTAAGCTCGCCCTTTTGGATCTGAAAAGGACTAGGAAGTAGTTAGCAGTTCGAGGCATTGAAATATCAGGGCACGTGGAAGCATGGGGGGACCGGGGACCTCTTCTAACGTCCAATCTTTGTTACGCAAATAGTTTGAAAGATTGGAGATTCAGATGACGTCAACATGCGGGACCTTTTCTCAGCTATGTTTGCTGTTCTAATGTTTAGTCTTCCTTCCTTGGCATCTGGAGGATGATCCAGGTCCAGGACATTTGGGTTTCATTTCTCTGTTAGGCAACACTATGGGAATTGGTATGATTTTTCGATTTTGTTCCATTTAGCTCAAAGTCCATCGACAGGGTATTTGCCGTTTCATCTCGTTTATAATAACATAACAATAGCATAATTATATTATTTCCCAAAAAATTATAAGACAGCAAAACGCAAGTATATCGTACTCTTACACATTAAGAGGTTATTGGGTCCATTTTCGTGACCTAAACTAATGCAACTAAATCATTGTATAAAGAGTCCCAACTTCAGAGTATTGACAAGAAGGTAGTGTTTAGGATTTATAATATTTTATTGGAACATTATTCATCAATCTTATCTTTTCTGGTTGATAAATATTATGATAACATTTTGGAATGAAAATGGAAATAAAAAATTCAATTTAAATAATTCACTTAAAGTGTACATTTTCTTTAGAAATTTTTTAGATCAAATTTTGCAAAAAGAGGACTAAAATTACATATATTCAACTACTATATGCTTTCAAATCTTATTCTTCACCACCAAATCATTGCGGGAGACAGTCTGCCCCGTCTCCTAGCTCAGTTGTTGTACACACTTCATTAACCTAATCGCAAAAGTTTGCCTAGTTGTTATTCCTCAAATGTTGGAAAGTTTCCGCCTCAAGAGGCTTTGTGAAATTATTAGTCACATGATCATTTGATTTCACATGAACTAGCTCCACTTCTTTTGCTTTCACTTGCTCTCTTATGAAATCAAATCTTGTATTAATCACTTGGATCTCTAATGATGAACTGGATTCTTTGCCAAAGCAATGGCTGGTTTATTGTCCACATAAATTCTAGGTGGTTCTTCTTGTTGCAAATTCATCTTCTCTAGTATTCTTCTTAGCCAAATACCCTGACAAACACCCTGACAAACACTAGATGCAGCTACAATATATTAAGCTTCACAAGTTGATATAGCAACAATGAGTTGCGTCTTACCCTGCGTTTGGTTCATGTCCTCATGAGTAGGGACAGATGACAGGGACAGAAAAATCCTGTCTTCGACCTGTTTACTTGCTGTCTCCACCAATTTCTGTCCCGACTTCGGATGACAGAGATATAAAATTTTTGTTCATTCCAAAACCAGAGGACAAGAATTCAGAGACGGAGACAGAAACAAAACACGCACGTAAATTTACAAGAAAACCCTCCCCACAATTTACTTCTGATTCAAGGGTAACAGATTGCTTCTTCAATCTAATTAATTACATTGCTATAATTTAATTAATTATATTATAATTAATTAATTAATTAAAATATTTTAATTAATTGATAATTATATTTTAATTAATTAATAACAATATTTTAATCAATGAATAATAATATTTTCATTAATTGATATTTTAATTAATTAATAACAATATTTTAATTAATGAATAATAATATTTTAATTAATTGATATTTTAATTAATTAATTACAATATTTTAATTAATTGCTATAATTTAATTAATTATAATTATATTGTAGTTAATTAATTAATTACACTATTTTAATTAATTGATAATTATATTTTAATTAATTAATAACAATATTTTAATTAATGAATAATAATATTTTAATTA
>JAOTAY010000191.1:39599835-39609907 GCA_025629805.1 Erythroxylum baracoense
AATCTCTGATAACTTTTTCTGTTATAGGAATGAAATAAGATATGCATGGCAAATAAAAAAACATCCTAGGTTTTTCTTAATATTCATTTTTTATTGTGTTAATATTTTTATCTGAAAATAGTGGTACTTAATTGTGAATTTGACAAGTGTAAAAATGGAAGGTAGATCTACTCCATGTCGTTGTTTAGATTATAAAATTGAGGAGCAGCATAACAATAATATTGGCATTGGGTAATAATATGAATTCAAGAGATTTGGTTGCAAGAGATTTAGTACCGAAAATTGGCATGCAGTTCAAGACAGAAAAAGAAGCTTATCAATTTTATTTAATTTATACAAAGCATATGGGCTTTGGAATTAGAAGAAGCAAAAGTCACAAAGATAAATCTGGTAAATTGATTTGCAGGCCTTTTTTATTGTAGTGCTGAAGGTAAAAGAATGCCGGATAAAAGAGATTTGTATGTAAGAGCTCCACGTTTAGAAACAAGATTTGGTTATGAGGCAAAAATGAAAGTTAATAGTGCACAAACTGGAAAATTTCAAGTGATTCAATTTGTGGAGGATCATGATCACTACCTTTCAAGTCCTAACAAAACACATTTGCATAGAAGTCACAGAAAGATATCTTCAGCTATAAATAAACAAAGATATCTTCAGCTAGAAACAAACAAAGCAAGTTGACGACCCTCACCATTCTTTCGGTGACTTCTATGCAAATGTGTTTCGTTAGGACTTGAAAGGTAGTGATTGTGATCCTCCATAAATTGAATCACTTGAAAATTTCCAGTTTGCACACTATTAACTTTCATTCTTGCCTCAAAACCAAATCTTGTTTCTGAACGTGGAGCTCTTACATACAAATCTCTTCTATCTGGCATCCTTTTACCTTCAGCACTATAACAAAAAAGCCTGCAAATCAATTTACCATATTTATCTTTGTGACTTTTGCTTTTTTTAATTCCAAAGCCCACATGCTTAGCATAAATTAAATAAAATTGATAAGCTTCTTCTTCTGTCTCAAACTGCGTGCCAATTTTTGGTACTAACTCTCTTGCAATAAATCTCTTGAATTCATATTACTACTCTCATTCTTAATGCCAATATCATTGTTATGCTGCTCCTTTTTAATTTCATAATCTAAATAACGACATGGAGTAGATCTACCTTCCATTTTTACACTTGTCAAATTCACAATCGAGTACCATTATTTTCAGAATTATTAACACAAACAAAAACGAGTATTAAGAAAAACCTAGGATATTTTTTTATTTTCCATGCATATCTTATTTCATTCCTATAATAGAAAAAGTTATCAGAGATTTGACGATAAATTGTTTCCATAAAATGAATGATATGTTTTAGAAGTTCTTAACCACAGGTTAATATTAAGCAACTCAAACATTTTCACATTAATTATCACTAACGTGTATGTAAAAATAGAAACTATAAACACAAAAAAAAAAGTTAGATACCAACAACAAATTTCAAATATCTTCAACACTTACTGAAAACATAAATAACAACCAACTCAACCTTTACACATTAATGATCACTCACGTATATGTAAAAGCAAAAACTATAAACAGAAACATAAAAGTTAGATAACAATGAATTCTAAATATCTTCAACAATTACTGTAATGAAAACATATATAACAAATATCTTTAACAATCAGCAAGTAAATAAACAAAGGCAACAGACAACCATTCCTCAATAATTGATTAAGTTAAAGAAATGGTAAAAAAAATAAACATAAAGAGGGAGATACAGACTAACAAAAAGAACAGACAAAAATTAATTGAAAAGATACTTAAAATTGTCAAAATATTACCTTTCTTTTTCTACTGTAATTCATCAAATGTCGTTCTTCAAATGATATTATAAGTTAATTTGCTTGAAGAAAATAAAGTTTTTGAAAATGGGATAAACAAATAAGTTAAAAAGCGAGAAATGTTACTAAAAATTGCTTTGGAAATGACAAACATTACAATCATCATCATTATCTTAATTTTATGTGTAAAGAATTTACTAATATTTTATTTTTGCAATATGATAATTTTCATTTTAATTCCTTAATAAAATTAATTAATTATGAAGCAGAGCATGCATGGCCATGCGACATATTGCTGCACGGTCGTGCATGTGCTATTTTCTCATATAAATTTAGTGGCGTCATATGAAGAAGAAAAGAGGTAAATGCTTTCTGAAGTAACGAAGGAGAGAGGTAAATGTCTTATTCATCATATTGCTTACATTTCTTTATCATTGTGGTATTGCTTACATTTCTTTTATCATTGTTATATTTGTAGATTCTATGTTACTTTGTTTGATTGGAGTCAAAATATCTTACAAACAGAAGAAGACTATACTAATGATGACTTAAATGACAATGATGATACTTTTCTCGAATATATTAGTGATGAAGAATCTAATGATAATGTACTTAATGATGATGATTTTCAAAATCTCGATCATAGTGATTGAATGTAAATAAATTGTTTGTATTGTTTGAAATGTTATGTTCATAATTGCCTTATGTTATTGATGTTTTACTTATGTTAATTTACAATGACTAGATGCATATTGTTAATGTTTCACTTATGTTTCTGTGGAATGTTATGCCAAATGTTTAGTATTTGACTGCTGATCTCTTTATATTCATATGGAAATTTGATGTTTGAGTTAAGATTATACGTTATGTTCATATTTTGTTTTACACAGATTCATTATAATGGCACCTGCATTATAATGGCACCTGCATCTCTCACAAAACAACTAACAATTGCATCTTTGAATGAAGAAAGTCAGCAACAACCTTTACCAACATTATTTGTTAGTCATGAGGGATCTTCACGTTTGTTATTGTTAACCAAACATATTTACATTAACACTGAAATAAAAATTGTAATAAATTAAAATAAATTTGTTTTTAAAATTTATAATAATGTTGAAATTTAAAATAAAATTTTGTCACCAAATAATATTAGCTACCAAAATAAAATCGTCATAAAAATTTATTACCTACGTTTATAAGAATGTCTCTAAAAACATTTACCTATAACAAGAAATTAGTAGCTAAAACTATTCTACTACAAAAACAGAATTGTCACTAAAAACTATTAGTTACCAACAAAAATCGTCACAAAATATTGTTACCTATGTTTACAAAAATGTCTCTAAAATATTTACCTACAATAAAAAATTAGTAGCTAAAACTATTTTGTTACTAAAAGAAATCGTCACTAAAAATAATTACCTACGACTACGGTTTAGTACGTAAAAGCTTTTATCTACAAAACATATATGTCGTAAAATCCTATATGCGATGTTTTTCGTTCTCCTTGGTTATATATTTTACCGACGAAATTATTCTGTATCCAAAATCTTTTTGCGAATATTTTAAGAAAACGTCATGGATATTGTTTTGATACAGGGATTCAGCGACCATTAGGGTGATGACTATTTTTCGTCGCAAATTAATATTTGCAACGATTTTTTAATATTTAGCGATGTTTTGTTTCATCGCCAATAACCTTATCTATTGTAGTGATTTCAATTTACATTTTATTCCCATGATGTTGCATTTCTTCAAGCTTCCAGTGTGATTTTTTATGATTTTAATTCAGAGTTTTTACCTGCATTAAGTGATTGATTTTTTATGTGAATTTTCTCTAAATTGAGATTTTACTTGGAAAGTTCGAAAACTTTGATGAACTGACGGCTGCTGAAGAGAGGGAATTTGTGGACGCTGAAGAACAGAGTTGAAAAATGACCATTTACTTGCCTGTTTTGTTCTATTTTATGTGTATCTTTAGTGATCAATGAACTTTATTACTCATTTTCTTCAATTTTGTCTTCCGTAGGTGAAGAAATTTTTAATTTTTGTGCTCATTAGTTGTGGAAATTAATGATGTTAGGAATATATTAACCGAATGAATTTATATTCAGTTTTCTTTTTGGTGGTATGTTCGTTCGCAAACCAAACTATTAATTTTACGTCAAAAATCGCAAGTATACGGGTCGTTACTTGTAATTAAAAATAGATATCGTCCCACAAAGATTGATGATAGTCACCACTCAATTTAGGTCAAGCTTTGTTTAAGAAAACAATTTCAAAAGATTACAAATTGGAAATTAAATGAGAATTAATTAAGCTAGCAATGAACACCCAATTAAGACAAAGTGCAGTAATTTGAAGGCTAAAGTTTAAAATTAGGAGTCACTCTATCCCTATTTTGCTTCCCTCTTATATTCTTGATCCAATTATGCTTAACCCAAGATTTTCTAATGTTCAACTACCCTCTCTCAATGCGTAATTGGTTGAACCTAATTGAATGTATTAGAATTAGTTATGCTATCTCTAGACTTACCAGCGTTTCCTGATCCTTCATCAAGATTTTAAGCGCTCCTATAGGTGATTTTTAAAAAACAGCTAAGAACTCTCTTCAACTATTTGGAAAAACTTGAATATTTATTAGGTCTATTGGGAGCTAACTCTCATTACACTACCAAACTCAAATAACCACACTCACCCTCTCGATCTTTTGTATGGTATAAGCACAACACATATCACAAAACATCTTTCATTCCATCAAAAATAACAAAAGTTCCACAAATAGTTCAAGAACAACTCCTACAAAATGTTTAGCTACTCATATTTGTGAACAATCCAACAAAATCCATGTTTTTCACACTAAAAGTTATAAAGAGAAAAGAATAAAAACTGGGTAAAGTTAAGAACTCCTCCTCTCTACTCGAAAAAGCTATAAAAGTCTGAAGCTTGATGTTGTAGCCATTTTTCCAAGATAGATTCTGTGTTTCCCTCTTTGGCTAGTCTCTAAAAGACTCACTTTTTCTATTTTTTGGTATGTCTGCTGATTAGATGGAAGTTCCTAGGGTTTTGAGCCTTCTTTTTATGTCTGACAACTTTCTGCATTCTTCACTCTGTTGGCCATAACTTCCTCTCTGGACCTCCGATTGACTTGAAATTTGAACTGCAAGCTCCTTACACATTGTCCTTCCTCTCGACGAGATTTCATTGTCATCTGAATTCTCTAAGTATGCCCAATGCTGCCATTAAATCACCTGTACCACATCTACAGCTGCAACTCTGATACCTGCACAATTTGCCGACAATGTGCATCAATCGATCCTAAAAGAAATAAGCTCCAAAACTATCCTCAAACACTAGATAATGTAACGAAACAACTAAACACTTTAAAGATCAAGAAAAGATGCAAAAGTTGCTAAAGATCAAATAAACTAGAACTAAAACACGCTAAGACGCACTTAAAACACATGAAAACACACTACAAACATAACCTAAAAACATACTTATCAATAGTCTTTCGTTAGTGTTATATATATAGGGATTTCTAGCTAGGACAAAATAAATTGATTGTGTAATTTGTAATTCATATTAATTATTATTTGGTAATTCAACTTAAATCTATGTTGAGTAGTCATGTCCGTGACTAATTAAGTTATGGGCGTGATTTTGATGCACGATTGTGAGAAGTCACAGGCGTGCATTTATTTTAATAATTGTTAATACCTCATGGGTGTGACTTAAGATGTCACACCTGTGAGACAATTTTTTTTATAATTTCATGTCTGCGAATAAATAATAATAACTTGTCACAAAATATTTAATAATATTAATATTATAACATGCTTACGGGCGTGACTTATTATGTCACACCCGTTACTTTGTTATCATTTAATTTCATGTGTGCATATAAATAACAAGAACATGCACGCTTGTTATCTAGTTATAACTGTGCATGCTATCATATACAATTAATAACATGAATAAAAGCAGGTAATAATTTATAATTAATAATAACATTAAAAAATTAATAATATTGAACAATGAATAAAACTGTAATTAATAATCAAATAATATTTATTCAATAATATTTATTAAATATATTTGTCTGAGGCGTTAAAGCATGAATTATATTTTAATAAGTTAATTAATTATAGTTTAATTGATTAATTAATTACTTATCATTTGGTCAATGAATTAATTATTTTTAAATTAATTTATTATATTCATATATGTTCTTCCACTTATCTTATTTAGATAGAGCGTCACAAATAAATAAATGTTTTTGTTAATAGTTCCAAAATATTTACCTTTTTAATCAGTTATGTGATCCACCTATTTGCTTAAGCTAAATATGCTCTTTGCTTTCCTTCTTTTCTTTTGTGTGAAGAGTGTGCATTTGATGAAGTTACCATTTGTGAATATAAAATAGGATAGTTCTAAAACTAATTGATGATCTCCCCAGTGGTTTAAAAAAAGATTAAAATTTTGAAAAAAATTGAGTTTGTTGTACATATTTAACATGATTTTATTTATCTAGAAATAATTAAATCGCACGTAATATTAAGAGTACTGCTCAAATTAGACTAACGTTTTTAGGTTTAAAATGTATGTTCAGAATTTCAAATGATGTTGTATTTATAGGAATCTACTTTACAAACATCTGATAAAAATGAAAATGCAAGACAAAACAAGGCATGTTAAAAAGAGAGCAAATAAATAGAAAGTAAAGAAAACGGTTTCTTTTGATATGTTGAGATGCCAACGAATTTTGAATAATTATTTTATGAATGTGCGTGAGTTTAATAAAGACAATTATCAAATGCCATAACTAAGTCACGGTTATGACCCAAGTAATAAAATATTACTGACGGTTGTCATTTAACAACAAAAAACCATCATGTAGTTATCCAGAAGAAAACAAGAAATTAAAGAAGAAAAGGTATAAAAGTTACATGATTATTTTTCCTGAAGAAAAATAGCCTATGACAATTTGGGTTTTTGTTACTGTCATTGACATCTGCATTTAACGCTGGTGTGGGTTCACTGTCGCTGAATCTTTTATGAAGGCATTGTCTGACTTTTGAAGAAGATTCAACAATATCTTCTAAAAATATAAAAAACCAAAGTATATTAGCTACAGAATATATAAGGTAACATTATCTTTTTGATAAAAACTCTAAGTAAATAAATAATATATGATAATATAATTAAAGTAAAAAAGAAGTTTACATAGTTTGAGAAAGATAAAAATGCAAAAATTGAATGAATGAATAATGACAAATACCAAATTCAATGAATAAATAATGACAAATACCTTAAATATGTGCAGTGTAATGCCAACAGTGTTATTTTGATCATCGATTGAAATTTCATCATCTTTTCCAATTGAAGTCGAAGCCTTTTGTAATTCATTTTCATCAATTTCACGGTAATAGATAACAGTGAACCGTTGTCTTCCATCTGGTGAGTGAACATGTATAGGTTTGATATGAAGAAGAAATGTCTTGCTTTTTAATTCTGCATGGACCTTTTCTAGAGGAAGTTCGAAACTCTTATTATGGGAAGGCAAAAATGTTAATTGTTAGTCATGTAATAATGATATCATAATTCTTGTTATATTAAAGCGCATCTGTAGTAAGTCAAAAAAATATCACCTAGTGGTAAGATTACATAGCTTCAATTGCAGTAAACTTCAAAAGTTTTTCACCAAGTTCACCAAAAATAAAAGTTGTGATAGTCCTTGTTTCGTCAGTTAAATCCACATCATAGCGGTATCTATATTTGCAACCAAGAGTTAACGAGAATATATATGTTAATTAGATATACTGAAAGCTTGTTATAAACGAAAAAAAGGATATTAAAATCATAAATTTAGAGATGTCAAATGGGCGTGATAAGGTCTCACGGGTGTGAAGAAGGTGTGATGGTTGTGACACCCGTGACATCCATCTACATTAACTTGCGAATGCTGTTGAAAAAAATTCCACACATATACAGTGCATTAGACAAAAAAAAGGCAGTAAATTGAAAAGAGAAAAGAGAAAAAGAAAAACCTGGGTTCAGCCGGAGTTTCTCTCTGCAAGAATTATAAGTAAATGGAACTCCATAAGTAGTAGTTGTAGAACGAAAGCATTTCTTGCATGTCATATACCAGTACTTTAGCAAGATGTGTTGGATGGAAATATTAGCTTTAATTCATGCTGTCTGCAAATATATAATTAGATTTTTATTAAAAAATTAATATCAAATAAGTAATGTGTATGAGAATATAAAATATATTTACCTTACTGGTAGACTTCAAGAAGATGATTTTGTTAATGTTTTTGAAATGATCCAAAAGATATATCAGGATTATATCTCAGATAAGCTTGTTAGTTAATAAGGTTTTTAAGCTCCTTATTATTTCGTTGTGCCCTTAAAGTGAATAATTATAAATATAAAAGCATTAAAATATTATAAATTTTGTATATAATTTTATTGGTTGTTGGAGTAAAGATAAAAAATATGGCAGTACCAATTTTTAAGATCCGCCACTTCTTGTATCGGTGGATTAATAAGAATTGCCGCGTCAAATTAGGTGGATAATGCAACACCTAAAATTTTTCAATTGTAAGGTAAAAATAAAATAGAAGGATAACTAATAAAATGTAAAAGCGTGATGAAGAAAAAACAAAAATATCATTATAGAAGTTGACTTTTAGCCTGCGACACACAATTATCGAATAAGAATGTAAGGATTCGATAATTTGTTGGCCCTCGTTAGTAACAAAAGAATTCCACATCGATAGTATAAATGTTTGTTACCTAATATAAAAAAGAAATGTTAAAAAAAAGAAAGAGAACTTATCTCAGGTTTTACCAACTATAACGAATAACAGAGAATGTAAATTACTGTTTGTTGGCAAGAACAAATTTTTGCACAGTTGAAAGTTTGCCATCTTTGTGATTTATTTCTAATGCAAGACTTCAATAACCACAACCAAAATATCTATCATATGTTAAATATAAATATCATCAGATATAATAGGAAAAAATAATCAACGTTGTATAAAGAAATAGATAAAGGGTCTAACCAACTAATTTTTCCTTGTCGTTTGTATAATTGATAAGATCTGTGAAAGGTGTATAGTTGAATTTCATGGGGATGATGTTGTCATCATTTGGCACAGGTTTAATAACAGTGCGACTTGTAATTATCTGTTATATTTTTAAGTCTTCAGTTTGGTACTGAGGCAGAATTGGCTACACAATGGCATTACAAATGATATATGTTAGATATATGGTATCTATCTTTTTATTTTGTTTTGGCATATTTATTATAATTGGACATATAAGATATTAATTAGATGATGATAGCTAATCAAGTATCTTTGTTTAACTTAGATCCAAAAATTATTTGGATGATCTTCTAATAGTGGAAAAATTTTATCTTGGATTGAAGTCTATTTTAAGAGGTATTGTGACATATCACGTAGGTGTGAAGTTTTGGATTGATTGGCTGGAAGTTGTTGTTGAGATTTTTTTTTTGTGTCAAAGTAGTGGAAAAAGGGTGAAGGGTATTACCGTAAGTTTTACTGTGACTTAAAAGTGATTTTTTTCTGGAAACATATAGGGGTGTGGTTTTGAGTGTGTGAAAAACCTACAACTGATCCTGTAGTGTAAGTGTGTGTCTTCATCAGCTACGTTTTTGTCTTTTAGGGTGTTAGTGTGGGACTCTAATACTGATTGATTCATGTAACACATGTTGATTGGTCATCTCACCTTGGACTGCGTTGGTGTTGGTTTAATGAAGAGTGTTGTGAGCATAAATTACATATGAAAGAAATGAAGCTTACGTGATTTTTTGGAATATAAGATAAAGGTAAGTTGCAAGATCTTTGAGGGAACCCACGACGTCTAACCATGCTACTGGCTCCAAAACAACAGCCATTTTTGCGCAGAATGATGATGATGAGAGCAACGATTATTAATTGATTTCTTTATGGTCTCCGTATACTTTGATTGGTGAATGTGTTATCGATACAACTGTGATTTCGTGTTGGTGTTTATGTGAATCAGCCTATTGTAGTTACGAAAACTTCCAGATCTATTTTAGTGGAGCAGAACTCATCGGGAAGTTGTTCTTTTCTATCTCAAGTGTCGTTAGATTTCGTTCTTTATTATTTTAATCACTTGAGTTATTTGTTCATTGTTCTTTCATTAAAAGATTGATTGAGAAAATCCTCTGTCGAGGTTAGTACG
>JAOTAY010000191.1:39633556-39644931 GCA_025629805.1 Erythroxylum baracoense
ATAAAAATTAATGAGTTTGATAACGTTATATCAAGTAATTAAAATATTAAATTTTAAATAATTAAAATATTAAATTTTAAGTTTAAAATTAAAATTAAAATTAAAATTAAAATTGTTTATTTATTATTTATTAAAATTAAATATGACAGAGAAAAATACGAAAACAAATAGTGACATATTTATAATTGAATAATATGCAAATTAAAAAAATTAATAATGCACTTAATAATTTTATGTATTAATTGAATATGAGAATGGATCATTATAAAATTGAATTGAATTGAATTATTTATTTATTATTAAGTCTTAAGTTTGTTAAATAAAGGTGTAAATAAATAAAAATATAAATATAAATTTTTAAATATAAATAACATATAATAGAACAAAATTGATTAAATAACTAATAATAATAATTTTATTTTTAATAATAAATTGTATATAATTAATAATAAAATAATAAATCTTTTATTAAAATTTTTATTATTTTAAAATAAAAATATTTAAAAAATTATTTCTCACAATTGTGCGTGACTTTTTAATTGGACGTGATTTTTGTTTTAAAATAATAGCGTTAAACTTCTTGTAATAATCATTTTAATATCAAGGGTATAATAGTCATTTATTATTCATTTCATTCTATCCATCTTTCAAACGATGTTTCACTACATTACATTATAAACCCTTCCATCTCTCCTAAACAACTTTTCCCTATATTAGGTTCCATTTCATTAGAAACCATTTCCTTCCGCTCTATTTCATTCCCTTCCATTCTATTAATTAACACCCAACCAAACAGGTCCTAAGTTTATAAAAGTCGTTCCGCGACGTATCAAGAGGCAAGAATTCGTTTCCATTATTTTACAACAGTTTCAATGGTTTACAGAGTTGCATTGCCATTTGCCTAAAGCAGCTTAGTACTTTTATGGAGTATCACATAAGAACAAAACTTTCCAAACTACAGTGATTCGATACGAGTGCCTAGAATCCATGAATAAGCATGCAACCCAAGACGTTGACACGATGGCACTTTAATCCTGCCAAAAATTAGTAAAAAGGTTACGAAGATTGCTTCTAAGACAATTGATGAACCAAGTAGGTCTCTCCAACATTTTAAATATATATTGAAACATCCAAATTGATGTTCTCCCACTTAAGTTTGATATTTGACATTGTCATAAGACTGAAAGGGTAAGGGTAAAAGGTTAGGAAAGAAACTTATATGGATTATTAATTTCCCCTTGAAATGGCAGTGTTATGATCGATTCAAAAGTTGTTCCTTATTTTTACGAGGCAAATGGGTTCTGAGATCAATCGATGGGCAGATTCTGTATCAAGTTCTACATAATGGAAGTAACCAGCTTTGGCCGCCCACAAGCTGACATGAGGTTCATCACCTCTGTCTCAAAGTCCCATTCTTAAGCCTGTCTTTCTCATGATACATGTTAAATATATAGTAATCAAAAGTTAAAGAAAGAACTAAGAAGCTTGGCCCCTATAAATAGGTGGGTGACTGGGTGAAAATGGCCATCTTCTTCCAACTTCTGAGGCACCACTGAGAACAAGGGGGAGATGAAAGCTGTAAACTTTAACCTTTAAGATTCTCAATATATTTTATAATAGCCCGAAAGCCAACTTGCTCTTCCCTTCTTTAATGGAGAGAGAGAGAGAGAGTGAGATATGGTATCCATCCAGAGGTTTCTCTAGAGTCAGATATAATCAAGAACCCCGAGCTTACTTGTTTATCCAGAGCCCCTGTTGCCCATACGCCCATAACAACTTTGTCACTATCCTTTGATTCACTCACATTCAATACATCTTTTCTATTACACAGCACAGCCATGGAAGACATTTCAGTTTCAGAGAGAGGAAAGAGAGTTAAAGAGAAAAGAACTATGAAGATCGGGTGTGACCTGTGCGACAACGCAGAAGCCTCAGTGTTTTGTTCTGCTGATGAAGCTGCTCTCTGTGAGGATTGTGATTATCGTGTTCATTATGCAAACAAGCTTGCAAGAAAACATTTGCGCTGTTCTTTACTCCATCCTTCTTTCAAAGAATTCCCTCTTTGTGATATATGTCAGGTGCTAAGATCCTTCATTCCCTTGTTTATCTCCTTCATTATTTTCTGGATCTGTCTATCATAGCTTCAACAATCAATGGATTCAAGATGGTATCAAAAAAACCTAAGATCTTGCAATCACCCTTCATCTTAATGTGTCAGATTCATTGAGTGGTAGTATCTAATCTTGGTGATGCGTTTTTTTTAACTCAGGAAAAAAGGGCTATTCTTTTCTGTCAAGAAGATCGAGCAATTCTATGCAGAGAATGTGACCTTCCCATTCACAAAGCAAATGAACATACCCAGAAACACAATAGGTTTCTTCTGACAGGAGTCAAACTCTCAGCTTCTTCTTCATACCCAACATCATCTTCCTGCAATGACTTGGATGCTAATGTTAAAAGCAACAGTAAAAGCTCGCAACCATCTTCAAACAAGCAAGGGTCAGTTTCTAACGAGTTTTTCAATTCTCCATCCATTGACAGATCATTATCACCTTCAGTAGGATACAAAGTTGACTATAACAGTACTTGTGACAATGCTTCAATATCCACAAGTAGCATATCAGAGTATTTGGAGCCACTACATGGTTGGATTGTGGATGATTTTCTTGACCCTTCGTTGCCTACTGTTGGCTTCCCAAAGGTTTGGAGCACTCCCTCTATCTAAAGACACAAAACTCTGTTTTTGAGAGTGTTCATTTTTTGGACATCCGTCAAGTTTCGAACAACCATTTCCCTGACGATGTTCGTGCGGTTTTGATGCAGACTTTCGATAACCTCTTGCCATTGGCGGATCAAGATCTTGATAGCTACGTGAGCTGTTTTTCGGCAGAACTTACCACATTCTGTTCCCCTCTTCGCAGACCTCTCCACAATGGCATACTTGGTGATGAATGCGGAGAATCAAAAGTAGCATACAATAAGAACCGGTGTGATGATTGTTTTACAGTTCCAGAAATCATACCACGTAGCAAGAACACCAAACACTGCCCGTGAAGGAAATGTTTTGACGTTCTGATCAATCGGATTTTGTATGGCATGGTCCATTCTTGTTCATATTCGGTGAACGATTTCTACTTTGTCGTTTCACATTTCGGCTTGATATTTTCTAAGCACTACGCGGTCACGGTACACACCCTACTCAAATAGGAGCACAAGGCACGGTAAAACTCATGCTTTAAAATTCAAAATCTTTAAGCCATCCATCAGAATCACCATAATCTACTTTAAATACATACTTTATAGATCAATAGAAGAATTTGTTACTGTTAAAAGATAAAGAATTTGAGAGCAGATGAGAGATTCCAATACAACCTCTACACTTGAGCTCTAGCCCCAAGGCGGGAAAGATGAAATCCAGAACCCAATAATCGCTTGAATAGATGGCAGTAACTTTGAAGAGGTTCTCAAGTCTAGCAGAGCCCAATAGTTTCATTATTAAGTAGTTATTTTAAGACCAATGGCTAATGTAATGCAGACACGAGAATCTAGTAAATAACAGAGATTGAAGCCGTTATGCAAATAAAGCCTGAGACATGTACCTAGTAAAGATGAGAGAAAAGAAGTATGGTGCCAAGGAACCTATGAACCCGTGTAACATTACCAAAGACCATAGGAAGGACATGAAACCCAACTTTCTATACATGTATTAAAAACGGATCGCAAAATTGTGCCACATGCTCGAGAAAAGAGCCAAATTTTATATCTGAATCTAGAGGTTTTTTGTTCCTCATAATGTCTTATTTTACAGCCCACAAGGGAGACGAAAAAGGAAAAATATAGGGATTTACCTTTTAGACAATTACATACAGCAAACCAATAAAAGAATTGCATTCGGTATTGCATTGAAAGTGCAAACAATTTAGTGACGACAAGCCCTGCAGATGAGAGGGGGAAAAGAATCACAAACGTGTAAAATGTTAGTTTCCCAGATTGGAACATCAGAAAATGTCAACTTCCTCTTCAAATTTTATGTCAATGGCACAAAATGCAACAACAGATATCTCCCTTGCTCACTTGTCTATCAATGCAAAAGATATATACGGATAAATGCACTTGGTCCATTAAAAAGCAATAAAAAAGAAAGGCATGAATGACCTTCATCTTGGAGGGTATCCGTTGCAGTGTCAAGATGCAAATGCAAACAGCCTATCTGCAATCTTTGTGCGACAAATTGGACATTCAGAACAAGCAAGCGAACAAGATTTACACACTGCAAAGATACATGAGAGAAAGTTATAACAGTGAAAATAATAGCTCTATTCACAAAAAAGAGAAACTGCAGTGACTTACAACAAAAATGTCGACAAGGTAGAAGAATTGCTGCTGTTGGTGATTCAAAACAAACTTTACACATATGGAAATTGGCATCTCCATTTCCTTGGCTCTTTAGTTCTTTTTCCTTCATTTCTTGCATCCGTGCCTGAAAGAACAAAAATTAGAATCTATATAGGCACCCCAAAAAATCGACTAAAATCATTCAAATCACTTCAATATAAAATTCGCAATCCTTGGGCATCTACTTATACAAGAAATTTACGAGCCTCGAGAACAATAGACATAATTAAATGTAATAGGAAGACGAAAGGATCAACTTAAGCTATTACCTATAATGAAAATACAGATCAGCAGTCATCCACATAAGAAACTTTCCAAAGATTGGAGATCTGGACAACTAGAAAACTTAGTCTAGTATCAATACCATTTGAAGCCCAAAGAACATATGCATTTTATACAAGTTAGCTTTCAAACAAATAAAAAGAAAGCATGCCTTGCACAGGTATGTCTTAGACAGACCGTTTGAACATGGCAAAAACATCAGACAAGAGTAACTACAGATGCCTCTGCAACAATATTTACCTTCAAGCGCATGACTAGAGGCTCTTCTCTTGGAGTTTCATCAGCTGGTTTCGATGTATCCAATGCCTGTGCCTCTCTCACATCAACACTATGGTCAATGCCATTGGTTTTTTTATCACAAGTGTGATCAATCCCATCAGCACTCAAGTCAGGGGTAGTTCCCCCTTCTTTCTTTAACCTAGCAACAAGCACCCACATGTTGGCTAAATCATTTTCTAAAGCCTGTTCCCTTTTCTTCGCCTCTTCAGCTTTTTTCCTATACTCCTCTTCAATGAATGCCTTTTCAGTTAAGGCTGCCTCAAGAACTGCCTCCCGCTGTTTCCGTGCCTGTAGTTCCATGTTAATGTCATCAGGACCAAGATCCCGTGATTCAAAGTCAGCAGAATGCATTCCGAAAGTATCATTTCCTCTGCCAGAAAACCTCCCTTTCCTCCCCAGTCTTGTACCATCACTATACTTCCGGTTCATACCATTCACAGATTGCATGCCTCCATTTCTGGAATGTGCTGAATCTCGAGTAGCAACCAGTTCTTTTTCTAACTTTGCGTTCTGTATAGATAGCTTGGTGACTTCACTCGCCAAATTCTTCAGTTCAACTGCAGCGGCAGAGGCAAGTTCCTTTGCGTAGGAGGCCTCTTCTGCTAGTTTCTGATTTTGAACATGTAACCCACTATTTTCCTCGGAAAGCTGAACCTGTTCTAGCTTCAACTTTTCATTCTCTATCTCCTGTTCAAGTAAGAAAGGAAATTCATACTCAATACATTGTTCATGATGTAACCATTGGAAAAATCTTAAATATGGATGGCATGTGGCCTATCACAAGAATCTCAATCTAAATATTCCCCAGTAATGCCATTTTCAGGATTTCTTTCCAAAGCAGTACCAATATATTATGTGAATGATTACAAGACGTTACATGAACCAAATGCTAAGCAGTTTCAGATCATGGTGGAAATTTAGACCAAAAGGTGCAGTTCTTAAATTTATCAACCAGAAAGTGGCCCAGTCCTGTACTCATAAATTCACAGCAAGATTTACCTGTAACTGAACTTTCTTTTTCAATTCATCAACAAATTCATCAGGAGCAGATTGCTCGGAAGTAAATGATAATTTATTGCCAGAAAATGTTGCCAATTGCTGTTCCAGGACACTAACTTTTTCTAGTAATTCCTTGTTCTTGGAGCACTGCCAATAATAAATAATATTTAACAGTAAGAACAGGATCCACCATCAGTGAAATGGCCAGCAGCATCCTTAACCAAGGGGACAGAAACCACGTAATGTTTGTCAAACCTTAGTTTGCAGTTGTTCCTGAAGGATACGGTTGTCTGCTGATTTTATCTGCAGAACAAATAAACAGATTTACATAAGCCAGAACTTCACCATCCACCAACACAAACAGAATAAGGTAAGCTATATCAGTCAAAAGATTCTCACAAGAGACAGCTTCTACTAAATTCCAAAGTAAATAGAGTTGTTCCTAACAAGGATATTCGATTATTTACATTCATTTTTGGTTGTCAGCAAGAGAATAATTGAGTAAAAGAGAAAAAACAGTAATCAGCTAAATGGAGTTCTTTCAATTTCCAGTATTCATGCAAAAGTACTTTTCCATCCTCATCCACCATGTAAATCCAAGCCATGGTAACCATCCAAGACACAGAGTTTGCAATGCAATTTCAGACGGTCAAATGTCAAGAGACAAGATGCTCACCTCCAGTTCAAAAGCCTTCTCATTACATTGGGTCATCAGTCTCATAACTGTCTGTTGCACACAAATTAAATTGGCAAACTAAGCATCCACTATAAGAAAGTCATAAATGAGTATGGCAAGATGTAAATGAATCTACCTGCTGCATATCCACCAATGATGCATTGGCAATCGAAGCCTCCCCATTCTCAATGATTCGTTGTTCTAATGCTCCCATTTGCCTTCTCTTTTCATGAATCTCACGTTCCAAGTTCTGTATCTGTATTTAATACATGTATCTCTTAACCAAGGGAATAATAAGCAAAAAGCAACGCATTTGAGTTCTTGAGAGCTAGACTCAATGCATTTACTGTTCATTGAAAACCAAACCCAAGAATGTGTAAATGTCAGAGAAAAGGATCATGTAAAGTTGTGTAATTCATCATCATATGAACCATTACAACTAAAATCCCATAAGTTGGCTGGCAACCATAGCAAATATATTGACAAAATTAGGATGGTACAAAGGATTGTAGATAAATTCAGAGGATTCCCCTCGTTACTGAAAATGAAGCTCCTACCCTTTAGGACAAGAAGACAGAAGGAAAGAGATGATAAACAACTCTTTTGACATCATGATACTGACAACCAATTTGCAAACTTTTCTTTACATTTCAAACTAATTTTATGATTCCAATAAAGATGCTTCTTTATGGGAAGGAGAGGATTACTTGAGCTTTTGAACCATCTGGATCATTTACCGACTGCTCCACCAGGCGCTTCAAGGTACTGGAGCTAAATGCTATCTCTCCAGCAAGCATCTTAACCTGCTCAACAAGAAGGTCCATCTGGTCCTGCGTCATTACCCCCTGCATCAAAGCACTAAGCAATCATTCACACATTACTTTAAAAGACCAATAATATGCACATGTAGTGAAAACCAAAACAAAAGCAAGATAAACTTTAAGTGCTCAAAAACAGAAAAATTCCAATAATTCTTCCAATAAGTAACACTTAATAAGAAACAATAGCAAAAATGAAACGATCAATCATACTTATGATGGTTTGAATTAAATATCATCACTACTTTTCAAAGACAAAAACTGAACGTTCATGCTCTTTGACATGAAGATTCAGAGGATTATTGAATAATTCACCATGAAGATTCAGAGGAGCATTACACATGGAACCTTAAAAATATTATTGCTTCGGGACATCTCATCCCATAAAATTCACAATTTGTTTACAAGGTTGACCAAAGGAATCTATTCAGTGTTGAGATAATCACATCAAATTACAGTTAGATGAAACTGATAACAACTAAATTATCACAGTGAGCCAAATCAAAAGCAACCAACACAAAGAAAGACACTTGGAACATTATGAGGCTTGAGTTCAGAAGCTACTAAGCAAGCAAGACTAGAGGAGAAAGTTTTGCCTTTAGCAATGAAAAAATGTAGCCAAACATGAGCATTTTTGGATTTATGACTAGGTAGCCAATTAAAAACATAAAGTAGCAGAAATTGGTCGAACGTACAGCTGTCAGTTTAGAAGCAGTTATAAGTTCACCAGCTTGAGTTGATTCAGTAATTGTACTGCTACCCGGTGAGATTTCATCATTCCACTTGCTAGATGATCTTTTGTGTTTAAATTCATGAGATCTATTTGATGGCTCTGCAGATGGGGATGTAGAGTCTCTGGCACTCTCGCTTGTACCCTCTCTCACAACATCAAGCTTCAGAAAAAAGCAATAACAAAATATGAACAACAACCAACATCTGAACAAATCCAAATCAAATTTAAATGTAAAGAGCATTTCAAATGTAATAAATGCTTGTGCAAATGAAGGATAATCGGCAGTCAACAGAAAACAAAAGTAATTACTGGATAATCGGCTACATTGGAGACTACTGAAAAGAGAAAAAGATCAAAACTACTCAAGTTAATAAAATTGAGCAACCAAAAATTTCAACAGAAAGGGGGTGGGACAACAAACAATTACAACTTCATAACACACAATTTGATACAACAGAACAATGCCGTTGCAGCCATGACTTTGTTATAAAGGATATGCTCTGGTATATCACCAGCCATACCCCAATGGCAATAACAACTTGTATGAGAAGCATAAATGAAAAAAAGAAAAAGAAACGTCAACAAAAGCAAGCCCTAGTACTCAAGACAGAATCAGTAACTTACTCAGACTGAGGCTTACCACTCAAAGAAGAAAAAGAATTGATCTATTCATATTATTCAACATTTTAACCGACATAAAGATGGAAACAGAACTCACATCATCCTCAGCAGAGTGACTCCGTTGATGACCTGCAGCACCGCTCAAACCAGGAATGGTATCCTTTGTGGAAACAAGTATAAGCTTAGTTAGCCTCTGGATTCTACTCATGAGAGCAGCTTTGGCTTCCTCTTCTTCCTCCAATCTTGACTGCATCTTGACTTGACCCTCTTCCAACTGTTTAATAGAAGAAAAGGTTTAACTTCAAAGGCATGACAAAACACAATAAGAGCACTGACGCATGTAACCATACAATAGACTTGAGACAAAAGACGCACAAAAACAAAAACAAAATCAATTGACCTGTTGTCGTAAGCTAATAATCTCTTCATGACTGACACCAGGAAGCATCCCTTGCTTTAGCTGATCAAGTTCCTGTTTGAGGGTTGATATTTCTTTCTGGTACTTCTTAATCAAAGATTTCTCATCAATAATCTGTAAGTATTTTTCAAAGCAGTATTAGAATAGGCTTCAAGCAGTAATTTCTATTAATTACCATTGGCAAATCGTATCAAGTCGCGAAATCATGCCCCACCTTGTTACGTGAAGCATAAATCTCAACTCGCTTCGCCCTGCTAGCAAACTTCAGTGTATTATGAGTTTCCTCCAAATTACTAGATGCAGGAGTAACCGTGCAAATAAGCTGTACACCAACATGACTTTCAGTAGAACATACAAATCTTTTGCTTCCTGGTAAAAAATAACAAATCGTTGACAGTCCAAAAACTCACTGAAACATGTCCATGTCCACTCAGTGAGGACTGCAGCAACCGAGTGAGTTTGGAGTCTCGATATGGAACATGAGATGCCCTCCCTTCACTCAACTTTCCAATTACCTTTCAGTGAGAATCACAGTGTCAATAGATTTTCCAAGTTTCCAATTACAAACAAGCCAATAAACTCATTTTAAGGGCTTCACATCAAACTGATGCTATATTTAAAACATCCATTAGTTATAAGAAAAATTAGCAGCTATTATCAGGTTTCTCTTAAAAATCCATCATCCAACCAAGAAAAGAATGTCCAGACTAATCAGTCAGGAAACATATCAAAGTGTCCCCATAACACACTCTCAGCAAATGTTCCGCTCTTTTAAATGAACAAATAACGACTGGACAAGAAAATGTAAACAAAAGAAATTAGAGATACTTACAGTTCCAAGAGTTAGAAGACTTTTGTTTATGTAAGATCCTTCCTTTCTCCTTAGTCCAGTTGTCTCAGTTTTAGAACTCTCAGACCCGGCTAGATCAATCAAATTCTAAAACATAAGACAGAAGAAGGCAATAAATGAGCCATAAAGTTATAAAAATGTTCAAATTTATGCCATGCGAGCAGCTTATAACTTACAAGTTGAGAGAAAACCACTCCATCATACTCGTCACCATGTGCACTACTCTCAATCATCTACAAACAAAGAAGCAGATCAATGAAAAATTCAATTGAAATAACAATCATTGTTTCATATAATTGAGTAATCTACAAAGCCCACTGTTAGGACTGATATAGATATAGGTGAGGACAATTTAGAAGAGGGGGACAGTAACAGAAAAGGGAATAAGCGTAGAATATGGAGAGTGTACTCGAAGAGAAAGAAAGAAGGTAGAGAGGGGAGATAGTTAGTTAATTAGTTAGTTAGTGGCTGAGCTGGCAAAACAGAATGGTTTTCGGGACTAGGGAATTTAGAGGCAGGAGTAGTGGGGAGAGAGAAGGGGGAGGAGAACAGATTGTGAGTGTAGACAGAAAGAAGATTATTCTTTCCGAGAAGCTTTCAGCTCTAGGAGTGTTACTCGGGTATCACTACTTGTAATAGCCATATTATATTCTGAATAACAACAATATAGCATTCAGTTACTCAATAGTATAGACTTACTCTAGTATTAGAAAATTAGAGTTCTATCATTGGTCTGACCTGTCGGATACCAGGAAAGGAGGAATCTGTCATACATTCATGCCACCGAAGACGTCCGATAGAGTAGACTTACTGGAATCTCGTATGGTTAGTTTGGAGCATAGTTTAAGATACCGTTCCGTACCGGCCAATACCGTATAGGCCAGATTTTTAATACCAGCCAGTACTAGAAATTTTGAAAAATATAAGAACTTATTAGCAAAATTTTCAAATTTTTTTAAAATTCACTCTCCCCTCTCTCCTTCCCTCCCCCCTTCTGTTTTTCACAGTTTTTTAATTAATTATTTAGTTAAACTTTTATTGTGATTTTTTAATTTTAAATTTTAAAATAAAATAAATATTTTTACTACTAATAATAATTATACATTAAATTAAGCATAAAAATAAATTATTTTATTTAAATTTATTTTAATCATTTATATAATATTTATTAATAAAAATATTTTATTTTTAAAATAAATAATTTAAAATTTATTATTTATAAACTACTATTTATTTTATATATTTTTAATTATTAAATCAAATTTTATTTGAAATTTATATATTTTAAAAATATTTTAAATTTA
>JAOTAY010000191.1:39645031-39665165 GCA_025629805.1 Erythroxylum baracoense
AATTGTAATATTTTAAATACTTTGTATTGTTTTTAATTTTATATTTGTATGATGATGATTGTCTTTTTTTCATAAAAATTGTGATTATTATTTATATGTGAAATATCTAAATATTATTGTTATTTCATATTAATTGTAATTATTATTTATTATTATGATTTTTGAGACAGAGCTAAAAATATACAATATAACAGTGGAGTATTTTGCAATTTTCAAAAAAATTTCAGGGAATATTTCATAAATTTAAAAAATTACCTGAAACGGTCCCGATATTGATCGGTACCGGTACAGTATCGTACCAAAACTCAATCCGATACCAAGTCCGATACGATATTCGCAACATTGGTTTGGAGGTTGGGGTTGAAGACATTCAATCATCCATGAGAATGGCGATGGGGAAATGCAACGGGCATTGCTGCTAGAGATGAGTAAGATGATAGGTAAGAGACCCAAGGAAGGACGAGGGAACAATACTTCAAGAAAAGGGCAAACATCGGCTGGTGATAGGATTAATTAGCGTCCTCAATAGCCCATGCAGCCGGAGCAATCCTCTGCCAAAATGGAGGAATATAGAATGTCGATAAGTAAGGTTGAGTTACCCATGTTTAATGGGTCTGATCCTGTGGGATGGATCATTAGGGCAGAAGTATACTTCGAGGTTCATAATACCTCAGAAGAAGTGAAAATCAAACTGGCTCTCTGAAGTATGGAGGGCTCAACCATTCACTAGTTTAACCTTCTAAGAGACACAGAGGTAGAATTGAGCTGGGAGAAGTTCAAGAAAGCTTTAATAGATCGATATGGAGGAAGGAGGTTTGAGAACCCATTCGAAGAACTTTCTGACCAGCGACAAACCGATACAGTGGAAAAATACATCGAGGCTTTTGAATTCATATCGTCTCACAGAGGACATCTATCGGAGGAGCAGTTTATGGGATATTTTACAAGTGGGTTGAGATCGGACATGAGAAGAAGAGTGTGCACGTTCAATCTAGTGAATAGGTATCAGTTGATTAAAATAGCAAGGGCTGTAGAAGAAGAGGTGTGCGGTAAGAATGGAACTAGCGAGAGCTAGGGTCTCTCGACATCACACCTAGAATCAATGCAAAGATTGCCACTTTAAGAGCCATTTTCGGGTTGACCCGAATCTGCAGGAATCAAGTCATGCAAACCCCACGAGTCGAACGAATTTTGCAGGAGAATATAGGGCGGGTAGAACTCGAGAGACACATGGGTACCGACCCAATACCCAAGCGCAAAACCGAGTTTTTGCATTGTCCATGGTGGCGCCGATAAGGAGATCAGAGGGAGACAAGAGGGTGTCGACGGAGAGAAGTAGAGGGCTACGTCATATTTCATACTAAGAACTCATGGACAAAAAGGCTAAAGAACTTTGTTTCGATATGGAGAGAGGTTTCACCCATTACACCAGTGCGCAGAGAAGCAGCTCAGATTACTAGTTTTGGATGATAATGAAACATTAAACGAAGAAGGCAAAATAATAGCCGTTGAGGTGGAGGACGAAGAGGAAGGAGAGGTACCGTTAGAATGCAGGACCATGGGGGTATTCGGAGTGAATAATGCACTGGTATCGGAAACTAAAACCATGAGGTTGGAAGGAAAAATACACGGGGTTTCCATTGTGGTTTTGGTGGATAGTGGAACAAGTCACAAGTTTATCTCCCCTAAATTAGCTACTGGTCTAGGGTTAACTATAGAGATTACAAAAATATTAGGCATCAGATTGGGCGATGGTCATAAGGTAATGACTAAGGGAAGACGTATTGGGATTCCTATTCAGATAGGGGAGTTGGACTTGAAGATAGATGCTTACTGGACTTGGGAGGAATGGATGTTATTTTGGGGGTTGCTTGGTTGCAAACCTTGGGGAAGGTCATTGTGGATTGGAAGGAAATGACCATGCAATTCCAATATGCTGGTCAAGCTGTAGAGCTGTGTGGCAAGGAAAACACAATGGTGATACAGAAAAAAGAAAGTTTGTATTACGATGGTCCAGTACCTTTGCATGGCCTACTAGCAAGTCTACAAGGTGTTTTTCAGTCAGCTGAAGTAGTGGCAAGGAAAGGAGGGCAACAAATACAACTTGGCAGTAGAGAGCAACAGGAGCTAAATCTGATACTGAACAGATTCCCAGAGGTATTCCAAGAGATTCAAGGACTACCCCCCAAAGGAATCATTCTCACTCTATTGTAATACACCCGCGACAATGTCCAATTAGTGTGAGACCCTATAGATACCCACACCATGATAAAGATGAGATTGAGAAACAGATCCATCAAATACTAAAGTTAGGCATTATACGACCCACCTCAAGTGCTTATGCCAGTCCCGTAATTTTGGTCAAAAAAAGAGATGCTTCATGGCAAATTTATGTGGATTATAGGGCCCTAAATAAGGTCACAGTACCAGATAAATACCCTATTCCGATAGTGGATGAACTTTTAGATGAGTTGCATGGTGATTATGTCTTCTCTAAGCTAGATTTCAAATCGGAGTATCATCAAATCAGAGTTAAGAAGGAAGATGTCCACAAAACCGCTTTTCGAACATATGATTGTCACTATGAGTTTCTAGTTATGCCGTTCGAATTGACCAATGCACCAACTACCTTCCAATCGGCAATGAACGACATTTTTAGGCCTTTTCTTAGAAGGTTTGTTCTCGTTTTGTTTTACGACATTCTGGTATATAGTGTTGATTGGGACACTCATCTTTTGCATCTGTCAAATGTGTTGGAGATTTTGAAAAAGAATCAGTTTGTGGTAAACCAAGAGAAGTGCAATTTTGGGAGACAATCGGTGGACTATTTAGGTCATGATATTTCTGGTGAGGGGGTGGCAGTTGATCCCCCAAAAATTCAGAGTGTTTTAATATGGCCTATTCCTCAAAATGTTAAGGGCGTGAGGGGTTTCCTAGGTTTGACGAGGTACTACCGCAACGTCATCATGAACTATGGCAAAATAGCTAAACCACTCACAGATTTGACAAAGAAAGAAGGGTTTCATTGGAATTTAGTGGCCCTCGAGTCCTTTGAGGCTCTAAAGAAGATGTTGACTACATCTTCGGTATTAGCTCTTCCTAATTTTTCCCAACCCTTTGAGATTGAATGTGATGCTTAGGGAAAAGGAGTGGGTGTAGTTTTGATGCAGAATAGGAGGCCTATAGCCTACTATAGTAAGGCACTCTCGGAGGAGAATCTTTCTAAATCAGCATATGAGAAAGAACTAATGGCATTGGTGTTAGGAGTGCACCATTGGCGTCATTATTTGTTGAGCACATCATTCGTGGTATTTTCAGGCCAGAAGAGCCTCCGACACTTGTTGCAACAGCGGGTGACGACTACAAACTAGCAATGTTGGATGGCTAAGCTTTTGGGCTATCATTTTGAGGTTATTTATAAACCAGGACCGGAAAATAAAGCGGCTGATGCATTATCACGAATATATGACGAAGGAGAGCTGAAAACCATTATCTCTTATCCACAGTGGACAGAGGGCCGAAACCTCCATCAGGAGGTGCAGCAGGATCCCACTTTGTGAGGAATTATAAAGGATTTACAGCAGGATCCACATTCTGGACCTAGATTTGTATGGCATCAAAGGGTTTTACTGTACAAAGGCAGAGTGGTGATTTCAACTACATCGATGTTCATTCCGATTCTCTTAAAGGAATTTCATTCCTCGCCTATGGGAGGACATTCAGGGTTTCTACGAACCTATAGGAGAATCGCAAGCAATTTGTATTGGATCATAATGAAAAAATGCATTTAGGATTTCGTCAAGTCTTATGACACTTATCAACGACAGAAATATGCTGCTACATCTCCTCGGGGTTTGCGACAACACTTGCCCGTTCCAAATCAAGTTTGGGAAGACATTGCTATGGATGTTATTACCGGACTTCCTAAATTTAAGGGGTATGAAGCAGTGCTGGTCGTGGTGGACATGTTATCTAAATATGGCCACTTTATCCTACTAAAACACCCCTATACTACAAAAACTATGGCTGAAGTGTTTGTCAAAGTTGTAAGCCTACATGGAGTACCACAATCCATCATAAGTGACCGTGACCCTTTGTTAATTAGTATGCTCTGGAGGGAGTTATTTCGCTTACAGGGTATTATGCTTAAAATGAGCTCCGCTTATCATCCAAAAACAGATGGACAAACAGAAGTTTTCAACAAGTGTTTAGAGACTTATTTGAGGTGTTTCGCTTCCGAACAACCTTCCAGTTGGTCTTTTTGGATTTCATGGGCAAAATTGTGGTATAATACCACCTTCCATATATCTACAGGTTCAACTCCATTTGAGGTTGTTTATGGGAGGAGACCCCCACCATTGGTACGGTACTTACAAGGAGAGACTAAAGTGGAGGTTGTGGCTAGAGAATTAGTGGATAGAGACGAAGCATTGAATCAACTTAAATATAACCTGAATAGAGCGTAGGAACAAATGAAGAAATATGCGGATAGAAAAAGAACTCCACAATCTTTTCAGGTGGGAGAGTGGGTTTTTCTTAAGCTTCACCCCCATAAACAATTGTCAATGGCTAGGCGTATTAATCAAAACTTAGCAGCAAGTACTTTGGGCCTTTTCAGATTATGGAAAAGTATGGGGCAGTCACCTATAAGTTGTGGGGAACTATTCAGTAGAGGCAACTTTACCTGAAGGGCAGGAAGTCGATTTGAAGGATATTATAGAACCAAAAAGTGTGATAGCTAGCAGGGTAATCAATAAGGTAGGGGATTCAAATCGCCAATGGCTGATCAAATGGAAAGGCAAGCCTATGGAGAATGCTACTTTGGAGGATGAATCTGTTATTCACAGCCAATTTCCTCAATGCAGCCTTGAGGACAAGGCTGTTCTTCCAGGGGGGAGCAGTGTTAGGACTGAAATAGATATAGGTGAGGATAATTTAGGAAAGGGGGAGAATAACAGAAAAGGGAATAAGCCTAGAATATGGGGAGTGTACTCGAGGAGAAAGAACGAAGGTATAAAGGGGAGATAGTTAGTTAGTTAATTAGTGGCTGAGCTGGCAAAACAAAATGGTTTCTAGGACTAGGGAGTTTAAAGGCAAGAGGAGTGGGGAGAGAGAAGAGGGAGGAGAACAGATTGTGAGTGTAGGCAGAAAGAAGATTATTCTTTCTGAGGAGCTTTCAGCTCTGGGAGTGTTACTCGGGTATCACTACTTGTAATAGTCATATTATATTCTGAATAACAACAAAATAGTATTTAGTTACTCAATAGTATAGACTTACTCTAGTATTGTAAAACTAGAGTTCTATCACCCACAGTAAGTACAAATGGTTAGATGACAGGATGATAAAATAATAGCATGCATCAAACGTAAATGTGGCAGGAATTAGCTCGACTTGAACCCAGTTCCAAAAAGTATATCCAGGTCAGGAATGGAGAGTCCAATCAAAGACAAAGGTTTTAGTTTAAACACATTGATTTATTTAAAGCATTGGGAAAATGCAAAGGTAATTGTCTGAAATCATTACCTTATATCATTAGCAGAGAAACATGAGATCACTAGCATACAGATAGAGGGAAAGAACATTGGATTTTACAGTTCAACAAGTGCGACATCTATAGACAGCCACTTTGTATTGATGGAGAAGGTTATTTTAACTTTATTTATACACAGGGTTATTCCTTTCACAACATGAACTAAGGAAGTTGGGTCAACAAAGTTAAGATGTTAAGAAAAATATGAACAAATCGATAGTTGGCCACTCAGCTAGGAGCTACATGTGTCAAAGCATTAAATGGACTTATAAGACAGCTCACATTGATGCCCAGGAATGATATATATAGTACAGGTTACATCTTCTATACCATAAAAGGGTAAGAAAGCAAAGAAAAATGCTGCAGTTGCTGTATTGGTTAATGCATTCAAAATTGTGTAAATAAATAGACTAGATTGGGTAATCAAAGTGGCCAACTATATACCAGGATTAAATTGGTTATTAATGTAATAACTGATAGCAACAACAGAAAAAACACTTGTGAACATTGAGTAGTAAATTGTAGACTCACATGTGAGTTTAGACAATTAGTTATTACACAGCACAGCACCAATAGCTTACCAGTGTGAATATTGTGTGGCTTCGGCTACTGAGCAGATTAAAATTATTTGAACCAACATGACGATGCTCTGCCAATATCAAGCATCAATTGACAACTTTGTGGTCAAAGCCCCTTCCAGATATAGAAAACAAGCAAGGAGAAAGGCAAACAGAGTTTCCTAGATAACTACCTTCTCCAGCAGCAATAAAAGAAAGTGCATGCCCAGGAGACAAAACCACTTCTTCCTTTACACCCTCCACGTAAGTGCCCTGGAAAAGTGGCACAATAGTAAGCATGAGATCAATGTACAAGATACAAAAGTTTATATCAAAAGAAATTAACACTTGTCAGTATTATGCATAAGAAATAAATAGTTAGGATTTTATGGGATAAGATTATTAGTTAGCTATATATTTATGTATATCCTATAATTAGTTGTACGATTATGATTATGTACATCCGTAATTTATAGGATATATTTTAGGGATATTTCCTGTATATATTCTTATAAACTATTCAAGTAAACAAAAAAGAATTATTCTACTTTTCATGGTATCAAAGCCACCAACTTTTATTTTTAGAAACTTCCGCCCAAAATTTTGTTCTTCTGCAAAGCACGGTAGCTATTAAAACCTAACCAAGGAGCCATGTCAGAAGTCACTGCTACCAATGGGGTCTCTCTATTAGACAGTGCTGAGAAGGAGAAATCAGCAGCAACAGAATCAAGGGGCTGCTAATTAGGAGGAAATCTGTTCCTAACAAATTGGGAGAAAAATTAGGGGAGATTTAGTCAAAGTAAATAAATTAGGAGATAATTAGGATATTTAATTTGTATAGAATTTTTTCCTAGTGTAGATACTATTGTACGCCTATTTATATGTAACCAAAACAAAGGAAAAACATATGGCAGTCACACTTTTTTCCACGCGAAATTAGTGCTCTAGGCAGAAATTAAACCCTAGTCATATCCTACAACCTTACCAGAAATTAAAACTCTAGCCGTCTGTCAACCCTAATTGTCCACAATCATGTTGGATTATGTATCAGAATCTACCACCATCCCTACCAATCAACCAAGCTCTTCTAAAATTCACAACCCCACAAAAAAAACAATACATCCCATCTACCTACTTCAAATTCTCCTTCTCTCCAAATTACAACTATACGGTTGATTGGAGAGAATTTTCTGCACTGGTCTCAATTAGTGCCGATGTATATTCGAGGGAGAGGAAAAATTGGCTACTTCATAGGAGAAAAGAAGGAACCTGCCCCTGAGCATCCAGTTACTCCACTTGGGATTCTGGAAATGCCATGGTGATGACTTGGTTGGTAAATTCTATGGAGGAGAAAATCAGCTCCAATTATATGTGTTACCACACTGCCAAGAAGCTGTGGGACAACATCAATCTCATGTATTCGAACTTAGGCAATCAGTCTCAAGTGTTTGAGTTGACACTGAAACTTGGAGAAATCCGCCAAGGTGAGGAAAGTATTACCAAATACTCTAATACTTTAAAACGTTTGTCGCAAGATTTAGACTTATTCAGTGATGATTATGAGTAGAAATCATCAGAAGATTAGCACCACTATAAGAAAAAGGTGGAGGATAATCGTATATTTAAATTTCTTATTGGATAAATATTAATTTTGATGAAGTTAGAGGCAGAATTATTGGTAGACAACCCCTTCCCTCCGTTGGAGAAGTGTTTTCTGAAATCCAAAGGTAAGAAAGCCACATGATTGTTATGTTAAGGAGGAAAAAATCAAACAAAACAATGGAGAATTCTACCCTTGCTGCAGAGGCTTGTGCTGGTCGAATGGTCCAAGGGAAATTGGAGCAAAAACCCCGTGTTTGGTGTGACTATTGCAATAAGTCAATGCACACAAATGAAACCTGCTGGAAGTTGTGTGGAAAACCTGCAAATTGGAAGGGGAAAATGAGAGCAAGGATTGGCCAATCTCTACTAATGAACCCAAGACTGCCCCTTTTAGCAAAGAGCAACTAGATCACATCCTAAAGCTGCTAAAATCTAATTCTGCGTTGTTGGGTGCACCTAATGCTTCTTTGGCACATTCAAGTAGTAATCCTAATGCCCTAGTATGTCATTCTTTTTCTACTCCTAAGATCATTGATTCAGGAGCCTCTGATCATATGATAAGTCTTTCAAATTTGTTTTATGCTTATACCCTTGCTCTGGTTATGAAAAAGTCCTTATAGCAGATGGGTCATATTCTCCAATTGTTGGTAAAGGTTTGGTAACCTTATCTAATACCTTGTCCCTTAAATTTGTTCTCCATATACCTAAACTTGTAATCTCCTATCTGTTAGTAAATTGTCTAAAGATTCTAACTGTCAGGTTACTTTCTTTGACTCTCATTGTGAGTTTCAGGACCAAAATTCAGGGAGGATGATTTGTAGTGCTAGGATGATAGATGATCTCTGCTATATTTGACGATGAAGATTCCAAGGGTAAATTTCAAAGCTTGAGTGGTATCAATTCTCTTTCTATCAAGGATCAAATTATGCTTTTGCACTATAGGTTAGGACATCCTAGTTTTCTATACTTGAAAAGACTTTTTCCTATGTTATTTCGAGGATTGGATTGTTCGACATTTCATTAAGAAAGTTGCATTTTGCCAAAAAGTCATAAGTCCTTTTATCCCTTACAACCTCATAAACCTTCAAAACCATTTTATCTTATCGACAATGTTGTTTGGGTCCTTCCCAAATCAACACGATTTCAGGAAGAAAACGGTTTGTGACATTTATTGATGATCATACTCATATGTGATGGGTTTACCTAATAAGTGAAAAATCAAAAGTTAAAACCATATTTAAAAACTTTTATACAAGATTGAAACAAATTTCAACAAAAAATTGGCATTCGCCACATTGATAATGTCACTGAATATTTTAATGAGATTCTTGGCAAATTTTTATAACAAAAAGGTATTCAACATCAATCTACTTATGTCGATACTCCTCAACAAAACAAGATTACTAAAAGGAAAAACAAAAATTTGCTAGAAGTGTTTCATGTCATTATGTTTTTTAAAAATGTTCCAAAATTTCTTCGGGGGTAAGTCGTTTTAACGGCTTAACTATAGTACACCCCTTGAGTGTTTTAAAAAAATTTTTTTGAAGCTCGAATTTATTCCAATTTACCACTAAGAGTTTTTGGTTGTACTACTTACGTCCATTTACCTACTAGGCGGCATTCGAAACTAGATCCCAGGGCAAAAAATTGTGTCTTTATAGGCTTTGCCCCAAACGAACAAGGGTATAAATGTTTTAATCCCACAACCTGAAAAGTTTTTGTCAATATGGATGTCTACTTCCTTGAAAATCAACCTTTTTAAAGGAAAATTTTCTTCGAGGGAAGAAATAAAGCGAACAAAATTTTTGAGAAGTTAATCCCACTCCCTTGCCAAAAATTGTAGACTTCCCCTAAAAATCTACAAAAGCTAGTTGTTCCTAATATTATAAAGCTAAAAAATGTTGAAAACCCAACAAGAGTAGAAATACTACTAGATGATCCTAAAGGACAGGAACCTGAGTTTAGAGTTTACACAATGAAGAAGAATCATCAAAAAGGTAGAGAGCCTATTGTTCCCAAGGCAAAACATCAATCAAACATCCCAAATGATGAGCCTATAAACATGCAAGGTACTTTAAACCTTCTACTATCCAATATTGTTCCTATTCTTGATACTTGCTATGATCTTGACATTCCCATAACACTCAAAAAAGGTACCTAGTCTTGTAATAGCCATCCTATTGCAAAATATCTCTCATATAATAAACTATCTCAGAGTCATACGGCATTTACATCAAAAATCTCTAATTTGTTTGTTCCAAGAAACATTCAGGAAGCACTTGATGATCCAAAATGGAAATCAGCAACAATGGAGGAGATGCGTGCTCTAGTGAAAAATGGGACATGGGAAGTTGTAGAGTTACCCAAAGACCGAAAAACAGTTGATTGTAAATGGTTGTTTATGGTGAAGTGCAAGGCTAATCGAAGTGTAGAAAGATACAAAGCGAGACTTGTTGCCAAGAGGTTTACTCAAACCTATGGTATTGATTACCAAGAAACTTTTGCATTGTTCCTTGCAATTAACTTCAACTAGAACCTACATTAACTGGACGTGAAGAATGCTTTTTGAATGGTGATTTGGAAGAATAAGTGTTTATGTGTTCACTAGCAAGTTTTGAAAAAATTGTTGGCCAAAATAGAGTGTTTAGACTCAAGAAATCTTTATATGGCCTAAAACAATCTCCACAAGCATGGTTTGGAAGGTTTGGGAAGGCAGTGAAAAGCTGTGTCTTTCATCAAAGTCAAGCACATCACACTCTATTTTATAAGCATTCTAAGATTAGAAAAAATGCAATTTTAATTGTCTATGTGGATGATATAATCTTTAATAGGAGATGACTATAAAGAACTTGCAAGGTTGAAAAGAATGTTAGAAAAGGAGTTTGAAATTAAAGACTTGGGAGCATTGAAATATTTTCTTGGAATGGAATTTGCAAGATCAAAAGAAAGATCATTTGTAAATCAGAGGAAGTATATCCCTGATTTACTTGGAGAAACCAGGCTATTGGGATGCAAGGCGGCCGAAACTACAATTGAGGCTAACCTAAAACTCAATCCAGCTAAGGATGAAGTTGTGATTGATAGGGAAAAATTTTAGCGACTGGTGGGAAGACTGATATATATATCACACACTCAGCCTAACATAGCATTTGTTGTAAGCATGATAAGTCAGTTTATGCACTCAACAAGTCAAGAGTGCCTTGAAGATGCCTACAAAATACTAAGGTATCTGAAAGGGACACTTGGAAGAGGCTTGATGTATAAAAAATGTGACAATATACAAGTTGAAATCTATATAGATGCTAATTGGGCATGTAGCATTTATGATAGAAGATCAACAACAGGCTACTTTACTTTTGTTGGGGGAAATCTAGTCACCTAGCGGAGTAAGGAACAGAATGCAATAGCACGAAGCAATGCTGAAGCTAAGTTTAGGTCTCTTGCACATGGGATTTGTGAAAGAATGTAGATCAAGAGGCTATTAGAAGATCTGAAGATTCCTGTGTCACTTCCTATGAAAGTCTACTGTGACAACAAGGCTGCCATTTCGATTGCACACAACCCAATTCAACATGACAAAACCAAGCACATTGAAGTGGGCAAACATGTTATCAAAGAGAAACTTGAGAGTGGCTTAATCTGTGTTCCTTATATACCAACAACTGAACAAATAGCTTATATACTAAAGGACTACAAAAGAAACAATTTGATCTCCTAGTAAGAAGCTAGCTTTGGAAGACATTTACAAGCCAGCTTAAGGGCGAGTGATGAGAAGGAGAAATCAATGGCAATAGAATTAGGGGGTTGCTAATTAGGAGGAAATCTGTTCCTAACAGATTAGGAGAGAAATGAGCTGAGATTTAGTCAAAGTATATAAATTAGGAGATAATTAGAATATTTGATTTATATCGAATTCTTTATTAGTATAGATACTATTGTACTCCTATTTATATGTAACTTAAACATAGGAAAAACATATGGCAGTCACACTTTTTTCCATAGATAGCACTACTATATTCGACATAAGGGACTTATCAAACATTCAAGCAGCCTACCATCTGAATGGAAAGAATTATCTGAAGTGGTCTCAACTTGTTCGAACATTCTTAAAGGAAAAGGCAAGCTGAGCCATTTGTTGGAGACTGGACTAGTCGAAACTGATTCTAAATTTGACGCATGGGATGAGCAAGATTCGATGCTTATGTTAAGGCCGTTGAACTTAACGAATCTTGAGATAAGTGACACTTGCATTTTCTCAGCATAGGTAAGGAGATTGGGAGACAATTCAACAAACTTACTCTAAGATGAATGATGTTGCTTGAGTTTATGAGATCAAAACTTAAATTTCAACAACTAAGCAAAGGACTAGCTCAATAACCGACTATGCAAATCTCTTGCAAAGTCTATCGCAAGAATTAGAACATTATCAATGTATCAAAATGCAATGTGCAAAAGATGCTGGAATGTTGAAACAATTTATAGAAAAAGATTGAATATATTAGTTCCTTGTTGGTATTAACACAAAACTCGATGCTGTGGGAGTCCAAAATTTGGGAAGAGCTAATCTTCCATCCTTGAATGAGGTCATTGCTATGATTAGAACTAGGAAGGGAGAAGCGTCAAGCTGGAAATACATCCAGCAACAACTAAAGGATCTACCCTAGTAACAAGATCCACAAATTTGAAGGAGGTGAATGTTGCACAAGCCATAGAAGACAATAGGCAGTCTCCTCCAACAAAGTCATTCAATAAAGATACACTCTATTGGACATACTATAAAAAGCACCGCCATACAAGGGAGTAGTGCTGCAAACTAAATGGCAAGACCAACATTTAGAGAAAAGGTGGAGGGAAACAAGCATATATTTTGAGCTCACATATGGATAATATGAAATTAACTCAAGATGGAGCCCAAGAGTTTAACAAAGCATATATTGAAAAATAAAGACTCCTCTTGAATACACTTGAGAAACCATCATCTACAAGTACTGGTTCATATTCATTAACCTTTTCAGGTATTTCCTCCATCTCATGTATTTCTAGTGCCTTACAAATAAATCTTCAACTATGTAGATAATTGACTTAGGAGCCACTAATCACATGACATATTGCTCTATACTTTTTATCTCATATACACCTACCTCTAGCCATAAAAAGATAACTATAGCAGATGGATCAGTTGTCACTGTAGCTGGACAAGGAGATGTTCAATTAAATAACTCTCTTATCATAAAAGATATCCTCCATGTTCCTCAATTATCTACCACCATAATTTCAGCGCATAAACTCACCAAAGCCTCTAAATGGCAGGCTTTTTTTCTCCTTCCTCTTGCATGTTTCATGACTAGGGCACGAAGGGAACGATTGGCCATGCTAGTTAGAAGAATGGCCTTTACTACCTAAAGATGGAAAAGGGCATAGAAAATTCTAGGTTTTTCTTCCAAAGTTGGTCGTGTCTAGTAAAGAAAAAGTATGGCTTTATCATCAACGTTTAGGACATCCTTCTTTTCATGTAATAAAGTCAATGTTTTCATCATTCTTTGATAAAATAGATGTTAAATCTTTCTATTGTGATGAATGTGATTTTGCAAAGCACACATGTGCATCTTTTCCAATAAGTGACAAAAAAGTCATACCCCCTTTTCTCTCATTCATAGTGACACTTCGGGTACATAAAGTTACTAGGACAAAATGGTTCATATCCTTCATTAATGATTGCACACAAATTAGTTGGATCTATTTGTTGAAAAATAAGTTAAATGTTAGTACTCTTGTTCCCAAATTTTTATAATATGATCAAAAGTCAATTTCTTTTGATTCTGGCGACACCAAAGAATATTCCAATCAAACTTTATCAAATTTCCTTCATGAAAAAGGGATCCTCCATGAATCTCATGTGTTAATACTCCTTAAAAAAATGGAGTTACAAAACAAAAAAATGGTCATTTGTTGATCATCCCAAAGGCACTACTCTTATATAAAAACGTTCCCAAAAATTTTTGGGGTGAAGTTGTCCTAACTTCTGCCTACTTACACAACAAATTGTTAGCTATAGTTCTTAATTTTCAACCACAAGTAAATGTTCTTACACAATTCTATCTAAATCTAAGCTTCTCCGGTACTCTTATTCCTAGAATTTTTGAAAGGATAACCTATGTTCATATTCACTCTCAAAATAAAGGAAAACTTAATCCTCATGCTCTTAAATGTGTTTTTGTTAGTTACCCTTCCACCCAAAAGGGATACAAGTGTTTTCGTCCCAAAAATCACAAATGTTTTGTGTCCGCTGATGTTAAATTTGATGAAACTAGATCTTTCTTTACTCAACCCCATCTTCAAAGGGAGAATTTGAATGAAGATAGGTCAAGGGGCTTATTTTTCTTTGATTTTTCCACTCAAATAGAGTCTAAACCACATTTTTCAAACAAGTTTGTTAAACTTAAGAAGCTCCAAGGAAAGAAAATGAAGGAAAAACCACTTGAAAATTGCAGGTTTACACTAGAAAGAGATTTGCCTCTCACCAATAGAATGTCCAAGCCCCTTCACAACCTATTGTTCCAACATTCCAAACAAATTTGGAACCAAATAAACCAACGACAAGCTTATCCGACCATAATCCACAGATTCATGACAAGCTTAACTTCAACCCACATATTGAACTTAGTGATTTAGACCTACCTACTGCCCTCAAAAAAGGTATTAGAACATGCACTCAACATCCACTATATTTGTTCATGACATATCAAAACCAGTTCAAAAAAACACCAAACCTTTCTCAAAAATCTCCATGACATTCCCATTCCAAAATATCTGACCAAGGCACTAGGAGACGAGAAGTTTGAGAAGTGCTATGAAAAGTGAGATGGATGCAATCGAAAAAAAAAAAAAACTTGGAACCTGGTGGAACTGCCTAAGGATAAAAAATTGGTTAGATGCAAATGAGTGTTCACATTAAAGTATAAATCTCATGAGACTGTTGAAATGTACAAGGCTAGGTTGATTGCTAAAGGTTTTACCCCAACCTATGGCATAAATTACCTAGAAACATTTGCACCAATAGCAAAGATGAATACTGGCAAGATTTTATTGTCACCAACTACCAACTATGGCTGGAAATGTTAAAAACACCTCCCTTTATGGAGAACTAGAAGAAGAAATATACATGGAAGTTTCACCCAAATTTGAATCTCAAAAGGGATTGGTGTGCAAATTAAAAAAACCCTTTATGGACTAAAACAATCATCAAGAGCATGGTTTGGGAGATTAATGAAGGCCATGACAGGATTCGGGTATAAGCAAGTCATGAAGACCATACCTTGTTTATCAGACATTAAAAAATTGGGAAAGTAACGGTACTTTTTGTATATGTGGATGACATCAATCACTGGAGACGATAAATGTTGGTGTTCAAGGGAAAGTTATTACAAGAATTTGATATTAGGGAGTTGGGAAAGTTGAAACGTTTTCTAGGAATTAAGGTTGCACATTCCAGGCAAGGTATATTCATTTCACAACTAAAATATGTGCTGCATTTGTTGAAAGAAACGGAAAATTAGGGTGCAAACCGGCAACCACTCCATTTGAGTTCAATCACGAATTAAGTGATGCATAGGAATCAGCCCTGGCCCGACCTAACCCCGAGCCATGGTGGCCTGTGGCCCAACAAGCCAAGATGGGTCAGCCCGTGGCTCGGGCTATGGCTTGCAGCTATTTATTTTTTTAAGTAAAAAACTTCCAAAACGACGACTTGAAAGGCCACAGGCAGGCCGGGCATTTATTTTTTAAAGTAAACAAACTTCCAAAATAACGTCGTTTTGGAAGTAATGGGCAGACCCCAGGCTGACGTGACCCGATCAACCTGGGCCAAAAGCGACCCGGGTCGATTTTGCTATCCCTAATGATGCACCACATGATCTAGAAGTAGATAAAGGAGTTTATCAAAGATTGGTAGAAAAATTAATGTAATTAACACATATAAGACCAGACATTGCCTTCACAATAAGTGTTATAAGCCAATTATGCATAACCGCAAAGAAGTTAATAGAAGGCTAGAAGTAAAAGGTCAATAATAGGAAAATTCTAATAATTTTCTAAGAGCAAGGATCTCGCTTGAAGAAGAATTAATAGCCAAGGGAGAATCTCCAAGAATGAAATACTTGAATTGATTTTCGATACCCATAGCTATTTGTAGGATAGGATTAACCCATGACTCCCTAAAAACTAGTTAACAGACTCTGAGATCCAGGAGTAACAGATCTGGATTTATTAAAAATAATCAGTAACAAATCACCATTCACTAAGCCCCTACTTAGTAGGAACACATGAAAAAAATGACATAATAAATCGAAAACAAATTTTGCTAATAAGAAGATAAAATCAAGTGCTGGTTGATAAGATAAAATCAAGTGCTTGACACACGTGACCTCTTCTTCCTCTGATATGCAATTATGGGCTTGTCAAAAGTACACTTCAAAGTTGTGCACAAAATTTTGCCATATCTAAAAGGTAGTCCAAGAAGAGGAATTTTATTTAAAAGAGGAGAAAAGATTATGATAGAAGCCTACACAAATGCAAATTATGCAAGTTCCCTATTGGACAGAAGATCAACCTCAAGATATTGAGTTTTTATGGGAGGAAATCTACTTTCATGGAAGAGCAAAAAACAAAGTGATGTGACAAGATCAAATGCATAATCAGAATTCAAATCCATGGCTTTAGCGATCTCTGAGTTGCTTTGGTTGAAGATAGTTCTTGATGAGTTAAAATTTAAATAGGAAGGTCCAATAATATTATATTGTGATAATAAGTCTGCAATCAACATCACACAGAATCATGGTCAACATGACAGAACTAAGGATGTGAAAGTTGACAAATATTTTATAAAAAAGAAGTTGAACGGTGGCCTAGTGTGCATGCCCTTCAACTCATTAAAGGAGCAAATAGCTAATGTTTTGAAAGGACTGTCCAAGATAACCTTTGAAGACTTTATTAGCAAGTTGGGAATGAAAGATATTAATCCACCAACTTGAGGGGGAGTGTCAGAATTATGCATAGGAAATGAATAGCTACAGGATTTTATGGGATAAGATTATTAGTTAGTTGTATATCTATGTATATCGTATAATTAGTTGTATGAATGTGTATATTCCTAATTTCTAGGATATATTTTAGGAATATTTCCTATATATATTCGTGTAAACTATTCATGTAAAAACATAACAGAATTATTATACTTTTCAACACTTAACAACCATTTTATTTTCTTGACAAAATTTCGATTAAGCATACCAGTGAGGCATGTTAGCAAGTCTCTGAGTTAGCAGGCTGAAAAACTTGGTAGTTCACTATGAGAAAACTTTAATATTATTTTGCTCATAAAATGATAATTGTTACGGTTCAAGTGAAAACAAAGTGAAATAAGAAACAAACTTGTAAAGATTCATAATAGCACCTGTGAATCCTCTCTAACACGTAGATTTTGTCCTGTTGGATCAAGTAAGTCATTTATCACCTGATATTAAAAATGTACATGGAACCATAAGTTATATCACGCTCACTTTTAGAAAGATCAATTACTAGTTGACAATTAAAGTAGAATATATGGAAAAATGAAAAAGAAATCACATGAACCTTACAAATACATATATCACATAACTGAATCCAAATTGAACCAAATTTCATGCACAGCATAGATTTGAAACACATATCAAGTCTAAGAGTCATATCGTCAGTTAGAATTAACTGTCTATGTGGAGCAACTGACCTCATTATAGATTTCAAGATATGAAACACGTAGTAAGAACTCTCTTCCTGGAGTCTGAAGCAAGAATGTAATATAGTAATTCAGAAATGGTATAAAATTAAAAAAGGAAACAAATGATTAACTCATTCAAGTTTGTATCATAAAACACACACATTTTCTGTATGTTTCTGTTCATGTATGGATGGATAGAAGAATGGGATTACTTTCGTAGAAACCAGTAAAAAATAAAAAATAGAAAATCTAGACACTGAGGACATTAAATTTTAAGTGGGAACGATGGTAAAAACACTTACATCTTGTATCATGCTGAAAACATCCTTTATAGCCAATGGTATAATACCAGGTGAGGTTTGATCTCCCTGTACATAAATAATATATACAGCTTAAAAAACAGAAGCCAATACAAGCAAATTATAATTCTCATATTTAAGAACTAAATTTCAATAACCATAAAGAAACAACGAGTGCGTAATACAAGTAAATATAAGCTCAATGCCAAGAGCAAACTGCTACGTAAATTACAGTATATTTAACAAAGATTTAATGAAACAGTATACTCAGGGCTAACAGCCCTCCTCGTAAATCAAGCAGATCGTAACAGTAGTATGACATTATCAGTAGCTACTACAGATAGAGTAACTTGTGGGAAAATAAACCTTAGAAAATCATCTTTACATGAATTGGAGGACTAACACAATTAACTCTTCACTTCATCACATTCAGCAGCGAAAACTACCTCTATTTCTACGTCTACTATGGGGTACATTTTAGCATCTCATATCGAAATAAAATAGCAAACAACTGCTAACAATAAACTGAACTTACATGCATAGTGTGTGTCTTCCCACTACTAGTAACTCCATAGGCAAAAACAGTCCCTGTATTTTCAAAAAGAAAAAGAAAGAGCAAGTTCAATTAAGGTCTCTAGCAAATTCAATATATCGAGCCACTTACAATCGGGACATCTCCACGTTACCATTTATGCCTTCCATTGCAGCTTTAACTACTGGTCTCGCAGCTACTTCATATACATCTTGAGTTGAAGTATGCGGTCCAAATACTCTATCTGCCAATGTACAACAATCACCATTCTCATGTTGACAGCATTAATTGGCTAGAAACGGAAAACCAAATTAAAAGATCAGTGACCAATACCAAATGCATAAGCCGTCGCCGTGTTATACTCATTCCGAACAATTTTGTCGCCATCCGCGTACCAAGCGATCTCGTCCCCTCTCTGGAACTCCCTATCACTGTAAACCAAACAGGTAACAGATCACATTACCTACAATAAAACGAATCTACCCGTTTTCAACCAAACAGATCCGCTCCACCGCAGTCAGATCTAAACAAATACCTCAAGGGCCTAAACCGAATCGTCACCGATATACTGTCTCCGTTCCTCGGCGCATCAATCGGTTCAGCAGCAACCAGCTCCTCCGGGCCGAACGTGACGGGCGAGCGACTGCCGTAACTCCGCTGGCCGGAGTACATTGAATCAGAGCAGCCGCGGCTAGGAGTCATGGATCGGGAACCGAATCCGCCTCCGCCAGAGTTGAAGTGGGAAGAAGCAGAGGAAGAGCAGGAGCGAGGCATGAGCCTGTTGTTAATGAAAGAAGAAGCTGACGACGTCGCCGACGAGTAAGGACCCGATGGTTTCCTGTACGAGAACGGCGAGTTGCTCCGGGCTCGGGACGACGAAGCCATAAAATCTGAGCTGTGTCTACTTCACTTTTACTACAGTTGTCTCGGCGAATCAGATACTGACTTGGCAGAGAAGACACAAGAACAAAGGAGAAATGGAGAAAGAAGAAGCAGAAGCAGAAGAGAAGAATATGTCAGTGAGGTCACATGGCCAGTGAGACAAAAGTGAAACACATTACAGTTTTAAATTTCAATTTCTTCGACACTTTTAAGCTATCGAAGCTCTCTAAAGAAAGAAGAAGCAGAGAGAGATTGTTTCTTCTTCTTGAAGACAAAGAAGTTGCAGAGGGGAAGTTTTGGTTCCAAAATTTTCTTACGAAGAAACAACCAGAGCCAGGTAGAGAGGGAGACCGAGAAAGACTTAAGTGTTGATTTTTCAAAAAAGATTAGAAAGTTCAAATATTGTTAGTTTTTAAAAGCGAATTTTTTAAAAGACAGGACAAAATAAAAAGAGAAATAATTTTTACTAGTGATGACGTGGCTAAACGGTTTTAAAAAAGGCTATGGACCCGCGAAGCAGGCAAGTTTTGAAAATAATTAAAAGGCGATAAAACGAGCGGGAATAAGTGAGGATTTGGACAAATGGCGAGACAGGACAAACGCGTAAATGAATAATCAACACTGACTATCCACGCGCCATGGCTAGAAAACTTCGTCCCCTCGCTGAGATACGGGTGATTGTTGGCATGTGATTTTACGGAAATACCCTGTTTTTGATGATTGATTTGTAGGGTGCTTATGTTACAGAAGATAATAAGAACGAGAATGAGATTGAATATAAGAAAGAATGGGAATGAATATAATCATTATAATTATGATGATTGATTAAGATGAATGAATGATTACCATTACTATTGATAATGGTTGGTTTGTAAAAAATATTGTAATTAATTAATTACAAAATGAATTATATTTTAATTAATTACAATATTTTAATTAATGAATGAATTATATTTTAATTAATTATATTGCAATTA
>JAOTAY010000191.1:39665265-39686857 GCA_025629805.1 Erythroxylum baracoense
ATATTTTAATTAAATATAATGTAATTAATTAAGTAATAATAATTTAATTAATTATATTGTAATTAATTAATTAATTACAATATTTTAATTAATGAATACTAATATTTTAATTAATGAATAGTTATATTTTAATTAATAATTATATTTTAATTAAATATAATGTTATGTAATTAAATAATAATTATATTTTAATTAATTAATAATTATATTTTAATTAATTAATTAATTACAATATTTTAATTAATTATAGTTTGATTAATTATTTAATCGATTTCACCATAAATTTGATTATTGAAATTAAAACTTTACTTATGAAGTTATTTAGCTCATAATTATACCTTTTATCTATCCTCTATATATAAAAAATTACAAACACACCAAATACTCTCATTCTTCTCTTCCATTCCTCTAAATTATGAGAGAAATGGAGGATTGCCCAAAACTAAGGAATGAAACTCTTAGGTCTTCAACGATAAGTTCATACCAAACATCAATTTTCATTCCATACCCATACCCTTTTTTCATACCCCCTAAACAAGCACTCTCTTACTAGTTTACTTGACCTGTTACATCTCAAAATGAGGAACAGCGCCATGGCTGGCTGTATGTGAAATGTGTCCATCTAAAACTGTCCGTTTCAATGGAGAAATATTTAGCGTCATTTAATTTTAGTACGGTATCGATTAATCATTAATATTTAGCATTATTTTGAATATTTTTCAAATTATAACTTTATTTGGTAAATGCCTCATTAGTTATTTTTTTGGCAAATTAAAAGATATTTGACTGTTTAACCATATCAAACCGCTCATAATCATATTTATTAATCAATTGATTAAGTTGGCGAATTAAATTCAATCCATTATTTTTTAAAATGCACCTATAAGGAGCGTTGTACTCTAGTGATTGAGAAATTAATAGATGAAAAGAAGATTGTGTCCAAAAATTATTACAAATTATTCAAGTTGTCATCTTTTATTATTGTTTTTCCTTTACCAAATTCTAGTATCCTAAATATGGAGAAAGAAAGTAGTAGTAGTTATTATTATTATTTTTATTAGAGTTATAAACTTAATTTTTGGAAATTATATATTTAAAATTTAAATTCTTACGAGAATATTCAAAGAAATATTGCCTTCATAAATCATTTTATACATAAACAATTAATAATAAATGGCTAATTTTATCAAACATCTTTAAATCATTTTAAAGATATAATCCTTCTTTTTTAAATCAAGCCTTCATAAATCATTTTATACATAAACAAGTAATACTAAACAACTAATTTTATTAAACATCTTTAAATAAACTGCTGATGTTATCCACTGGTCAAATCAATTAATATAATTCGTTATCAGTTAATTTTTAATAGAATAAACTAACAGTTAATGCAATTCGCTAATTACCAAACAAGGCCTATAAATAATTCTTAAATTTTATAAAACTATAAATTATTTGTTAATACATTATGTTATATAATTTTTAATTTTACTTCGACTATATCTTGAAATTCATACTATAGAAATCGTCTATTTATTTCTATTAGTATTGCTTTTAATGTATTTCTCGTATAAACAATTACAACAATAAATAAAAGAAAATATTATTTAATTTTCATACAAATAATTACATCAAAATATCATACGGTAAGAATAATCCTAGTTCATAAATATTACAACAAGAGTTTATGCCAAATAACACGACAAAATAGAAGTGAAATATGAAACAAAAATACTTATAGTTAAAAGTTTTATGTTTATATTAATCAATACATCGAATACAAGTCAGATTAAAAGAGAAGAGAAAAATTAAAAAACTAAAAATTGATCTAATGACAGATTTACACAAATCATGTTAACCTTAATTTTCATTTGATACAAAGTCTCATCATCGCTCTCATTCAAACATATTACACTAAATGCACATCAATAATTTATTATCTAAGATTATCATCTAAGTAACCATATTGTATAAAACTTGGTTCCTTATAAACTCAATCCGTTATAAGATTGATATGGTCAAAAAAAATTGGATTTATACAACTATTTATTCTATTAAAAGTCCTAGTAAACGAATTAAATTAGATTAAATTATAAAGAAATTACATAAAACTTAATAATGATAATAACATACTTTTTCAAAACTTTGAATTGTTTCGAACAAAGACCAAATCTTTTAATCTTTTATGATTCAACTATTTCTTCTTTTGAAATGTATGAATTCAAATGTGTTCAAATACCTTTTACGCTCAATTGCACTTACACATTGACTCAAAGTTCAAATTGAAAATTGCAAATCTTTTCAATTTTAGAATACTACTTTCAAATTGGTCTCACTAAGCAATTGTAAGACAACAAAAGTAGTCTTATAAAAAAATAAAATGATGATTAATTTAAGCAACAAAAATATAGAAATAATATACTTGTATTAAGTTTGTCCCTTTGACGAATTATAATTGACATCTCAAAATTATCGCATACATCCCTACATACCTTTGTTTATAAGCTAATAAGATCTTGCATTTTCTTGTGTGAAATAATTGTTGGGAAAGTTAATAATATTCCCTTATTAACTTCAATTCTCTTTGTAAAACTTAGTTTAAAATAGATACTGAGATTCAGAAATACCCAACAATAAATATCAAAGAGCAAAGTTATCTTCCGTATCTTTTATTGATATCTGCAAGATAAAATGTATACAAAGAATGCATATTTTTCATTTTAGCGTTGATTGCTTCCTTCACCCTCTCTGTGACATAATAAAAGTAACATATTATTGTCTTCTTATCACTATCAGTCAAACAAAATATTCTCACTAAAGACTAACAAACTCAAGTAACAAATCAACCTGGGTACCGAAATTCATGATCTTCAAGTATAGTTTTGAAAACCTCTATTATAACATTAAACTTGACATATTGAGATGTAACTCACTTGTCAGATGTAAACATTTGTCTCAATTTCTTATTCATTAGAACAAAACATTAAAGTGGTAAGAAATTAGTTATAAAATTTTGTAATGACATGATGACATAAATTCTTACCTTCGATGAAATCCTTTCTCATCAAATTTAGAACTCAAACACTATTACAGATTAACTTAGTCAATTTTTTTGTTTAACACATAGTTTCATCAATAATAGGAAAGTATTTAGCATATCCTATACTTTTTAACATTAGATTAACGCAATATACAGTACAATAAGTCCAATAGAAAGAATAACATTTGCTTTAAAACCTTTTCTTAACTACTTTATAAATAACATCGTTGTCAGTGACAAACTATATAATATTTTCAGGCTTAACTTCATTCAGAAGTTTATCAAATACCTTAAACAAAGTATCAACATTTCTTACAAGGTCAAATGCATTAATGAACTCCAAAAATATTTTATATTTAGCAAAATAAATCAAAAAATTAATAATAAGCTCTTGTCTTCTACTTGTCCAACAATAGCATATGATTTAACATTTATAAGTTGTTCAAGTTCTTCTTTCATTCAAATAAAGTTTTATTTAGATATAAAAACTAAAAAATCTATCATGGAATATTGTCCTTATATAAATATGGAAAAAAAGTTCATAAAACTAATGTATTGGAAATGTTATTATCACATTTATAACATGTCATGAGTAATGATTATAACATATCCAAATAATTTATCTACTAATGTAAAGGAAATAATTTGACTATGGCCATATTAAGAAGTCAAATGAATGTTGTAAAGGAAACCTTAAAATAATTATCTACAGTTACATTAAAAGCATGCATCAATTTCTTGTATCTTATATCTTTCTTTGCAATGCATAATTACACCTTACTAAAATGAATTTATTGTAAAAATTAAAATGAAAAAGTTAATATCCTCTCATAATTATAAATTATAATACCAAAGGATAGAAACTTTAAAGTTGAATGACTTGTCTCCAATTTACATGGAAGCAAATTATCTAAGTGTTATAATTTATTCCAAAATGATCTCAAATGATCAATTCTCATACAACAATATTTTGAAATGATAAAATTATCTCAAATCTCAACTAACAATGCATTCCATAATTATAAAAATCATTATGTTAAATTGTCAACGCTTAAATACTCAACCAATTGTTTTTTTTTTTGCTTTAAGAGACTAAGCTTGTCACTTTAAAGTTTATATGTGAAAATTAAATGCTTGCCAAGCCACAAGTCTGCAACACCAAAGATAATATATGAAGATAAAGATGAAGATTAGCAGTTGATGGCAATGGTGAGGACTAAGGAAAAGAGCTAACTGTGAAAACAAAATAGTAACAAACAACGATATGGTGACTAGATGCAAGCACTGAGGGGAGGAGGAGACAACAGAGGTGCAACGATCTAGTCTAGTGATAATAAGAAAGTTAAAGGACAGAGGATAAGAGGCTTGTAAAATAGCAATGACTAACGAGCGAGGAGAAAGTAGTAAAGGAAGGGGAGCTATGGTTAGTATTTAGGAAAATTTGAAGCTTTTTTTTTGGAAGTTAAGTAAGGATTATATTCAATCAAAAAAAGGTGGAAAGTACATAGGAGAGGATATACAACTCTTATAGTTAGAGTTTATACAAAATATACAGCTAGCTACACAACTTTTGTTAACTAAGTACCAACTCTTACTAAATACTCAATTGTTGCCCGAGTCGATCAAAAATATCTTGCAAATAGGACACTAATAAGATAGTCATCTGTAGCCTGAGATAAAACTCATTCCAGCTGAATTTCCTGTATTCTTCTATTGTCCCAAAGATCTTGGTGTTCCTCATTCTCCAAATGAAATGTACTAGCATGGCAAAGCCAATCTTGAATGCTTTATGATCCATTTTACTATTCCAGTGTAAATCATTGACCCACTTCAAGCAGTCTTGCCAGGCAATATTTCTATCAGGTAGGTTAAAAATACAAAGAAACTTACCCCATATAAATCTTGTGCAAGTGCAACCAAGAAGAGATTATCTAAAGACTCTGCTTCCCCACTGCATAAGGGGTAAGATATGTATAGAATCGAAAATTTTATCTTATATCTAATTCCTAATTTCTTTCCAGCTGCTAATCAGAGTATAAAAGAGTGAGCATGTGCAATTCCAAATCCCCATATCAACCTATGAAGAGGAAATCTAGTGAGTGGACCAAATAATATTTGTTTACACGATTGCGCTGTAAATTTTTGTAATGAGTGTAACTCCCATATAACTTCATCTGTCTACTCCAAATTTGGTGTATAAGTTGGCATCTACTCCACAATTGGCATGGTTTGTCTGCTCATTTCGAATGGCCACACCTAGTTATTACTTTGAATGAGTACTTGCACCTTAGTATCTTCTAAAATTAAGCATTCAAAACAGGAAAAAGAGGAGTGTTACATAAAGGTCCCGTTGGATGCCAGTTGTCAAACCAGAAGCTGGTGTTTTGCCCATCTCTGACATAGTGCTTGATATGAGGATGCATAAATGACTTGGTGAGTAAGATTTGTTGAAAAGTGTAAGAATGAGAAGTTTTTAGAGAAATCGAACATATGATGCGGTGTTTAACGTGGAACATAGGAACCCATTTGACCCAGAGACTTTCCTTATCACAACAAAGTCAAAGCTTGTTCATGCTAAAGGTTGAATTGATCCCTAATCTACCATTTTCTTTTGGAAGACAAATAGTACTCCAATTAACCTTAGAAAGTTTCTTCACATTAGAATTGTGTCTGTGCCGTATGAAATCTCTTATAATCCTGTCACCTTTGGGGATTGCTAAATATGACAACTAATAAACATATAGATTATTGAGAATGGAGATGGCTAATTGCAATCTACCACTATAAGTTAAATTTTTGTTGATCCAATTAGAAATTTTTTTACAAACCTTGTCAATGAGCAATTTGCATTTAGTTTCTTTCAGCTTCTTAGTAGAGATAGGGACACCCAAATAGTTGAAAGGTAGCTGATCAATGGCTAAACCAGCCCTTATGAGTACATTAGATGAGGCTTCACTACTTTGTGTAGATAGGTATGTTGAGCTCTTTTGTGGATTAAATGTCAACCCAGATACTTTTTGGAATCTTTGTAAGGAAGTTAAGAGTACTCCAATTGAAGTTGTATCATTAGCACATAGCATGAGTAAATCATCTGCAAAATAAAGTTGAGTGATATACAGTGCACTACATCGATGAGATATCTGAAGTTTCTGCTTTCCACACTACATAGCTGAGTCATTCTTTAAAGCACTTCTATAGCAATTTCAAAGAGATAAGGAGATAGTGGATCTCCCTGCCAAATTCCTCCAGCTCCTTTATAAAGTTGGGTAGGTTTCTTATTCAATATGATGGAAAAGACATAGTAGAAATGCAAGCATGGATCCAATTGACGAACTTGCTAGGATATCCAAATGTGAGGAGTGAATCAATGATGAAGCTCCTTTCCACAATGTCAAATGCTTTAGCAAAGTCTATTTTGAAAGCATAGATTCTTACTTGTTCTTTAGTGTTGTAGTCTTTGAATAATTCTTGTGCTAACATTGTATTATCACCCATACTTCTACCAAGGACATACGCACCTTGACTTAAGTTGATCAATATTGGTAAAGTTTCCTTTAATATGTTAGCAAGGATTTTGGAGATGATCTTATACACCACATTGCAGCAAGATATGTCAATAATCATTCAACCTTTTGGGATTTAGGATTTTAGGAATTAAAACCAGATAAGTCTTAATCATTTATGTAAGTAACCTGCCACTCCTGAAGAACTCTTGCACTACTTTGACAGTTAAATTTTGTAAGAGGTTCCATTTTGCTTGAAAAAATCGAGCGTTGAAACCATATCAGGAAAGAGAACAATACTACTTTGATCTGGTGACTTCTCTTACTAAGGCAGAATGTTGATTCAGGTTTATAGATCTAGCCATGATAGTGATAAGATTAATAGGAAGACAAGATGTGGATGAAGAGACTCCATTTATCTGCATGAAATGTCTAGTAGCTAGCTCTTTCAATTCATACTACTCTTATATCATTCTGGCCTGCTCATCTTCGAGATATATTATCTTTTTTTCTATTCCTCCTACCTTGAATCACATTAAAAAAGTATTTGGTATTCTTGTCTCCGTGTTGGAGCTATAAAACTCAGGGCTTTTGCTTTAGCTTTAGCTGATTACTAAAGTCTTTAATTGCCTGCATATATTTGCTCAATTATATCTTCTCCTTGGCTATGAGTGTAGGATCAGTGGGACTAGTAGTAAGCAACTTCTAAGTTAAGATTCACCATGGCTTGTTGCTTATTAAGTTTCAAAGGGTCATAACATTGCTTAATTAGTTTTACACATTCAGCTTTGATATTCTTCAGTATTTACATACACTGAAAAGCATTAGACCCTTGGACTTATCTTCAATCGCTGCCCCAACTATTGCATCTAGTTGAGCATGATTTAGTAGGGAATTAAAGAATCTAAAGAGTGTATATCTTTTGTTGGGTTTGCTCTTAATGTAAACATTAACAGGTATATGATCTGAGAACAATGGCTCCCTAAACACAACATAGTTGTCAGTCATTTGTGCAAGCCACTGATTGTTTACAAGGCACTTATCTAGCTTCCTCTGTATCAACGATGTCCCCGTTGATGATTACTCCATGTGTATAATGGGCCCTAAAATTTCAGATCAACTAGTCCAAGCAAAGATGTTAGTGTTGTAAGTTCTTTGATATCGACATGCATTGTTCCCCTTCCTTTTAAAGATTCAATTGAAGATAGCAAGCAGTTGAAGTCTCCAGTAATCATCCAAGGAATTGACATATGTGAACCAATGTCATGTCCACAAGCTAGCTCATTGAAATTCCCAATTGGCTGCATGTACCACTATGATAGCTAGTGGGACATTAACAAATTTAAGTAGTAAATCACAATGCAGTAATTGCTTAGAACAGAACCAATTTGTGACTTTCAAATAAGCAGGGTCAAAAGCAACAATAACTCGACTATTAGGGTGTTTATAATGGTTACTAAAGATTGTCCATTATGCGAGGAAACATTCCAAGCCATTGTGAAGAGCATCCTCCTTTATTTTGGTTTCCACCAAACCAACAAAAAAAGTTTGTCCCCACACATTCCAGATTGTACATACCATTAAGGCCAAGTGGACTTAGTCCGCCGCCTAGATTTTCGATTGTTGGTCCCAGTATCCTTCCACTCATTGGGTTCCTACATTTTATCACTCATCTACCCAGAGGTTACACTTGTGTCCTATTATCAACCAGATTCTCTATTCTATCTGCATCTATTTCTTTACCGATCTCATTGGTTCCATCACCAGATAGCTGCGCCTACCTTTTAAGTTCAACGTGGAGCAAATTAGTATGGCACAACTGTGTTCGGGGAGGTTTAGCTAATGATTGCTCTAGATATTCTACAGTTTCCCCTGTCTCTGTATTATGCCCAGAGGTACAATTGTGGCCTGCAATATGTTTAGTACCAATTCCTTCTTTTATATGATTTTTGCCAATGATTTATGCATTTAACAACTGCACATTCTGGTCTTGTTCTTCAACTATTACATTCGTAGTTTAAGTATAAGATTTCCCAGCATTAACAGATGTACCTTGTAGAGTCAGTTGTTCTGCACTCATTCTTATTGCAGCAATGTTTCTGGGGATGCCAAGATTGTTAGACGATTGTAGTCTTTCTCCACTTTCCTCATTATTGTTTCTCTTGGGGATCTACATTTTATTAGGTTTGTTCACATATAGCTTCCATGGATATGATAAGGGAATTCTATCCTCAATCAATTCACCACAATTATTATACTCCATAATAGGTATACTCTCTAGTAGCATCTTTTGTTTGACATTTCAATACATACACGAGCATAGCCCACCTGTTTTATATTTGCCGTATTTTCATCCATTACTAGGGGTACTCCAATATAACTAGCTAAATAACTCATTCCCTCAGACGATCAGTACCAAAGAGGTATTGTGTAGATTAACCCAGATATGGATATTTGTGATCTTATTTCTATCAAGTTTAAACCCAATTTCCCATCTCCGCAAGAATAACGACTTACCTTGGATGTGTCACGGACCCATATCCATCACCTTACTTGCCATCTCTTCAGAAGAAAATAAAAATATAAAGAGATCATCTTCAGTGATTAAGGTGGACTAGAGTCCCCATTTCTTCCAATTAATCTCCGCTCAATGCTTAACACTCGGGTATACCAGCTTCTTCTCCAAAAAATATCCTACCAAAGTCGTTCTCCATTTAGTGGCTCCTTGCTTCAGTAATTCAACCGAAGGGAAGACAGGACCAACATTAATTCTAGTTACAAATCGAAGCCTATTAAAGGAGTTTGGGTCCCCCATCACACGACTCCATGTTTGCTTGTCTTTTGGCATAAAAGGCATGAGGGAAAGACGAAAAATCCTCTCCCTCTAGTGGCTAGGAATGGATCGATGATGAACCAAGTGACATATCACCTGGGTTAAAAAGTGGGTTTCAACAAGGAAAGAAAGAAGACGAAAGGAGAAGAAGTCAGTGTGTGAGGTTTAAAGAGTGAGTGGAAGTGAATGGATGGAAGAAATCAAAAGAGGCGTCCATGTTTCAGAGAAGAGGGAGGTCGTAGAAGGAGGAGAAAAGCGGCATCCATGGTATTTTGAATCCTTCAAATTTTCTAATTTTATGTTTATAGATCAATCTTGATAGGTATTTTAGGTACTGACCGATGCCAACTAAAAGAATTAGTACCTACTAATTGGTGCCAATTGAAATAATTGATCACTACTAGATAGTAAGACCATTTCTATAGCCTAATACGAGATATATTATTTTGATGCCTTTTTTTGACTGATAAGACATATAACGATTAATACCGGTTGATACAGTACAAAAATCATAATAATGCCCCAAATTTATGTTCTAGTTCGTAAATGAAAACAAAGCTTTTATTAAACATAGTCAAATTTTAGTTTATTTAATCTGGGTATTAATTGAGTAATTTCAAGTTCAAAGTGGTATTTTATTGACAAATAACAGAAAATTTTAAACAAATGTAAAAAACCTTAAACGAATTTATGAAGTTTGCATTACGTGTTTTTTTTTTTTGTGAAATGTGATCCCATAATTTCTCTAAACATTTACGATAAATCATAAAGGAAATTCAACAGGGTAAGCATTAAATATAATTATTGTCTCAATGTTCGTGAATTCTTTATTACTATATATATTTGACAGAGGTCATTATATTCAGAATACAGACGTAGAGTTTATTGTAATTTTACATTCAAATCAAATTTATTGCTAGTTAGTTTTTATTAACGTAACAACATTTCAATTCAATGCATACTCTTGCAAGATGAGAAACTGTGCAAGGGAGCTAAATTCATGACAATTTTTAACTTTATGAAGTCTTTAGTACAAAAACAAATAAATGCAGGCATGAAGATTGAAATCATATACTTATGGGTTTGTTTACTATGAATACAGATGATTGCAATACCAACATTCTAATTACACTTTGCTTAATGAAGTCGGGAATTTGGTGAAATAATGATAGTTAGAGACGATAGCATTAGCAATGATGCTAACGACCAATAGACCAACGAAATAATTGTAATTAATAAAGGCTTAATCCAAATGTTTACTTTACACGCAAATAGTCTACATAACGTATTATTTACATGGCTAGTGCTTGCGTCCAGAACACATATCAGGTGACATCATCTGTTTCTGGTTCGTAGAAGTTAAAGTTCCGATTTTTGTTATCGATAGAACGTTAATATGAAACCATTAACAATAAACAATTGCATTCATCATCATTGTTGACAAATTTTCTTTTCTGGTCCACCACAAAATTGCGGCAAAAGGGGTTTACGTGATTTAACCATTTTTAAATTTTTATATATACTCGCATTCGAATAATAAATTAATGATAATTAGTATTAACAGATGGGAATAGTTGTCCCACGATCCACTGAAGATTCTGATGGCTAATTTAAACATTTACAGCCAAGAACGTGGCACCCAGTTATCGCCATACATCACACACTGCGTAAGTGGCTACAACTTACAATTAAACGAACGAAGAACCTCATCAATCACACTATTTAAATAGACGGGCGGAGATAAAAGTACTCTATGATTCCCGTGTCATAGACGTGTACTTTACACGTACAATCACATTCCAGGTTATGAGGATCTGTCCACGTAAGCTAGTTTTCTGTTGGTGAGGGACGATCATGTCATTTCGCATGCCCTACGTATCGCCTATGCGCGCTTCTGAACACGCGACCGTGGCAGTAAGTGAGGGTGCATGAAGGATGATGGATGGGTCAACTACCTTACCTGCTCCCCTTCGTTTATAAATCTCCTTCATTTATTAATTATTATAAATGAACATTTGCTGCTATGCATGCATGTGATGATTCGGGTGCACCGTAATTAGCGTGCAGCCCACTTCAAATGGACAACACAGCTTCGCCTATGTTATCATTGTCCCGTTTTTGGTATATATATGAATTTGTTGATTAGATGGTCAAAAGAAGGTGATGAACAAGTTATCCAAAGTTGAAGTAATTGGTGAATATGGTCTTATTTATTTTGGGAGCTTGTTTAATAGGCAGATATTTACGTAAACACGTTCAAATAATAAACAATGATTAGAGTGTTGGATTAATCACATAGATTGACGCGATTTCAAACATAATTACAAAGACCCATTAATTGGAAATTCCACACTTGTTCGTTAGATTCATTCAAGTGTCTTAATTTGAAGAATGTTATTACATATTTTCAGAAAAAAATTATTCGCTTATTTAAAAAATATATTTAAAAACAAGAGCTACAGATCATTCTTAAAAAAATGAACGAATTCTTTATATAATTCAAATTAAAATCAATAACAACTAAGTATTATTGAATAAGTTCACAATTTTGATTAATTTCATTTTGCGAATAGACCACATAATAAATTTGGACGTTGGAATCTAACAATTATGCTGGAAAACGACCCCCCAAGCCTACAAAAGCTGTAATGTCATATATATGTTGCTTAGCTGATGAGCAAGTCGGATTAAGCCAACAAATAAAAGGTAGTATGTTTAATTTAATACGTGGGACCAAAGTTTTCATATGTATATATTTGGCACTGGCAACAAGAACACCTATGGGCAGGCAGTCCCAAAAGAATGAGCACAATTTTGAGAAATTGACGAACCGAGTTCTTTACCTTAATTATTTGAGGGAAGCAGTATCAAAAAATGGCAAATGCAAGTTGGGTTGTTTTATTTAAGATTCATGGTCTGATTCAATATAGATTTATATCAAATTAAGTTACATGTTTAAAAGTTTGATGAAGTCGAATTGGATTGAGTTGGCAATACATTAACAATTTTGTTTTGATCTCTTTAAGCAATTTTTTATCTTAGTCTATTTTATTTTTAATGTCCTAAGTCCTAAACTCATTCCTTCTTATGCCTTCAACTTCTACAACCTCAGAAAAGCTTTTCATGGTTTGTTTAATAGGCTCAAAAGGAGGTTGAAATTTGTCCTTTAATAAAGATTGTTTTACCACGTTTTATGAATACATTTGAATATAAACTAGTAACTCCATTATATATTGACGTTAAGCCAAACCTACTGTTATATGTTATCTTTCTGTTCCCTTTTGAAATTCTACTCTATTTCAATGCAGCTTCAAGGTAAGAAGTCTGAATGGTATGTTTTCCTATCAAGTGATATACTTCGTATTATGCATCTTTCAAGATTTCCTTAAACCGGACAATGAGTAAATTATATATGGGTTTTTGGTATATTGTGTTATCATTTAGCTCCTGAAACTTGGAAACATCAATGTAGTGTTGGTAAATTGCTTTTTCCGACGAAAATTACTGACCAAGCAATGTGGACTGGAGAGAGAGCTCCCTTTGTCGGCATTTACTAACATCATGATTCTTATTCAATTCCACCCAGTGAACCCACGAAGACCCATAAAACTGCAAAGAGAAAGAGGTAAGGTGTAAATGTGGTCCAATAGTAAGATAACCCCAAAGATGGCTCAATTTTAACCAACCAACCAACACTTGTAGAAGCACCAAACAATTGAAGAAAACTGATTAACCTTTTGCTTTGCAAAACTTATGGCTTTTCATAATTTTTATTCTTTAATAATTCACAATTAGATTATCCAAAAACAAGAAAAGCTTGCAAGCGTCACTTTTTAAATGAGAAATCGAATTCACAGACTCACAGACTCACTCTTTAGATCACTGCTAAGCGGGTGAGCTGCCCTCTACGGGGGCATAGGTATTTGTTGGTTTTGTGAAAGAGTACAAGTAAAGCATACAAATACTGTGGCCTTCGAGCTTCTCACTCACTCCGTTCTTATTGGCGCATGATTGCCACACTCAACCTTTTGTATACAGTCCCATTGCTGGAGCAGGAAGTTGTGAAATCCTATTGCATCTGGCCCTGACTCTAACGAGAAGCTAATTAGCTGTCATCTCCACTTTAGTGATCCTCCATACATGGCTCACGTGCATGCTGACATGTGGGGTTGGTTCAAAACTTCAGCTCTAGATTTGATCCCATCCCACCACGGATTTGGCTGTATCGGTATGCTGACTTTTATTGTTGCTATATTTCTCAAAGAACTTCTATATTATAAATCAGATTTGGGGGATTTAGTTTGAGTTTGAATGAGCAGGAAAGTGAATGGGTAAACAGAAGTCCAGTATGAGGTATGCACAAAAGGTGCCCCCGTGAAAGCTTGATGCTCCATCTCATGGGGCCACTTAATGCACTTCAACTGTCTCTGTGCCTTTTCCATGTTTTTATATGAATTCCGTTTAGCACGAAATGCAAGCAAAACCTGGTGAAAGTAATTTTTTTTTCCCATATATATATATATATTAGGTATTTTCGTTTTGCCAGACTTATCTTAAAGTCCTCAGACTCTGTCTTAAGAGTTACGGAGGAGGTAAATATGGAACTTTAAAATCTCTCAAATTCTTATGTAATCTGTACATTTTTTTGTACAAGGAGTTATTACATATTGATTGGTCAACTACTGATTGATCACTGGCCTTGTTTAGTATCAGGTTCCTATCAATCCTATATTTCCTAGTAGTTCCAACTCTCACACTATCGCTGAAAGCAATTGATCCGACCAAGGAACATTCCCAAAGAACTAGAGGATCATTAATAAGAAAAATTCCTTTCCTTTTTATGATAACTCGAAGTTAAAACTTCCTACAAAAGATAGTCTTAAATAAAGAGTTGAATCCAATTAAGCCACTTTTACCTGAATTTTAATTTGGGTTGTATTGTTTACCTTTCGTCTCCTATTGTCTGCTAATATTCTGTTCAATGGGCTTGCGATCTAAGGTTATAAAGCCCAACAGACTCTCACCATCCCATCATGACCCAAGCCGATTCCCGGTTCTTCAAGTATCTACCTTATAAGACATGTTCACTTGATATTGATAAGCTAGTTTGTTTCTTCGTTGGATTGGCGAACAAGGGACGTGTCGCCCCATCCATGGAGACATCTACATGGACCATTGTATCCTCATCGGTTCAACTCTGCAATTTTAACTTCCAACGCTCTTCTCGAAAACATAGTACCTCTCTCTCTAGTCTTCCATTCTTTTAACATTTTCTGTTGATAACGGACTAACCTTTCTTACTTGATCACAACCTTTCAGGGAGTTGTGGTTTAAGGAGGCTAGTTCCCAGAAATGGGCTATTGACAGCAGTGAACAAACCAAGACCGAAGCCAGCACTAACAATGGCACTGGCAAAAAGTGGACATAGTAAAGTAACTGAACTTCAAGCTGGTGAGAGGCTGTTCCTAGGAATGGACTTTGGAACCTCCGGAGCTAGATATGCTCTCATTGACAAAGATGGCACAATCCACTCAGAAGGAAAGAGAGAATACCCCCGCTATATGGTAATGTTCTGATTGTCCCACTATTAATCTGTGATTGCTTTTCTCATGTTTCTTAGATAAAGTGTAAGGGGATTGACTTGTTTTTGTCAAACATATATATGAAGATAGCTTTCTTCCTATTTAAATGAACGAGGTTAAGAAATGAGATTGAAGTTGAAGTTGATGATACAAACTCCATAAAACTGTTTATTTCAACGAATAAATTGTTAAGTGTCCAGTCCCATTTTGTGACTTTCGGTTATTGTTGCCGTCTTTATGATTCGTAGGTATGACGAATGAGTAGATGAAGTTCTTTTTGGAGGAGATATGGCCGTGTAGGATGCTACACGCTCGCGTCCTTAATTTACACAACCATGTGAATCATTGTGTAATTTTTTAGAACTGTGTGAAGAAACATGTGAAGAGCAAAGACATAAACGGTCGTATACAAGCTCGTGTACATGAAATACACGGCCATGTGTGACGACCGTGTATCTTTATGCGATCGTGTACATCGGCGATTTAAGTGACAATAGAAGAGACACGATCATTTTCACAACCACACTTTCGTATGCATGACATATATGGTTGTGTGTGACGACCACGTAACTCAATGTGATCGTGTACATTCGCAATTTAAGTGACGTGTATGGGATCATATATGATTCAAAAAACCTAATTTGAGATATGAAGTGTGTGATCAAACATATATTGATGGTGATTAGATAATCTTAGTAATGATAAGCTAGATGAAACACGCCCTGATAATGTTGAATATGAAGTTGTTGAGGATAATAAGCAAGAAGAGCAATCGAATCTAAAAACTAATGAAATACAGTTTCGAAAGTTGACAAGGGAGAAAAAACCTTCTACTAGATATCCAAGTGCAGATTACTTATTAGTTACTGCTGAGGGGTAGCCTGAGAATGTGCAAGAGGTTATGTTTTATGAAGACAAAGATAGCTGAGTCGTTGTTATAAAGAAAGAGACAATTTTTTTAAAGAAGAATGATATATATGAGCTTATAAAGCTTCCAAAAGACAAAAAGATATTGAAGAATAAATATGCGTTCAAGAAAAGAAAGATAGTGACAAGCTGGTTGAAGCACAAGATAAGGCTAGTGATGAAAGAGTTCAATCAAAAGAAGGTATAGATTTTGATGAAATGTTTTCACTAGTGGTTAAGATGAGCTCAATTTGAACAATTTTGAATTTGACTATTTGTTTAGATTTTGAACTTGAACAATTGGATATTAAAAATAGTCTTCTTGCATGGAGATTTTGAAGAAGAGATATACATGGAGCAGTTAGAAGGTTTTAAAGCTAAAGGTACGGAGAAATTGGTTTGCAAGTTGAAGAAAAGCTTATGATTTTGGAAGTTTAATTCTTTTATGACAGATTATAGTTACAAGCGAAATTATGCTGATGCGTGTGTGTATTTCAAGAAGTTCACATATGAGAACTTCATCATTCTTCTTTTATATGTTGATTGTGGGTCAAGACTTTGATAGAATCTAAAAATTGAAGGAAAATTTATCTAAATCTTTTGATATGTAGACAACTCGAGAAAGAAAGAGTAGTAAATTGTGGTTGTCACATAAAAGGAATATTGAACGAGTGCTAAAAAAATTTAATATAAAGCATGCCAAAGCAGTTAGCATGCCTCTGACACCTCACTTCAAGCTGAGCAAGCGTGTATGTCCTCAACAGAAAGGGAGAAAGATGGTATGTCCGATGTTTCATACTCATCTGTAGTAAGGTCTCTGATATATGCTATAATGTGTACAAGGCTAGACATTGCTCAAGCTGTTGGGTTAGTGAGCAGACTCTTGTCTAATCCTAGAAAAGTTCATTGAGAAGCAATGAAATAGCTTTTGAGATACTTGAGAGATACTTCAAAATGGAGTTTGTATTTTAGTAATGGGGAGTCAATTTTGGAAGGTTATACGGATACAGATATGATTGGAGATCTTAACGGAAGAAAATCTACTTCAGATTTCCTATTCAAGTTTGTAGGGGGAGACATTTCATAACAATCAAAGCTACAATAGTGTGTAGCTTTATTTACAACTGAAGCAGGGTATGTAGTTGCAATGGTAGCTAGTAAGAAGATGCTTTGGTTAAAAAGATTCCTTTAAGAGTTGGATGTGAAGCAAGAAGACTATGTATTGTTTTCTAATAGTTAAAGTGTTATTGACTTTAAAAAAATACTATTTATCATTCCCACACAATGCATATAGATGTCAGATATCATTGGTTGAGGTCTGTGATTTAGGAGCAACAATTGATGTTGAAGAAGATTCCTATGGACTTGAATGGTTCTGATATGTTGATTAAAGCGGTTATTGGAAGTAAGTGTGAGCTTTGTAGTAAGTTTGCCGAGACGTCTCTCAAGTAACTGTTGAAGCATAACATGTTTTCCTTATAATTTGGGCAGGAGGGAGAGATTGTTGAGTGTCCAGCTTTATTTTGTGATTTTCGGTGATTGTTGACACTTTTATGATTGTAGGAATGATGAACGAGTAGATAAAGCTCTTTGGGGGGAGATGTGACCGTGTAGGGTATTACACGTTCGTGTCCTTAACTTACACGACCATGTGGATGAACTGTGTAAGTCTTTGAAACCGTGTGAAGGAACGTGTGAAGAGTGAAGACATCCATGATCGTATACACGCCCATGTGCATGACATACACAGCCGTGTGTAAGGATCGTATGGCTTTCTGTGACCATGTACATTCACGATTTAAGTGACACTGGAAGAGACACGGTTACTTACATGGCTGTATATGTGATCATGTATAATGTTAAAAACCTATTTTGGGATATAAAAGAGGAGAAAACATAGGTTTATTCATTGAGAGGCACAAAAACACCAAAAAGGGAAAGAAAACAGAGAGTGAGAGCAAGTAGTTTCTGATTCTCATTCTTGTTTGATTGATTTTGGGATTGTTGAGAGTTTGTTGATTTACATATCAACTTTGGTTTCAATCCTAAAATTTTGTGAGACAATTTGTTGTTGTGGGATGAGAAATCAAACTTTGTAAATTCTTATTTGTGATTAGTAGATTTGTTTATCAGTTTGACCCGTAATTTTTTCTTTACTCTGATTTCACGTAAATCTCTGTGTTCGCTTCTTTATTGAGTTTCTATTCTCATACTGATATTATCTGATTAAACTTGATTAGAGTGTTTTGTTGATGTTATTTGGTTGACTCTTTAGAGAGTTGTGTTCTTATTCTTGTTTTATTGTCTCTCCCTACATAAACGAAGAATCTTGTTTATGTTGTCTAGAAAGAGTGGAGAAACAATTGATTGGGTGAGATCTTGGAGAACAACCCTTTTCTCATTGCTGGAAGATGTTCCAGTTCATCTTCGTCCCCTTGTGGCTTCGATTTCTATTGATGGTACATCTGCAACTACCCTTATCGTCAACAGGTTGATGTCTAGGAAACATTGAAGTTATTTATCATTTCTTTGTCCAAATTAAGTTCACTTGAAATCAGACATCTAAACTTCTAGCTACAGTAATACAGGAGAGCCATTGTGGAGACCGTTCCTCTACAATGAGAGTTGTCCTGACGCATTGCCAATTGTGAAATCGATTGCTCCAGAAAACCATACAGTTTGCTCTGGATCGTCTACGCTCTGCAAACTTGTTTCCTGGTGGAACATTGAGAATTCAAGCAAAGATTCAGCATTATTGTTACACCAAGCTGATTGGCTGTTGTGGCTTCTTCATGGAAATCTTGGAGTTTCGGATTATAATAATGCTCTGAAGGTACTAAATTAGTAAATCTTCATTTTTCTCCTACCCTGTTATGTGAAATTGTGATCGTTTCCAGGTTGGATATGATCCTGAACTGGAGTCTTATCCACCGTGGCTCCTTTCTCATCCATATTCACAACTTCTGCCATCTGTAGTAGCTCCTGGAACTTCAGTTGGATATGTAAAGGAAGACATTAGAAACCAATTTGGTATTTTCATGTCCTATTAAGTAGCTTTGATTAAATTGGTGCTACTTCCGAGTATATTAGAATCGCATGAAATGTTCTCTTTAAAACAATAAGGCAATAGTGACGTTTTGCTTGTCTCGCGAATTGCAGCCATTGCACTATGAAGATTTTCTGTAACCAGATCATTGACTTCAGTACTGAAATTGGAATCTTTCAATACATCTTGGCAGGTTTTTCTAAAGATTGTGCTGTTTGCACAGGAACAACTGATAGCATAGCTGCCTTTATTGCAGCTCGAGCAACAGAACCTGGAAAAGCTGTGAGAATATTTTTGAATATGAGCTTTCTACAAATATTCTTCTAGGAGTATCGTAGATGTTTTATCACTTAGATTACTTTATATCAAACTCTTAGTCTTGATCGATTAACTTATCTTGTTGTGTGATTATGGAGGCCTTCAACACAAAATAGTATTTAAACAGAGATGATCTTGTTTGACTGGAAATTGTTTTTCCTTTATCTAAATCCTAATGTTTTTCATGTTTGCAATTCTAATTCATACTTTGGCCCGTCACAAGCATAGAGCTGTAAGTTCCAGTATATTTCAGCTTTCAGGTGCTCGTGTTTTTGGTAAATATGTTGACAGAGGGTCTCCCTGTTAGGTCACGTCTTTGGGTTCAACACTTGCTATTAAGCTATTGAGCACTAGTAGGATTGAGGATGCACGATATGGAGTGTATAGTCATCGGCTTGATGATAAATGGCTGGTTGGAGGTGCTTCGAACACTGGTGGCGCGATTCTTAGACTGCTGTTTACTGATCAGCAACTGGATCAATTGAGTGAAAAGATAAATCCAATGGAACAGTCTCCTCTAGACTATTACCCTCTGAAATCAGTTGGCGAAAGATTTCCTGTAGCAGATCCAAACCTGGCCCCTAGGTACTTCTGTCTGACTCCATAGAAAAATTTCTGCCTCTTAACAACCACAGCAAGACAAATAGCAGCAGACATGTTAACAGTCTACAGGTTATATAATCCAGGTACCATTCTTATGCAGGTTACATCCACGACCGGAATGTGATGCGGAGTTCTTACATGGCATCTTAGAATCCATTGCCCGCATAGAGGTATTCCTCCTTCATGCTCCTTTACACTAGATACGGAAAATGGTTGCTGTAAGTAGTTGAATGTTTGTTTTTCAGGCAAAGGCTTACAACTTACTGAAGCATCTAGGAGCAACCCAAGTAGAGGAAGTGTTTACCGCCGGAGGTGGTGCGAAAAATGAGAAATGGACAAAGATACGACAGAGGGTGCTTGGCTTGCCTGTTCGTCAGGCAACTCAAACTGAGGCTGCTTTTGGAGCTGCTTTACTTGCATTGAAAGGTGCCCAGCAAAGTATCAACTAAAAAAACTGTGGGAGAAAAGGAATCAAAATTCAACAAAGAAGATCCGAAATTGCATTTACTTGAGGAAGGATCGAAAGTAACTTAGATTCACAATATTGTATAAATGCCATCTTCAAATCCCATTGATGGTGCACCAGCCACAGTTGGGAGTAAAGTAATACCAGACAATGTTTTATGTATCGGTTTTATTTTAAGCTTGCAATAACATATATAGTCTTGAAGTCCTTCTCGTGTATATGTATGTGTGTATATATATATATATCCTTTAAAACTTGTGGTAACGTATTCCTCTGTAGAACGAATGCTCATAAATCATAATCTATTATATGGAACTTGAGATGGAGATGTTAGAAAGCATGGTTACATGAAAGTAGGTATAATATAGTGTTGAGCTAAACTTTTGGGAGTAGTGCTTGAGCTGAGCATGACTCACTCCTCAGAACGGTGAGAGTGAACACACGTCCTTACTCGAGGGAAAATCACTCTTCCATCAGCAAGCGGTGATGTATGGTAAGTAGATCGCGGGCAAAGGTGGCGATGTGACAGAAAAAGTACAGATAATAGATAGGTCGAGAACAGAACATTCGGCCCTCGTTTAACGGGAACAGCCTGTTCCATTTTTACTGTTTTAATCTTGTTCCAATTCATTTCATCCTGTTTAGAAGAAATAGGTTAGAAATGGATTGGAAGTTACCGTTGAGAATGAAGAGAGAGAGGCTCTAACATCTCTTTAAAGCCCTTCCTTTCATTTCTTTTAAGCTCCTTGCCTTTTAGGTGTTTGTTGAAAGTCTCCTTTGTGAAAGTGTAGTCCTTCTTACTTAATTTTTACTATTCAGCTACTACCTTGGCACTACTTAGTTTCACATTTTCACACACCACTCTGGTGATTAATGGCAGCTGGCAATTCTACAGAGTCTGCCCGCCATGCTGCTAAGAAAGTCAGACTAAGGGAAAGGGAAGAGGACCCCCCTCCCCCTGCATCCTTGATCCCAAGCAAGCATCTCAGCTACAGCGCGGTGGTCTCTAATCAGCCAGACTCTGGTTCCGGAGCTGGCGATTTGGACTGGCCCGTCGAGGAAGCAATTGAAATTTCTGAAGGAGATATCTCTATCGTCCAAGGCACCTACGGACTGGGCATCGCCCTCTCTCCAACATTCAAAGGGAAACTCGATCAAGCCTGGGCTAACACGGTCATCATCAAATTACTTGGTCGCAGAATTGGTTTCAATTTGCTTAAATCCAGAATCTCTTCCCTATGGAAACCCAAAGGCCCCCTAAAATTGGTGGACCTTGAGAATGACTTTTACCTGGT
>JAOTAY010000191.1:39686957-39697039 GCA_025629805.1 Erythroxylum baracoense
ACTGGCTTGCCAAATATGCGGGTCATTTTAATGTCGGAGTCACTTATTTTGCCACACCTCCTATAGGGTGCCACATGCTCTTTTTAGAGGATTTATCGGGAATCTGTCTTTTCCGACGTACTGTGTAATTTTGATTCTTTTCCCTTAAAAAAAAAAAAGAAATAGGTTAGAACAGACAGTAAAAGTGGAGCATGCGATTTCGCGTCTAGTGAGTGATTCTTGCAGTAGAAGTCATTTTTTATAGGAAAAACGAATCCATTGCATTAAATGCTCACTATCCATGCAATCATGATGAGAGAGATCTTCCCTTTCCCTAAGAAAGCCCTTTCTTAAGGTTGAGTTGACTGGCTTGGCAACACGGTCACTTGATTTTTGGACACGAACCAGTTTTAGCGTCATCACTGACTACACCTTCAATTCGTTCTCAGCGAGTATGTTATAAGGTTATATAAAGCATGACGACTCGTTAATTAACGCTGAAATATTAACGTTAAATTAGAGTTGAAAAAAATAAAAAGATTATAATTACAAAATTGATGAAGATTTTTTAATCAATCCTATAATTAATTATAAACTTTTGATTACCAACAATTAAGAACCCAACTTATTTCCTTGCGCTTTGGTGTCTACAACGGAACTTGTTTCGTATCTTCCCGTTTCTTGATTCGGAAGAGAGAGAGAGAGAGAGATCGCATTGAAGGGCAAAGCGGTAAAATCGACTGTCATTGTCATCTTCTGTTTATATAAAGGTATGTATTCATGTTCAGAGAAGCTGCTACTCGGCAGCTCTCGATCTTTCTCTATTTCCCTTATTCGTCTGCTTCTCCACTCGGCCTCTTTCTGTATAGCAAGGCAAGCTTAGCTTCTACGATCACTAGCTTCGTAGATATGGCTACAATAATAGTTCAAAGCCAAAGTAGCTTAAATCCTAGAGCACCTGAATTCTATCCCATTTACGATTACCACAACCAGTTCATCATCACTTACCAAAATCTTACAACATTTGGCACTCTTCCTTCGTCACAACAATATCCATCTTCTTATCACTACGAAACTTCAGAGCCATCCCTTTATGTTTGTTATCCAACCTCTCACAACCTCAATACTGCCCCCGACATATTTCCCAAACTCCATTGTTTCTCATCTTCAGAAGTAGTCGAGTTGATTCCTTTCTTGGTACCATCTGAACAACCCAGCATCGGGCATGACCACCAAGTGAACCTTGTTGATTTAGGAAACGATGCCGTTAGTGTAAGAGTGAAAGGTGGAGTCTCTAAGCGTAGGTGCTCTGGAAATAGCTGCCGTTGGGGTTTGAATGGGAGAGAAGGTAGTTACAGAAGACGTGAGCATCAGAATGTTAAAAAGGATCGTAAGGTAAAGAGTAATGACGGTAAAGTTAGCGAGGAATCGAGAAGATGTAGAAGAAATGTACGCTCTTCTTCGGGTGGTTACAAGCATTATCATCCTGTTGTACCCGTGAGACCGGACGCAGATAATACGACAGTGATGATACGAAACATACCTAATAAATATACGTATGACTCTTTCTCTATTCTGTGTCTCTCCACTATTGTGGGCTTTTGACCTTATGTTCATTAGAATGCTTTGGTAGAGTAGTGTTGGTAACATGTTTTTAAAGGTCCCTTTGATTGTGCCTGGCATTCATATTGGTTCTTAAGTTTCTGTAGTCGTGAATTGTTGATGGACTTCTTGGACAATTATTGCATGGCTGAGAACCAGAACCACAAAGCAGAACTCCAAAGTTCTGAGCTTGTCAATGAAACAACTGTCTCGGCCTTTGATTTCTTGTATCTGCCTATGGACTTCGCGTGAGTTTTCATACTATAACAAGCGGATTCATTGTTTTCTTCCTTGTTGGGTTATTAATGACATTATATGCATGAAACTACTAATAAATACATTCATTTAGAAAAGGAGCCAATAAAGGCTATGCATTTGTCAACTTCACTGACCCAAGAGCTGCATGGAACTTCCACCGTGCAACGGATAATCAACCCTGGGATCTTTTCCAATCGAGCAAGATACGTGAAATAGCTTGTGCTAGAATCCAGGTGTCTATATAGATATAATGATGCAGTTCTTTCAAATCATCATGGCAGTAACCTCCATTTCTCTCTAAGCTTTTCTGTTTTGCACTTGAATTTGGATAGGGCAAGGAGGAACTGGTAAGCCACTTTCATAACTCAACTTTTGAGTGCGACTCTGATATGTACTTGCCAGTCTGCTTTAGCCCACCTCGTGATGGCTCCAGGGTAACGGTGAAGCAGACGACTGTAGGGAGACGTAGATTGGCAAACCAAAACTAGTGTTGAAGCGATGTGACTGTACAAAAGTGATGACCCGTCATTCTCCTTTGAACTGCTGGTCTGTTTTCACTTTTGTTTTCCGTCTCTGTAAGTCGGTTCTAGTTCAAACTTGTGTATTGGTCAGATATGTACGAGGGTTTGTCACTTAGAACAGCAACTAGCAGTTGTATTGCCTGTTTAATTACTATAGATGAATATGATCCAGATTGTGTTGTGAGAGGAGTTGGTGGACCTTGGCACCCGCTACGATGGTTAATGACATAGCTGGTGATGGGATCCACCCTCTAGATGAAATGAATGGTCATGATTTGGTTGTCTCAGTTAAAACTTTTGAGTTACGACTGACATGGGAGATTGTATCCAACTCTCATAACTAGTCCTCCTATAAGTAGTTCTAGTGCCGGAGTACAATGGAATAGCAATGATTATATGTATGTACAGTGAATCTCAGAGTCCATCTTCTACTTCTCAATCTTTCCGACACTGAATGTTGTTTGTCAAAGTAGTTGTTGTGAAATGGCTGTAGCTGTAGGTGAAGAGAGAGTCTCTCTACTGTTTACTCCTGTAATGTTGCTTCGATTCAGGGATTGAAGCAGACAGAGCCTCTCCATACTGTTTTTGCTTTTATTGTGGATAGTACGATCAAAATCATCTCATGCTCTAAGCGTGTAAAGTGTGCACATGACGGAGGTTGCTAATCATGACGTTAATGTGGATTATTCAGTATTAACTAAGCATGTACTTTAAGATTTTTATTTATTAATGTTACTGAAAATCGATTTCTTAAATTTGATTTTCATTAAACATGTCATTAGTTAATCTCTCGCGTTATACTTGTTTGAACGTTCACTTCTTGGGCCGCCGATCTGGATTCACAACCCAGTGTGAATAGACAAAGCATAGTTTTCTAAAAATGAGAGACGTCTGGCCCAAAAGCGGTAAACTAGGTTAGGAAGGTCTGCTCTATATCATTATTATCTCTTTTTTGTTTTCACCAATCGGATAAAGTTAATCATGAGTATTATTAGTTTCTAATTAATTGATGAAATATATAAGTTCAAATTAATGATTACAATAAATTTATATATAATAATTATAAAAATAAATAAAAATATGAACATAATAAGAGTGTGGAAAGAGATATAAAATTACTTTATAATGGTTCAATTAAATAAATCTTAATATACATCTCCTTCACGAATGTCATTTGATAATATATTATTTTTTCTTTCAAATTGGTGTAGATAAATCGTTTAAGCATATTCTTTGTTCTTAGATATTGAAAAACTCTTACAATCGTTTTTCATGGTAAATTGGAATAATTTACAATTATTATTATTATTCACAATTAATAGAGATTGTCATGATGTCTTCCTTTATCAGGAGAAGAGGAATACTTTATAATTATTATTCAAGATTAAGAGAAACCTTAACAACGTGTATTTCAATAATTTTTATAGTTATATGAATTACGCAAATATATACAATTCAAAACATCCATTTTTTGCTTATTATATGTTATACAATTCTTATATATACTTAAATGCTCTTTTGAATCTTTCAAAACTAGGATTCTTATCATAAATTATATGTATTCTATTTATACTAAAAACTAAGTCTGGTGATTATCAGGTACATATATTGGCCATTACAATAATTATTTTTTAAAATAAATATATTATAAGCCTATAATAGGCGTGTGCAGTTGAAATATAAGCTAGGCCATTAATACATCAAGATCCAAAAATAAACCTTAAACAAGCCCTTAACTACTACGATCAATTTAGGTTAATTTATCCTGTTTATGTTGTCCCGCATAACTGTTTAATGTTATGTTTGGTTGGATGTAAGATTTTTAATAAAATGGAATGATTTATAATAGAATGAAATATAAATAGATGTAATATTAGAAAATTACTGTTTGAGAGGAATGAAAGGATTCATAATGTAATATAGTGAAATGTTGTTTGAAAGAAGAGTTTATAATATAATATAGTGAAATGTTATTTATCATTTTACATTTTATCCTAAACCCTCCAAATCAGAGGTTTTTCATTTTTACTGTTTAGGATGAAATGAGATGTAATATGAAATCCTCATTTTCCATCCCATTCCATTATATACCCTCCTCTTAAATGATGAAATAATTTTACATTATATTATAACCATTTCATTAATTAAACCCCCAACCAAACATAGCCTTAAGGTTGACTTCTATCATCTTCCTCCTATATTATAGCAATTGGTCGATCCATGGGTGATTTGCATAGGGTATTCTAAGTGCACTCTTCTTCTCCGCATCACATCTATTCCCACAGTTTCCTTTCCTCCAATTTCTTTATGCATCTACTATTTTTCTGTGTTGGATCAAGTACATATAAGGCTATACTTGTTGTGCTTCCTCTGTTCTATATTTTTCGTTTGTATTCCCTCATATATTTGGCTTCAGGTTGAATTTAATCATCATTTTCTGATTTCTAGCTCTTTACCTTTAAGTGGTTCGCATGATGTGTTCCAAATGTTCTCTACTTCTGCTCATCGCCTCCATCATCATATTAGCATCTCCAATTTCTTTACTGCCAAATCATGTACATGTGAATTTAAAGGGAAAAGATTTGCAAGCAATTTTACAATTGTGCATGATTAACATACGTATAATATTTCAACGAGTAGCTAAAAAGATTGGACAAAATAAAACTTAGATATGCTTTAGTACTATTTGAATATCTTAAGGAGAGATGAGCAAGATGCTACAAGTTTTTTGAATTGAGCTGCTCAGTTGTTAATAACAATATGAGCAAAACCTTTAATGAGTGGATTTTAACAGCAAGAGATGGGCCAGTTATTAACATACCTGAAATAATTAGAAAAATAGCGATGAAAAGGCATGCAAATAGGAGAGAATTTATACATGTTTAGAAGTCAAATGTTGAATTGAGAATTATGAAGAAATTAAAGAAGAACAAAAAAGATGTAATGCAATAGAGAATATTCTAAAATAGAGATGGGGTATATGAAGTGTCAAAGAGTGATGATAAACATACTGTAAGGATCGGTAGACATTAATCATATAGTTGTCAGAAAGTGGATCTATGTGGATACCATTTTGAAGATGCGCTTAGTGCTATTCACCATTTCAAACAAAGGACCAATATATTTGTAGATGGTTGCTACAAGAAGACCTAATTTCTTAGTTTGTATGACTATGTATTGCAACCTATTAGGGTGAAATTTTCTGTCATGCAATTAATGAAGAGGTGATACACCCACCACCTGAAAGAGTCATACCAAGGAAACTACAAATAGCTAGAAGGAAATGAGCAAATGAGCCTAAGAAGTTGACAAATCCAAATAAAGTGTCTTGGAAAAAATAGGAACAAAAATGTAGGAAATATACAATTCTAGCCATAATGCCAGAAAATGCATCAACAAAGGCTCAACATTACCTAGTCAGGAACCTTCACAGGTATAAAACCTTTTTTGATTTTAAACCTTACATTGCTTAGTATATATTGCTTTATTTATCAAAGTCACATTGTTATTTCCATTATGTTTATTAGGTCATCATTCATGTATCTTTACAAGCATATAACCATTTGATTTTTAATAAATTTATCTTAGTTGTAATAATTGAAGATTATGTTATATTTTATTAATATAGGTTTCCAGTGTAAACATAATTGAAGATATTATCGTACTGAGTCAACAAAGCAATATTGTGAGTTCCATACACCAGCATTCATTACCTTATTAATAATTAATTTAGATGAATACTATGAATGACGTGTGTGTTTCTAGGTTGGTAGTTTTTCATGTAACAGTAAAAGGAAGTATGGAGATGTTAATCCAAATACATTCGAGCTGTCATTTGAACTAAGGGGTCTAAGGTTCAAAGGACAATCTATCATTACTTCTTAATAGTTACAAACTAAAGCAAATAGGAGGAGAGCATCATTGACTTAACTGCTACATGAATAACTTTCCCAATTAAGCACAACTTATGGAAGCAATCTGTCATAAAATCAACCACATTAAAGATGTCATATGTATTTGCAATAAGTTTTTAATGGATGTATTGTTCGCATAATACTAAATGAATGGATGGATGGATGGATGGATGAATATTATTGTTACTTTCTTTTAGGATAGATATGTCTTTTTTTATAAAAATTGGATATATATGTTGTTGGCGTGCATTTATGTTTGCCACTTTTGGATATGAATTCCAATTACCATAAATATGTGTGCCACATTTGCACATGAATTCCAAATTTATACTTAATATTAATTTGTTTTCCATTATTGATTAATGAATTCCAAATATATTACTATTATGAATTGCTAAATATTAAAGATGTTAATAGAAGTTCTACTGCACAATCATATCATTATATTTATTCATTAGAATTCAAGTTTGAAACAAAATATTACAATTAAATGTCATTTTCCCATAACGTTTTTAAAAATAACACTCATTATAAGCACAATAAACCCTATTACAATATTCAATGAATAAATTTTAATGTTTTCTTTTTTGTCAACAAATTGATGTTTTACTTTATGAGCCTAATTTGCTCCTTAATTTCCATAATTGTTCTTATTTCAACTATGGTTATTTGTACCTCCTTCAACATACATATTTCTTTATTTAAATTATGAATCACTTCTACAACCCTCAATGTAAATTTCTCATCATACCAACTGAAAAAGCACAACTTCTAACCTAAACATAATTAATAAATAAGTTAAACCTCATACATGTAATCATTTTTACCTTATTAAAAATAGAAACTTACTAAATACTAAAAATCCATAAGATCTCCTCCGTAGGTTATAATAACTTTATTAAATTCTTAACCTGGCTTTTAACGCATAATAATAATAATAATCCGCATTACCATCATTTGAATTTCATATTATATCAGTGTAAGACATCAAGTCTATAACTTTAGGAGGTTATTGCAATTATCACAATATAATTATCTACAATCAAATTCACACATAAACTAACAAAGAAAAATAATAAACCAATAATAAAATTCTATAATTAAGTAGGTGAATTTTAGTAAAATTTTATAAAGCAAAGGTTGGCCCCATCAATAGTATGCAGTTTGATAATTGGAAGATAAGGATTCTAATATGATGATGGTTGTGTTTATCAATAAACCTTTTTCCCCCTCATTTTCTTAGGTATATGTAACACAAAATTACATAAAATTATATAAAAACTATACTTCTTGATATAAGGTTGTAACCTCTTAACGGATAGACTATAAATCTTTAATTCTCTCACAAAACTAAGCCTCTTACTTTATCATATTGAATCAGTTAATATACTATAGGTTACAATATCAGGCTTTATACGCCACTAATCATATCAATTTATGTAACAACATTAGGAAACGTTCTTATCTGATTCATTCATTTGTTGGAAAAGCTTTGTTACTTCAATTATTCTATCAATTTGAAAATATACAAATTATAATATCTCTGATACGTAACCTTGACTAATTTTATATAATTTACAATATTTGACCATTTCCTACCAAGAGAGCTAGTGTGAGAGAGATACGAGAGGTGGTTAGTGCGAGAGAGAAAACAAAGTGTAGCCAACATAAAAGACAAGTTGTTATATGTGAGTGATAAAAACCAAGATAGAAGCCAGAGTAAATGTAAGAGATAGAAACAAGATATAAGAAGCTAAGAGGAAGCAAGTGCCTGAGAGAGTAGCTAAAGAAGCTATGAATGAGAGGGGGAATCTAGATCGTGTATGACGTTCAAGAGATAAAAGCCTAGGAGAAGCAAACACGGTGAAAAGCTTAAGGGAGCAATCGAGTAACATGCTTTAATTTAGAGATTTGGTCAAATCCTAAACACTACAAGAAAATTAGGAATTAGTGATGGAAAATTACCGATGGAAAAGAAACCAATGCAAATTACCGACGGAAAATCAATTCTGTTGGTAACATTGTCGAGAAAAATTTCATTTAGCAACGGTAATAACATCTGTTGGTAAATATGGAGAGAAATCATCCTGACAAAATTTCTGACGGACTTTAGAGATGGTATAAATTTTTGTCGATAAAGAAGACCAGAATTGTTGATGGAATAAAAAAGATTTTGAGTTTACCGACGGAATTTTTTCCATTGGTAAGTTCCATCGGTAAATTTTCAAGGTAAACATCATCGTTTGCTTCGGCTTCAGCATTTTAAATAAAACAAAAATGACGTCTTTTGGTTTAACACCAAACGACATCGTTTTTGTTTACATTTAACCCACTCGAAAGACCCATCCCCCTATGTCTTCTTCTTTATTGTTCCTCTCTCCCCTACGTTTTCCCAAGCATTGTTCCTCTCTCCGTTTGCTCTGTCGTGGACTCATCTTTTACTAGTCAGCGTTTGTCTTCTTCGGCCACTGTCATTATGTCCTTTGGCGGAGGTATTCTTGCAGCCTTTCCTCTCTGTTATTTCGTGTGATGTTGGATGTATTTGGGTATTTAATAACATTCTTTTATTTGGTTATTCTGTGATTGGAAAATAATTTTAATGTATAAAAGTTAGTAATGGAAGGGACAAGACGTGGTTTTTTTTGTGATGTTGGGATGAATTTCTGATGTATGTAAGGTATTTGATGAAATGCCTGTTATGTCGATGTTAAATGATGGGAGTGTTCTGTGTATGTATGGGAGTGTTCTACGTAATTTAAATTGATAGAAATCTATTCTTTTAAATGATGGGAGTGTTATAACTTTGATACAAGTCTCTATAACGAAAAATGAATCATTCCTACATTGAAAAAATGAATCTTCATCTTAATGATTCCTAAATTTCTTTATATTGTGTTAAATCTATTTTTGAATCTCTTTTATACTTCTCTTGACCTCTATAGAACCTTTTAGAGTCTCTTACTTACCTAGTTGGTATATGTAGTATAAACCTACCCTTATCGTCAAACCAACTTCTTCCCCATTTTCCTTAACATATAGAGCATACCTTAAATAGGAGGGATTGATCGATGATGAATTTTTATGCAATAGATTCACAACTCTACCATATTAAGAAAAGATAGAAAAAAATCTAAAAGAAAAGGAACCATAAAGTCCTAATCTAATAATGAAAGTTTGGGGATTGATTGTAGGATAAGGAAGGTGTTAGACACCTAATCATGCTCATTTAAATAATTACTTAGGCTTATGAGAAATTTTACAGATTTAGGGAAAGATTCAAAGAAGAAAGGTAAAATTGGTAGGATGAAAATGTAAGACAATTTGTTATACCTTTGATAACTTAAATTGTGTAATTTAATTTGTTATTACATAATTGATTAATTGTTGATAAAAGACTAGTTTTATAAAAGTTTAAAGAGTATTTAAATTATTAGGGTTAATTTTGATTATTATAATTGATAATACTTTTTTTGTTAATTATATATATTTAAAATTTTGATATATAAATAATAAAGAGAATTCACATGCTTTTTTATTTTTGAATAATTTATCGTTCTTTTTATATTATTTTAAGTCAAATTCTTTTAACGATAATTGTGTCGAATATCAAAATGAAAATTATAATTAGAATATTCTATAATATTTTTTATGGTTTTCCGAATAGTTTAAACCAAGCAAGTCGGGATTGGTTTGGTCTAGCAATATTTTAACTTTATTCCCACTAAAAGTCCACATATTTCTATTTCAAAATAAACAATATTATTTTCTGATTTGCTTGCTTTAATATATTAAAAATATAACAAAACTA
>JAOTAY010000191.1:39702284-39735831 GCA_025629805.1 Erythroxylum baracoense
TTATGCATCTTACAACATCAACACTTTAATTCCATCAATCCATGAATTAAATCCTCCTAAACTTGACATAATAGTTACCTCCAAATAAAAATAATCTATCTAACAATACTACAAAATTTATTCAAATCATGCTTACTAAAGAAAATTTTCAAGGCCCAACACATAGGCTGCTTAGGGACAAACTATGATTTACTTAGAGTCTACCTTAATAAGTCCCATTTAATTATGATCCTTAACTCCATGTTACAGTAAGGGGAAAGTTAACTTTATCTTTAGAAATATGTTAAATTCGAAGACTCAATTTCCAATGCTAACAGCAATGGATCTTAGGTTTTAGGTGATATTATGCTTCCAAATAATGAGAAGCACCTCACTAATATTGAGTGGGACACAATTTATCATACTTTTGAGCATCATAAGGATTAAGGCTTCTATCTAAACTTTAATCTCGATCCTTTTCTTTTTTTGAATAAAAATTTGATATTGTTCTTTTTTTTTAGCTGATTAGCAGTGGTGTTCCTTTCTTCATAACAAACTTTATAAGAAAATGGTATAGTGATAAGATGCCCACCTTAATATATAAAAATAGTTTAATAAATATGACATTTTATGCAATAAACTTGTGTATGATGTGAAATTCTACCATTTTGGTAAACTCCTTGGAGTTGACTGTGCCAAGGAAATCTAATTTTCATTTAGGAAAGATCTAGTCTCAACCAAATACGATCAATAAAAGAAAGTGAGTCTGAGCTATTGTGGTCAATGTCTTACTTCCTTAAATGCATCGTAAAATAAAATGTTAATAAAGTTATGATTATCTATTAGGATTTGATTTACTTCAAAATTTGCAACGTTTGCCTTAATGACCTGTGTATCTTCATAACGGTTGTACAAACATAACTCCTCTTTTTCATCAAACAAAATTTGTTTTCTTATACGTCATTACTTACTTACAACATCTACAGTAATATTATCCGGATTAAGCCACATAAATCTTTTTAACTAAGATATGCTTTAACTATTGTATCCACTGATATTAGTGTTTATCACTCACATATGCCTTCTATCTTTATCTTTGTGGTTTTTAGTGCATGACTATGCCTATCAATTGGTTAAACCTATTCATATATTTGAGGCCTTTGCTAATGAACATTTTCTTCCCCGCTTATGAATTGATGCAAATGTCTCCATTGTAAAAGTTAATATATAGTGTCTTAAGTTCTTGCATTGTTCAGTCTTATGTTTGTAATATCTATGAGATTTATAGTAATTTTCAGTCGACCTCTTCCTTAATGGTGTTGGGTGAGGGGGTTTGCTAAGTCCCTTTCCTTGGTAAAGTTTAAACTGTCCTAAAAATGTATTTATTATACATAACTTAGCTTCTACTTATCATATGGGCCTATTCTGTATCTTAAAGTGTTCAACAACTTTGTTGTCTTGACTTTCTTGTGTATATAATGCATATTTTTCTCTTTTGCTATTATGTGACCTATGCTTTCAAGACCAATTTAGGCATTCTAGGGATAACTTCGCTTCTTCGAGGTTTATATACCTATAAATTCTCTCTTGAACCTCCTTCAAAATATATGTTCTATCCATCAATAGGGATTTTCATAAAGGTTTGTGTCTCTTTAACAATTTTTCAATGGAAATGGTTGTTATAAAAATGTTGAGGCTATATCTTTAGGTGTTCTTGAGGATGGATCTCCTTATAAATTCTTAAAGGTTCTCCTTTGACTTTTGTATGACTTTAAAAGGGTTATTGAATCATGAGACATGAGTCTGTGACTTATGTAATGGGCTTTAAAATAGTTTGTCGACTGTCTGAGACTCGCTATTTTGATTATAAATAATGTTTGGTGCCAATTTCTGACTAGGCTTGTCAGAGTAGATGAGAAGACACAATACTTGACTACATCCATTACAACTCCATTTCTTTGAATCCCATCATATAGTGTTTTAAATCTGTCATCCTATTATAAGCCTCTAATGATGACAAATTATATTTTGATGGCAATAACTTTATCAATATTGCTTTGATAAAAGAGTTATTCAGATTAGTATAAGTGTGTTCATGATTTTGCTCTTGGGATATGTGCTGGTATACAATAGGTAAGATTGGAATCACACATCCCCCTTAGTTGGTTGGCCTACTATGGTAGGCCTTATCTTGCACTAGTTTATTCTATTGCATACTTTGAGGTGATTCAAACTTGATCTTATGAGTTCATTACTATATGTCTATATTGAAGTGATGCAACTAAAGTCTATAAAGTATTATCAAAAGGCTTGTACAACCGAAGTTTTAAGGAAGTTTTATGGGTTGCCTTACAAATTTGAACAGTATAGAATATAATTATCATTTATTCTATTCCCTTAACTGCTAAAATAGGAATCTTTTACTTTCATTAGTCAGATGAGGGAGTAAGTAACTCTTTAGTCTCAGAACCAATATAAGATAAATTTGATATTGGTTCTATAAATTGCTAAAAGGAATACAGGTATATGATTATCAATTATAAGTTTCTCAAAATTGATTAATCACATCCCTCACAGTGAGTCAAATGATTAATTTTTATAGATTTAAATCTTTTTGATTTAGGTTTAAGATTAAGAGTTTAAGACTGAGCCTATTATAGTGGGTTAAATTCAAATATGCAATTTAATTTGCAATCTTCCGCTTGACATTTTTTTAGAACTTAAAGATACTGTAAGGAAGAAGAATTATGGCATTTTCACTTTTCATTAAGAGCATTACAATATATATATATACAAGTGTAGGCCTATTCCATAAAGGTAAAAACAAAATTATAGGAAGCTGATTGTTATACATAAGGCAAGTAGAAAATGAGTGGAAAATCTTAATTTAACAAGTAGAAAATGAGTGGAAAATCTTAATTTAAGGAATACCCTTTATCAAGATTGGAAAGATTTAATTTGAGGGGCTTCATTTATCATGCCCCTACAAGATGGAGGTCTGTGAGGAGAGCCTAATCTTGTCCTTCAGTAATGAAAATCGAGCAAGCAAAAGTGGCTTAGTGAGTGCATCAGCTAATTGGTCAGCAGAAGAGATATGAGTTACTCGAAGAGCACCATTTTAAACTTGTTCACGAATGAAATGATAGTCTAAAGCCACATGTTTCATACGTGAGTGGAAAACTAGATTGGAACACAAATTTATAATACCAATATTATCACATTAGATTATTGGTTGCTGTGGAACAGAGACAGCAAGTTCACTAAGAAGGGAACATATCCAATGGAGCTCGGTTGCAGTAGTGGCAATAGAGTGATATTCGGCCTCAATTGAAGAGCAAGCCACTGTTGTCTGTTTCTTTTAGTTCAAAGAGATAGGATCGCGACAAGATAGATCAGATAGGCACTGGTAGAGTTGAAATCATCTTTGTTACCTGCCTAATTTGCAATAGAGAAAGCATGGAGAGATAAGGGTGAATGCTGATGAAGTACAATTCCACTATCCAGGGTCTCACTTAGATAGCGTAATAATCGCTTAACAACAGTCCAATGGCTACTAGTGGGATGATGCATAAACTGAGATAGTTTGTTCACCTTATAAACAATATCAGGGCATGTAAGTGACAGATACTGGAGGCTTCCAACAATTGTATAATACTTAGAGGGATCAGAAAGCATGTTGTCGGAGTGAAAGACAAGTATAAGTGCAGTGGCAAGAGGTGTAGTAATAGGCTTTGCATCTTTCATTTGTGTTTTAGCTAAGAGATTCTGTATGTATTGGCGTTGAGTGAGAAAGAGGCCTTAAGAGTGAGGAACCACTTTTAACTCAAGAAAATATGTTAGTGGTCCAAGATCTTTAGGGGAGAATCTACTAGCCAGGAGGTGGATGAATTTCTGTACAACCTTATCATTGTCACCTGTAATAATAATGTCATCAACATAAACTAGAAGAAAAACCATAATCCCATCTTTGTTGAAGACAAATAGAGAGGAATCTGTATAAGAATTGGTGAATCCAAAGATGACAAGAAAGTGTTATAGCTCATGATACTAGGTTGGAGGAGCCTGTTTAATACCATAAATATCCTTGCGAAGTATGTAGATATAATAGGGATGATCATGATCAATAAAGCCCTGTGGTTGAGTCTTATATACATCCTCAGAAAGGGTACCCTGTAGAAAAGCATTGTTGACATCAATTGTTGAAGACATCATTTGCTACTAATAACAAGACTGAGAACAATTCAGATAGTGGTAGGCTTGACAACTGAACTGAAAGTGTCATGATGATCATACCAGGGTGTTGATGGAACCCCTTTGTAATAAGGTGAGCCTTGTACCTATTAATAAAGTCATCATATAAATACTTAGTACAAAAAATCCATTTACAACCAACAAGATTCTGTGTGGGATTTAGGGGAACAAGTTCCCATGTCCCATTTCAAACAAGAGCATCATATACTCATCAAACATGACTTGGCGCCATTTAGGATCTTTGATGGTCTAATTTACAGTTGTAGGTTCAAGGTCCTTAGAAGCAATAAGTTGAGCAATGAGGTTTAGTTTGGTGATCGGTTTGTAAATGTTATTTTTAGATCTAGTAACAATAAGGAGAGGCAACAAAAGTGGAAATGGATGGACTGAGGTCAGCTGCAGAGGTGTGATGGTGATGGTGGAGAGTGGAAGAGGTGACGTGGAAGTGGATATAGGGGAAGGTATGGGCGGTATTTGGTTTGCAGGGGTACAAATGTGGATGTCATAGATGATGTGTTGATAGCCGGGAGGAGAGACACAAAAGGATACCAGTGAGAGACAGATTAAGAGAAAGGATGGTTTAAATGAGATTGAAGGGAAGTGAAAAGGAAAATTGACTTAACAAATTTGACATGACGTGACGTATAGATGTTCGAGGAGGACAGTTCAAGACAGAGATAGCCACTTTGAATAGCAGGGTAACCAAGAAAGACACAAGGGGAAGAGCGAGGGGCAAGTTTGTGGGATGAGTGCAGTCATAGTCATTGATAAAAAAGGCAACCAAAACTACGAAGTTTTGAGTAGTTTGGTGGAGTGCTAAAAAGTTTGGCATATGGAGAGAGGAGATTAAGTGTTTGATTGGGTAGACGATTGATGAGATAAGCAGCAGTGAAAAAAGCATATGACTAGTAGGATAGGTGCATAGATGCACAAGAAAGTAGAAATACTTGTTTCAAAAATGTGACGATGACGACATTTTGAGAAGCGATTGTGTTTTGGTATGTGAGGAGGAGAAGTAAGATGAGAGATGCCATTGGAAGTAAGAAAGGAAAAGAGAGCTTGGTATTCCCCTCATTATTCGAAAAAAGTGTGATAATTTTCTTATCAAAGAAGTTTTCACAAGTGACTTAAATCGGACAAAGGTATCATGAACATAAGATTTTTGTTTTAGCGGGTAAAGCCAAATATACTTTATAAAGTGGTCGACGAAAATAACATAGTACTTGAAATAGTCAACAGAAAGGACGAGAGAGGTCTACATATTAGAAAATATAATTTCTAAAGGGGAGGAAGTTACTAGAGAAGAAAATGAGAAGGGTAACTTGTGGCTTTTATTGCATTGACATGAATTGCAATTGAGATTCAAATTTGAAGGATTTGACAATTCTAGGTGAAAATTAGAAACAATTTGCCTATAGATAGAAGAGGACGGATGCCCTAATCTATGACACCAAATGGCTGAAGTGGTCTTGACATTGGAGAAAGCAATTAATGGTGAGGACTTGACAGGAGAGACCAACCAATTGTACACACCATCCTTAATTCAACCGTCCAAAAGAGTTATCCCCATGTGAAGATCCTTCATAAGAAAAGAAGTGGGTAAGAATTCAATTGAAGTGTTATTGGATTGGCAAAATTGAGAAATAGAAATAAGATTCTTTTTCATGGTGGGAACACAAAGAACATTATTCAAGGAAAAGGTACGTCTAGGAGTGTGTAGAGATTTTGAACCAGTATGGTTGATAGAGAGCCCCGTACCATCACCAATAACAATATCATCATAAACATCATAAGGTGTATGCATGGAAAGACTGCTCATGTCAGTACTGACATGATGCGAAGTGTCATTGTTAAGAAGCCAACTGATATTGTTAGGCATCTTGGTGGTTGCGAGGTTGGCTCGTGGTTGCCATGATTATATACGACAGGATTGCCATTGTAAAGCTTGACGTGAGGTTGGAGGTGGTTATAGGTGTGGATGCATATGACAAAACGCAGGGCACTATATGACAGTGTGGCCTTGAATACGACACCATTGATAGCAACCTAGGAAGGGTTGAGGAGAGGGATGATTGCTCTATATTGTGGCGTTGATGGAGCCTGAGACAGGAATATTCATTGATGGGTGTTGACTTTGGTGTCCATGATTTCCCGAAATGAATCAGGAACGAGCCAGATTTGCAGTGGCAGGAAATGGGGAGGAGTTGGAATGATGAATGCGCAATGAGAGCTCCTTGTTGATTAACTTTTCATGGAGTTCATAAAATGAAATCGGTGTGTCGCGACCATTGACGACATCAATGATGGGATTGTAATCTTCGTCAAGGCCATAGAGAATGTTCTCAATGAGACCCACATGATCGATAGGTTTACCAAGTGCGGCAAATTCGTCAACACGAGTTTTAATAAACTGCATGTCGTCGGAGAAAGGTACCCTTAGTAGTTTGCTTTATTTGTTCCTTGATTTATCCACCGGAAGGCCTAGCAGAAGTGTCAGCAAGAACTTGCCAAGCATCTCTTGATGTCTGTGATTGAGAAATAAGAGGTATGAGAGACGGGGTGAGAGAGCCAATAGGAGCACCAAAAATGAGTTTTTCTTGGCGAAGCCATGTTTGGTATTCCGAATTGGGAGTAGTAATATTTTGTAGTGATTGTGGCTAAGGGAGAGGGATGAGAATTATCAGTAAACTTGTAAAGATCATAACCTATTATATTAAAGGAAAATATAATATTTAGAGAATGAAAATAATGTAATATCACCCTTAATAAATAGAGAATATTTATATAGAAATTTACGAGTGTGTAAGATAATGTTACTGGTTCGTTTCTTCTGAGAATACTTTGAATGTTTGGGCTCTCATTTCACCGTAAACCCAAAAAGAGTTTACATCATGTCTATGAGCTTTCTAACTAGCTCAGGTTGCTTGTTTACATTGTTATCTATAATGGCAAACAAATAAAGTAGGCAATAAACTAGATCGGATCTAAGCTCTAAAGATCCAAGTTGATCTAAAAAACATTTGGATACAAAGTCTAAACTTGAAAAAAAAGTCTTAAGTTCATGCTTAAAACTAATTAGATCTAAATGCCCAAACTTGAATCCGTTTAAAATAATTTAATTGAGTTTGAAAAGTTTTGTCATATCCGGATTCAAATCTGATTTTAAAATAGGCTGAATTGGATCGGATCTAGTTGGATCACTTGCCTGATACAAGTGTTGCTAGTTCACGTAGATATGTAGTCCAATGAAATAGAACTCCAGCATTATCACATCCATCCATGGGTGAGTGGCAGTAAATTAGGAACTGTCATTTGCACCTCTTCCAATTTGCCGTTTATAGAAATTCAAGTCAACGGTCTTTCTCGGTCTCCTATGTGCTTGCTCCACAGAAGGACGTGTTGTTCCCTCAACGTTATTGCACTTGCATAGTTTCACTAAACGTGTTCCTCCATTAACGCCAATACTAACCGTGGAGATTTGAGCATTTCTCTGTGGTCCCCGCATCACAGATTATAAACGGAGGACAAAGCTCACCACCCCATCGCTTGACAAGAGATAAAGCATACTGTTTTGATGGGTCTCGTGTTTCAGGTCTTAATGGCTAAGATGTGCAGTAATGCGACTCTTCTTGTTCTTGCTCTGCTGCTACATTCTCTTCTCCTTTTTACCACTGCTAAAACCAACGTAGGTTTTCCTCATCTTTCTTCTACTACTCAAGATCAGTTATGTTTGCATATTAAGCTTGTTTTGATCTTTGTAGGTTTACATAGTCTACATGGGAGATAGGCGCTACGACGAGCCAGAGCTGGTCCAGGAGTCCCACCGTGAGTTGCTTTCAGACATTGTTGGAAGGTATGTTTTCTTGCTTTCATGGTTTTTAGGAATTTAGGAGCTTTATTTACACCCATCTTCTTAGATTTTTAGTTCAAGGAACAAGATAGGTGTAACTCATATTACTTTGTCCTTACAGTTTGTTAAACTTATTCATTGATTACTTGTTTGATCCGATGAATTACAAGGCTCTCATATGAAAATAAATGAATAGTTATGTATTAAGAAGATATATATTATACTATTAAGCAGAGACGAATATGGTGAGTTGTGAAGACGGTAATGGTTCATAAATTGAATGTTAGTGAGTGAAGTTCTATGATTTTTGGTCGTTTGACAGTAAAGAAGCTGCCAAGGAATCGATTCTCTACAGCTACAAGCATGGGTTTTCTGGATTTGCTGCAGTCTTGACCAAGTCTCAAGCCAAGTATATTGCAGGTGTCATAATGTTGGTGAACTGTGAACTCCACTTGTTTAGCACAATCTGTTACTTGTAGAAAGTTGCATTCATTTCTCCGTTTATCGATGTGTTCCTGCAGACTTTCCTGGAGTTGTTGGAGTAATTAGGAATAGAATTCTTAGTCCTCAAACAACTAGAAGCTGGGACTTCCTGCAAGTACGGTCCGAAATTGCCAATGGAATCCTTTCAAAGAGTAAATCTGGAGCTGGGTCGATCATCGGAGTCATGGATACAGGTTGGTGCGATGATTGTATAGTTCTCCCTTGAATGGACAGGTCACTAATTTTCTTTTTGCACATTTCGCTATATAGGCGTATGGCCAGAGTCAAAGAGCTTCAGCGATGACGCCATGGGGGAGGTACCTTCTCATTGGAAAGGGATATGCCAAGAAGGAGAAAGATTTAATCACTCTCATTGCAACAGGTTTAGTTAGTGATCTGTGATTACATTGTCGTTTGTAACTTCTTATAGGATCTCATACGCAACACAACCTTTTAAATCGAAAGAAATTTCTGTCAACTGTGCTTGCACGTCTCTGTTCCTGGTCGAAGCTCACTTCCACTGGGATTTCGAAAATTGTGGGTTGAACTCATTCCATCAGTAGTCAGAACTCATACTCTTTGTATTTACTGCTTGTTACTTATGAGCAGGAAGCTTATTGGTGCACGATGGTACCTTAAAGGTTATGAAGCTGAATTTGGAAAGCTGAATACAAGTGATGGGATTGAGTTCTTATCTCCTCGAGATGCTGCAGGTCATGGTACTCATACATCATCTACTGCTGCCGGTGGGCTGGTTGAAAATGCCAGCTTTCTGGGTTTAGCTCAGGGACTGGCAAGAGGGGGTGCTTCATCGGCTTGGCTAGCTATCTATAAGGTATGTTGGGCTACCGGTGGCTGCAGCTCAGCTGATCTTCTTGCTGCAATTGATGATGCAATCCTTGATGGTGTCGATGTGCTTTCAATGTCTCTTGGCTCAGCACCTCCACTGGCTACTTATGTGGATGATGCCTTAGCTATTGGCTCATTCCATGCAGTAGCCAATGGAATATCTGTTGTGTGCTCTGGCGGTAATTCTGGTCCTTATCCTCAAACGGTCATAAATACAGCTCCTTGGATTATTACAGTTGCAGCAAGCACCATTGATCGGGCTTTTCCCACAACAATCACCATGGGGAACAATCTAACTGTAGTGGTACTTTTCTGAGCTTCCTTCGGCCAAAGTAAAGCTTTGCTAACTCCATTTACAGTAGAATCGACTGGAAGAACTTTTGAACTTGCAAAATTTGTTAACGTATATCTTTGTTTTATAGACCTGGAAATGAATTTTAACTTCTCAAACAGGGTCAGGGTCTGTATACAGGGAAGAATGTATACACATTTCACCCTATCGTTTATGGTGAAGATATTGTTGCTTCTGGTGAAGATGAAGAAAAAGCAAGGTACGAACTATGCACAAGATTACAAATTTTCTTCAAAATCTACAGAAGATTTAAAAGGATGTGCATATCCTGATGATATACTTTTAGCAGAAGTTGTGACTCGGGAACCTTAAATGCAACTTTAGGAAGAGGAAAAGTAATTCTGTGTTTCCAATCTCGGTCACAGAGATCAAGTATGATTGCTAGACAAACGGTATTAGATGTTCAGGGCATTGGTGTTATATTTGCTCAATTTCCCACCAAAGATGTTTCTGTATCCCTGGATATTCCGTGTGTCCAGGTGGATTTTGTCATTGGAACATCACTTCTCACGTACATGGCGGGAAGCAGGTAAATCAACATATTGGACTTTCGGTTAGTGGTTGCTGCTCATTGTAGCTTTCAACATATTGGTTTTGGTTATTGTCAATAATGTCTGCATATAATTAAGCGTCAGAAACAAATCCTTGAATGTAATTTTATTTACTGCATTTTCATAAAATTTGGTGTTTCTACCAAGAACTAAGCTGATTAATTGTCTTTCTTTAACTGATGAAACATCTTATGTTACAGTAACCCTGTTGTGAAGTTTGGCTTCCCAAAAACAACTATCAGACAGCAGATATCCCCTGAAGTTGCATTCTTCTCCTCAAGAGGACCGAGTTCGCTCTCTCCTGCTGTATTGAAGGTGCGGCTTTTGTCTTGAAAAGCTTAAGTGTTTTTTTTTTTTTGGTTATTAACATTAACATGCTCGGTGTCTCTTGCAGCCTGACATTGCTGCTCCTGGGGTGAATATATTGGCTTCCTGGTCCCCTGCTGCTTCTGATATGACAACCAGTGGGGCAGCACCACTAACTTTCCAGATTGAATCAGGAACGTCCATGTCTTGCCCTCATGTATCTGGCATAGTTGCCCTAATTAAAGCTATTCATCCGAAATGGAGCCCTGCTGCAATAAAATCTGCCCTGGTGACAACAGGTTAGAAAAGCCTTAATTACTGACTATGGGCTGCTATCAGAAGAAAAGCGTTAATTACTGACTACAGAATTTTGCTCAGCTTCTGTACATGACAAGTACAGCCAGAACACTGTCGCCCAGGGAGCTCCACATAAACAGGCTGATCCATTTGATTATGGAGGGGGTCATGTGGATCCTAATCGGGCTATAGAACCTGGTCTAGTATATGACATGGGGAAATCAGATTATACCCGTTTTCTGTGTGCCATGGGTTACAATAACTCTGCTATCAGCTTAATGACTATATCTCCAACTGTGTGCAAGAAATCAACCAACTTCTTAGTAAATCTTAACCTACCTGCCATCACCATTCCGGAGCTGAAGCAAAAGTTAACTGTATCAAGAACAGTGACAAATGTTGGTCCAGTGAGTTCCATCTACGTTGCTCGTGTTCAAGCTCCTGCTGGCACTTATGTTAGAGTTGAGCCATCAATTTTACCATTCAATTCCACTATAAAAAAGCTCAAATTCAAGGTAACATTTTGGTCACAGATAAGGATTCAGGGAAGATATTCCTTCGGAAATCTGTTCTGGGAAGATGGCCTGCACGTAGTTAGAACACCTCTGATAGTTAGAATAGTAATCGATGATTTCTGCTCACAAACATGATTAGAGGTTATTGAGCTTGCATCGCATCACATGATTGAGGACTTGGTCTTTGTTGCAATGTTGTTCACGATTAAGAGTTATTTTGAGATAATAAAAGGCTGATTTAAATGCTACAACTTCGTAAATGCTTCTTAAATTTGGAGGCCTGGATTTGTAAGAGTAACAATATCAAACCCAACCCATGTCAACTAAAGAAGAAACCATCTTAGTCAGAATGGAAAAACGACATAATAATACATTATCGATGTAACCCATCACAGCAAACATGATCGAAATATATTTCACAAAAGCCAATGAATCGAACAAAGCATCCGATACAAGTTATAGTCAAATTTTGGTTGTGTCTGAGACATGGTATGCTGTCATAGAAATAGGCAATTTCCTCCTCCTGTAAGAACCTTCCGAAAGCAGGAATGTTGACCTCAAAACTAACTCAGCCAAAATTTTCCGAAATCAGATCTCCTATTATGATATTTCTATCATGTTTCATTATATCTTATCCATACATTTACATAGACTCCACAAAAACATATAAATAAGACTTGAATAGAAATTTTCCTCTCTACAAAAGTCTGCTCTCCTTAACGTAAAACCCACCCAAATTCCTGTTGTTATTTAGTAGTACGAATGGGATCAAAGACTGCAACTTCTTTTCGGAAAAAGGATCCCGGATTTGGCCACAAAGTGTGCAGCTAATAGCCAAATCATCGAAGGTGGAGACCAACTTTCCGTAAAGGATTAGGACCGAAAGTAAATTGTCAAATTACTGGGAAGTGTTTGGTACCAGCTTTTATTTTGTCCTTTGCTTTGTACGTATCTTTCCTCTCTGAACTAAACAGTTGCACAGAACTGATTACGAAGGTTACAATTTCTTTCTTTCAAAGGACAGGTGAACTAAAGCAGAAGTTTACCTTACACTTGAGTATACCCTGACTACTGAATTATTGTTCATACTTAATAAAGATATTTTCCAACTCTCTATTTCAAATCTGCTATAAAAGTTTATCGGATATGGTTTCGTAACAAAGGGCACCTGCAACAATTATGCGTGGTCTCTGATTCTCAAGTCAATTAAGTTACTTAAAATATCAGACAATAGTTTTCTTCTGAACGGACCTGATCAGTCATTATTCTGTGGTCTAGTCATGTCAAGGCAAGTGCTTCGTTTGGACCTTTAAATTGAGAAAACATATATTTATTACAAGGACGTGAGCAGGATTAGGTGGTTCTTAGGTGAACCACCAATCCATGCAGTCTCACTTGGATTTGCACAATCAAGCATACATTATTCAACACAAACACGCTCTACCGACGTATGAAGTCAACAGACGGGGCTTCTGTTTCGTCGAGAACCATCTCCATCTCACTTCCCGATTTCATTACGCGTTATTGTTTCTAAGCTCTAAAACATCAATTAGCTTGAATTCCTTAATGCTCCTTGTTCTTAAACTGAATTAATTCTGTTAGTATACATATTAAAACTTCTTTTTATGGATTAAGAAGGAATGATTTGTATATAAAGGAACTCATATTTTAAATTAAATAACTATGTACAGGTAAAATTGCGTAATACCGACCTTCTATTTTATATTAACCAAAACCTAAGATGATTCTTTGCAGCGTCTTTTACCAGAAAGGAATCCTTCCTGCCTTCTGGTCATTCAAGAACATGGCCTACAATTAACAACAAAAATCAGCCACCATGAGAACAAAAAATCCTGCTGTTTTGCTGAAGTGAACTGTGGGGGACAAGTTGTGACCACATAACATTATAGTGGTTGTAATTATTCATCTACAAGTTGGTGTTTACCAAATCAAATTAATAGTTGTTAGGCCACTTTATACGAGTTATTTAGGTACTTTGATTACTCACCTCATTTCTTAGTCTATGAATCATCAACACTTCAAATTTCACAAGTTTATAGAATTATTATTGAAAAACTTTCTTCAGGATAGACATGAAAGTCCCATGTTGTTTTGCTAATCTTGCGCAAATTCTCTACTTTTGATATTTTCTTGTGCAAACACGAAACCTTTAACTACTGTTACACTGTGGCTGGTCCTTAGCTTGGTCACATGCATAACATTAATTATTATATGGGTCAAATTACTGTGGCTGAATTTTTAACCATTGTGTAGATTTTGTGGAAATAAATTATGTATCTTTGATTCATCTTTTGATTTTTCAACCTCATATTGTTTCTATAAAATAAAGTAAAAAAAGGCGACGCAATCAACGGAATACCAATTTTGTAAATAACTTGGTATAGAGGGGCAAATGAAGAGCATGTGTTCGTTATTGCTATGAAGCATTATTGGCGCCATGTGACGTGCCACTGCAAGCCAGTGTGATATGTGCTGCTGCTCACTACTTTTTATTATTGTGAGGAAATTTCCTTTTGTTCAAAAAGTTGACTCTTTATCTTAAACATAATCATAATTAAGATGATTATTACCCAAACTATTAGAATTAACAAATACTGTTTTTCTTTTTTAACATGATTAAGGAATTATCTAGTCTGATTATTTTTTATTTTCAAAAATGACGTGATAATTGATTTAAAATTTTATTCATGTTTAAAAGAATAATTTAATCCTTAATGTTTATATTGAAATCGAAATTAGATAATAATATTTCGTAATAATCAAAATAAACTATAACTTTCGTAAAATATTTAATATGAACTATAATATTTTAAAAATGTTCAAAATAACATCCATAATAGAAACTATTTTGATCGTTTTCTGAATATTAAGAATTTATTTTAAATATTTTATAAAAGTTGGAATTAATTTTAAACAAGTCCGGGCAGCTCTTTTTGCCTCCGATTCCTATTAAAACGTGGTGCAAAAGGGGCATCGGGATTTGAGAAATTGTCTTAGCTGGAGGCATGTGTTACTTTATACGTTATATTAGGTGTATATTAGAAAGGAAGAAAATAAGACAAAGTCTTGGTTAATGGTCCAAGGGTGAAATGTTCCAACTTCCAAGTGGAAACTGTGGATTTGCTTTGAACTGGCAAGCCAGGAATGACCCAAGAATAGTCAGCTTCTAACTTCGCCGAAATGATATTTATCTTAAGATGTGTTAGAAAAGTTTGAAGCTTTGTTCAAGTTTAAATTCAAAAAAAAAAAAAGAATGTTAGAAAAGTCTATTGATAAAGAGATAGGCGGAGAGAGATATAAAGGAAACAAGAAAGAAAGATAAAGATAAACCATTAACTACGCACCAGTTTCGCCAACAAACCAGCCTTCATTTCAGTGCTCTCCAACCAAACTCTACACATCACCTGTCTCTCTATCTTTTTGCACACTTGTTGCTCTTCATCTTTTATCAGGTAGGAATTCGCAGAAGCACTTTGATATGGAAAAATCATAATAGAATGAAAGAAGTTGAAATTTTTTGTGGTTTTTCCTGTTACTGTTTGTGATATGTGTTGAAACCTTTTGGTGGTTGGATTTGGATATAGAATATGGAGTCTTGCATGGAAGCTATTGCCTTGAAGTCGAGTTTCCGGGGAGAATTGTCCAGAGAATTGTGTTCACAGGCCATTTTCGACGATTTATCTTGTTTGAATGCAACTTCAGGAGGTGTTTTCCCAGCAGAGGAATTTTCCGTGGACTGTTTCTTCGATTTCTCAGAAGGTGAATGTAAAGATGACGTTTTTCAAGAACATGAAACGGAGGAACAAGTGGAAGAAGAAAAAGACTCGATTTCTGACTCTGTTTCCTCTCAAGAACGTTCGGAAGATGACAACTCCAACTCCTGTAGCTTTTCTGATTCTCTCTTCAATGACGAACTTCCTGTGCCTGTAAGTTTCTTTCTCATTCGTATTCTTAAACCAGGGTTTTACGTTTTCGCCTTCGAGAAAATGAGAATTATGAAAGAAACGTTGCAACCTTGACTTAAATCTCAAGAGAAATTCTTGGAAAGCAGTACTGAGGATTCTTCCGTACCAATTTTTTTGGTTCTCTGTTCCTTGTAAGTGATAAACTTTAAAATCCCATGTTTTTTTTTCCACAGGTTGATGATTTAGCGGACCTTGAATGGGTGTCTCAGTTTGTGGACGATTCTTTATCAGAAATACCTGTTTTGTACCCTTTTGGTGAAGACAAAGCACAAAGCTTTGCAAAAACCAGGTTTCAGCAAGACCTCAAACCGGGTTTGACAAGAACTCCTTGTCTTTTCCCATATCTGGTTCCGGCCAAAGCAAGAACAAAACGTTCGGGACGCACCGGACGGAACTGGTCTGGAGGGTCATCGTTGACGGAGTCTTCGTCGTCGTCGTCGTCGTCGTCGTCGTCGCCGTCAACATCGTCGTCTGATTCAACGCTATATCTTACCGTCACCAACGTGGACATAAAGGTTGACTCGTCAAATGATGCGGTTGAGCCGCCGCTGAAAAAACAAAAGAAAGGACCAGCGGTTCAACTCGGTCAACTTTCCGGTTCAACACAGTTTCAACGACGGTGCAGTCACTGTCAGGTCCAAAAGACCCCGCAGTGGAGAACCGGGCCGTTGGGAGCCAAGACACTTTGCAATGCTTGTGGGGTGCGGTACAAGTCCGGTCGGCTTTTTCCGGAGTATCGACCAGCTTGTAGCCCAACCTTTTCGGGTGACATTCACTCCAATAGCCACCGGAAAGTTTTGGAAATTAGGAAGAAAAGAGAAATGACTGGTCCGGGATCCGATCTAAACCAGATGGTTTCAAGTTTTTAAAAGTTTTTTGGAGTCAGAGCTCAGAAGTAGGTTGAACCGGGAACCGGGTTAGTGGTTCAGTTTGTAGGACTTAGACTTGTTACGCGTTATACGAGGTCGTATTCTTAATCTAGATAGATCCAATTTGTAGCTTTTTTAATAATTATTTCTTAAGTTATTATTTTTTACCACTTGTTTTATAGGGCTAATTAAGATAGGGTACGTTGTTGATGTAGCGAAGTGGAGTTTAAAAACTAAGATTTTGCAGTTATCTCCCTGAGTAATTCTGTCTTATATTTCAATACCGCTTTTATTAATAGAATCTGGAACAGATGGATCGTCTCACAGTTTCGGTCTCTATGGATTTGATTTGCCTTTTCATTCATCCTTGAAAATTAAATAATAAATGGGAATGGTAAGAGCCGGCCCGGAGGTGCCATGTGGGAGGTGGAAAGACGAGATTGGGTCGCTATGATAATGAAAGTGGGATGACTACAAGTGCCGAAGACCAAGGCACTAAACAAAGTCAAATTGTGTGTGTATATATAAATAATACGTCTCAATAATGAACCGAAGCTACAGGGAAAAAGACGCTAAGGCTAACGGCTGCATTGACAAGTGGAGGCGTCTTTTTGATGCAGATAGATTCGACTCCTCTTTCTATGATTTCCAGGAATATGAGCTACAATATCTTTTACCTGTTGCCTTTTTAAAAGACAATTGGCTAACCTGGGGCAACCAGTCTGCCTGATCATTTGACCTGGCGTAATGGACTCGATAGAGAAGAATACAGGAAACATGTTCCCTTTCAACAGTCTACATAGACTAGACACCTATGGCTGTATTCCAATCCAACACACACACTTCTCTTTAGCCATCACACACACTTCTCTTTTAATTCTACGGGTTAAAAATCTGTAACAAACCCCATCGTTACAACCTTGTTATTTATGAAACTTGAAACTTGAGCAGGGAAGTGATTTTATTTTCTGTAGATCACTTTAGAAAAGAAAGAACGTTAGTTCTCAGGGAAGACTAGATGATGAAAGTAACGATTATCCTACAAGGGTCCTCTCCAATCATGGAACGCCTCGATCACATTTCTCCTTACAGGAGCCAGTCAATATATATATATGTATGTATATCATCCACGTTATGACGTCCATCCCATATGATAACACCACAAAACAATTTGTGCTGCCAAATTCCATAGTTATCTGTGACTATAAAACATTGAAACATTATTCCAAGTCATACTTCCAATAAAATTACTGTACAGATTTAAACTGCTCTATGTTGCTCAAAATTCCTACTGCCTAATTATGCAAATAATCACAAGCAGCACCCTTTTTGCAATGTCCATTTTCATGGAATTTGCACACTCTCTGTCCTTTAAAGGAGGGCCTGGAAGACTCTCCTCCTCTGCTAAACGAGGGTTGCCTATTCCATGGTTTACTCCCATGACTAGAATCACCACCCTGAGAACTTCTCTCTCTTTGGCTGGACAATCTGTCTCCACTTTGATTCTTTTCAGTTGCCCACCCACTCAAGTTTCCACTAGGAGCTGCCCAACCAGGATTTGCATTCCCAGAACGTGATCCTTGACCTGGTGCAACCCATCCCGCATTTACACTTACCGGTGCCGGCCCTTGACCAGGTGGCGCCCAACCTGGAAAGGAATTACCAGGTGCTTGCCCTTGAATAGGAGCAGTCCAACCCAAATTTGATGATCCAGACCCTTGACCTTGCCTAGGTGCTACCCAACCTTGGTTAGCATTTCCAGGTCCAGGCACATGGGCAGGTGCAACCCACCCATGATTTGAATTTGCAGGTACAGGCCCACCCCAAGCCACATTGGGATTTCCAGGAACTGGACCCCAGCCAGTGTTTTGATTGTCAGTCCCTTGTCTCGGTGTAGGGCTCTGATTATCTGTCATATTCATGCCCCATGGAACATTTAGTGGAGGAGCCGCAGGTTGAAGATTTGATTGTCTAAGTGCTGAATTTTTCCAAGCATCCGATAGCACCAAATTTGAAGTGCCCGGGATAACAGAAGCAGCAGTATGATTTCCCGGAGTCAAGGATGACGCAGAATTATGGAGGGAGGTTGGCGCATCACGCCAGTTACCATACGCACTAGGTTCGGTGGGCATAGGGATTGAGTTATTTGGATCTAGCTTGTGGGAAGAGGAAGCTTCCCATGCTTGAGGTCCATTTCCAGGTACAGCGCTTGAATTATTCACTCCTGAGTTTGCAAAGATACCAGACATCCATCCTTGAGATCCAGCAGGAATATTACCATTCACAGGTTGAACTAAGTTGTGGAGACTTTTCATATCAATAGTTGCACAAACAGAACCACTGGAAATAGCAGTTGGAAGCATATGAGAATTGAGTTGTAAACCAAGGGATTCACCAGAAACTGTTGGTTGAGAATGCATTTGAGATAAATTTGCATTACCCAAATGCATACCTGCTTCTGGCTTTGGAACTGAACTAATTGTATGTGAGATATTTGTACCATCTACATGGTCACGTATCTCTACATGCCCACTTATCTTTGTTGATGATGTCTGTGGAGCACCATCGTGAGATAATTGGACATTATCTGATGAAACTACTGCATGATGGTGTAACTCGTTGTTTCCTGCTGAAAATCGGTTAGCTTCAAAGCGAGATGTAGGAGATTGAGCCTGAGTGGGTGACCACTTGCTTTCATAAGCTTGCCCCCTTTTCCCACTGGGAGCTTGTGCCGGAGTAGGAGAAGGAAGATTTGAATCAGAAGCCCACCTATCTGTAGCATTGTTGGGGACATTAAGGAGAGTTGGAGCAACTCGGACCATAGAATTAGTGCTTTCAGATTGAGGCTTCAAATTTTCTCCAGAATTGGCAGAATACAAGGATGATGGATGTAAATTCTGCACCAACGGGGTCTTCAAGAGACTGTTATCCACAGATGGAGGCTCTTTCTGAATATTTCCAGATAACGCCTCAGTCAAAAGTATAGAATCATCTTGCTTCTCTGTAGTTCTCCATATCCTCAAGTCAGAAGGGAAATACCCAGTAATACTCCATTTTCTCAGCTGTACCATTGAAAATGGTCCTTGAATTTTTCCAGATGGATCTCTGTAATGCCAAATTTTTTCAGTTTCACTGGTTCTTGAAATAGATTGTGTTGATCCCGAAGGAGGTGCAGGTGAAGTGCTTGGCATAATCTGAGGAGCAGATTCTGGTTTTAGAACTGAATGAGCACTGTAAGCTTCTGAATTTGGAGAAGTTTTTTGCTTCTCCCAGTTCTCTAGTAGATTTGCTTCTCTTTCCCTCCCTTGATTCCATTGATGGTCATTTACAAGCTCATCAGTTCCAACTGCATCTTCCACCCTGCTCAGAAAACCTTTATTAGACATGCTTCTGCTTAAATCCCGGTTCATGCTCGTGTAATTCCTTGTTCCAGCCCAAGATTCGTTTGCAGTAAAACCTCCTTTTCTCGGAGAAATCGGTTCTTGTCCTCTTACTCCAGCCCAAGAATCGTTTGTAGTAAAACCTCCTTTTCTTGGAGAAATTGATTCTTGTCCTCTTACTCCAGCCAAAGAATCATTCACTGTAAAACCTCCTTTCCTTGGAGAAATTGGTTCTTGTCCTCTCCTGCTAAAACTACTGCTTCTAGGTCTAACGTAATTTTCTGCAACACCAAGAAGTAAGATACAGTTAAATGACACAAAATATGATACAATGAACTATACAGAACTCAGTAACGGAATCAAGCAAATGAGACCTTGTCCCTTGTCATCATTTTCTCCATCTTCTTCAGATTCATAGCTTGGGTCCATTTTTGGATCAGCATGTATTTCAGGAATCTCTTCCAATCTACGATGGCGCTCCTGAGGAGACTTCAAAAGCTGCAATTTCTCCACACATTCTCTGAGCGTAGAGAGAAGTTAAGAACTACTAAAATAGTTGTATAGAATTGCAAGAATTTCTGAGAAAACATGTGACAAGTAATAAATTCGGCAATATGAAGGCTTCTGAATTCAGACTTGAAAGCTTTAATTTCCTATCATCTGTATGATTTTGACCATATCCTATCCTAGTTGAAATTTTACTGAAAAGTCCCAATGCTTTATAGGCATACACCAAGAAAGAGCCATAAAAGTCTATGCGTAGACGAGGATTTGAAGCCAACACAGAACTCACAACAGTCATTCATCTAAATCTATCTCCCCATCTAATGTATAAGAACAAGCTTTGCTGTGATAGAAGTTTCAGAGCTCTGAAAGAATTCATACAATGGCAAGATGACTTTAAGCGTATCTGTCAAGTCTATTTTCTAATCTAAAGCCTATAATATGCAAGTAGATTGTTCAAGAGGACACAAAGTTGCTAATTTAATTTGCAAAAGTTTAAGAAAATCCATACATTTATAAACCGCTGATATTCCTCAACTTGTACTCTAATTTGAATATGGAAAGAATACCAAGTAATATTAGCTTTAATGGCGTTTATCCTTCAAGATGACAAGAGTCCAAATCATTATATAACTACATAATGGTAACTATTCAGATCTTCAAAAGGATATTCCTTTCTCCGACCCAAATCACTAGCTCGATCTCGAAGATGACTGAGACGAGTAATTTCAGTTTCCAATGCCTGCCACATAATAAGAGAATCATCAGATATCAACTCAGTTTACATAAAGTGGAGCCTGTTGGAGTGCTCCAGAGGTTTTTTTAATCCTTTTTTTTTTAATTTGTATTAGTTCAACAACCAGACAGATGATATACCATCAGCAAAACAAAGTTAAACTTCTTATATCATCTTCAACCCATCATTTTGAAATTCCATATTAATTATCACCATGGACGGTTACTATCCTAAGGTTGAGCCTCAAGCGTGCAACAATATAGTTCTATACTGTTATATTACTAAGAAGTGACTATCATCCCCATTGTTTACGCTCAAAACTTACATCTTCAACTCTCACAGCCTGAAGTGCCATAGCCTTCTCTTGTATGTCCCCCTACGAACAGCACACAATTCAGAATGAAGAACATCCAGTAACTTAACAAAACACTACAAAGTAATGCTGCCTCACCACAGTCAACCGATTAAGAAGTCCACATTTTATGCTTTGCCGAAGACGCTTGCATTCATCCTAGGACATTAGATAAGATAGTTAACAAGCAGATCCAGCAAAATGAATGCAACCATTCAAGCCAACAGATTCATCAAGTACTGCCACTGGCTTGCAAAATCAATAAAGCTGAACTTTGTCCCTCAATACCAACCCAATTGCAATGTAAGCAATCATTCTAATTTCTACAAAGTAAGACATGCTTTAGACAGTAAAAGAAACAATATAATCATCCCAGTTTTTCACTCTAAATGAAGAGTTATAAAATTACATCAACAAACGAAATCGTGTAAAGACACCAAATACGACAGAATAAATAACAAATAAAAGGGAAATGGCTTCTCACCTCAGTAAAATCTTGATTTGAGATTATATCAATTGTCACCACCTCTGTCTTGCTTAGATTTAATATTTCAAGTTGAAAAATGGCTGTTTTTTTGCCAACTCTGTAGGGCTCAGGAGCTTTGCTTGTACCTGCACAAAAATATTAAAATGAATTTATCCTACTATTACACAATTTTTATACTTCCACCAGGCAATATGAATAGTCCACAAGGCAAACATGAGGGTTTTACCAACAACTTGCACAAGCCTGTACAAATCTTGCTTTTGGGCACTGCCAGAGATTCTTATTCTCACAAAAGCACCAACAACTTTGTCATGAAATGTCTCCATATCTTCAATTAGATTCTCCACCAAACTGCGTTTCAAGTAAATTAAGCTGATATTATGCATATCAATAGCTGCATAATCATCAAGGTTTGATTGCAGTCCTCTCCCATCACCCTTTTTCCGTGATTTGCGTTTCTTATCCTTAGTTGACTTCACAGGGGTATCATAGTTCCCATCAGCATCCAATTGATTAGCGTCAGTGTCAACAACACTCCCTTGCTGATCATCCACTTGGGAGTCCTCTTTCCAAAGGAAGTGCGACTCAAGAAGCTTTAACATTTCAAAATGGCCCACGCGTGGCTTCCCAAACAGACTCTGAAGCCTTGAATCACAAATTATTTGACTTTTGCGACGAGGATCACGGAGTTTGTTCCTTTTTATGTATTCCAGCAGGAGAGCTTGTACATCAAATTGAGAACAAACTGACTTGTCGCCATTCCTCATGTGCACGACAAACTCCAAAAGCTCCTTGGAGGCCCACTGAATTCTTTCATCAGATGTTACCCCTTCAGCTCCACTGCCTGTTGCTGAGTTTGGTAAATTTCCTTCCCTAGAACGAGAATTCATTCGTTTTCTACCCCTTCTTCTTTTAGGGGCTGTCACTTCCATATTATCAGAACTGTCTGATCCTGACCCTTTGTCATTATGAATGTTATAGACTTCATCTGGTGAATCTTGCATACTCATGTTTATTTCAGGTCCTTTCCATGGGTTTTTAGCTTGAGCAATTTCTTCAGAAGTTAGAGAGAACCTCGCTTTTAGGTCAATCAAATAATCCTTGAAAAGATACTCCCAGCTGTTTTTGTCATCAAAATTCACATGGCCCTGCCAAAGTACAAAAGGACAAGTACATACATCAGAATGAAAGTACACTTACAAAAGTCAAGTCATAATGCACAACAAAAACAGAGATAAAATGGATGTGGTAAAATTAAAAGTAGGAAGGCAAAGCAGATTCTCTTCCACAAGTAGAAATCTCAAGTGATAAACCACTACAAATTATGTATAAACCAAGCATAAGAACTGGCAGCATCCAGTTAGGAAGGACTTAAGATATTAACAATTGACTGATATAAAGGAGAAGAATGAAATCAGTATAAAGTCAACAACCAGAGAGTGGGAAAACTGAAGGGTATAGGATAAATCGGCTAATTGAAAAGTAAACTTAACAGTCTCACGAACAAATTCAAACTCTACTGATGAATGCAGATGAACACAACATTGACTGGAGGAGTTGGAGCATCATGAATACAAGAAATTTACATCAGAAACATTCGATGGCCTCAGTTAAAAAGATAGTTCATTGACCACAAGCTTATTTACAACCTGCATGAAAAATCTAATTTTTTAATCTCAAAATACTGTCAAAATACTAACTTTTGTGTGTTGATCTCCACCACAAAATTTTGGATTTTTATTAGTTACTTACTTCATTACGAAGTGTTACGGCAATTTAAGAAAGCATCCTTAGAGGCGCTAGAGTAACAAGTACTTATTGTTCAATCGTGCTGTGTGTTTCTTTGAAATAATATGATATCACATAATATATTCACCACTAAAATTGGCCATCTGCTGCCACATTAGATCACAACTTAAACTTCATCCAAAGATATGTGTTCCTTCGTTATATAGATTTGTAAAGCAAAGAATCTTATAAGTTGTTCATAATAGAATTTGAGAAAAAGAGCCTGAAAAACAATAATAGCAACAGTAATATGGAAAGATAAAACAGGAACATACCATCTCCTCGTTTCCTTGTCCATTCCCTTCAATCAATAGAACAGTTTTCATGCATGTCTCACAGAAGCCTTTATTACCTCTCACACAAAAAATAACTGCATCTTTGATGCACCCCTTGCATAAGGAAAATGTACATGTATAACACATGTAATAGGCATTCTTCCCACAGCTGCTGCAAAGGTGCCAACCTAAGTATTGAAAAAATATTACCATGTTGACTTTAGATAAGTTACAAACTAAGCAGCCAAAGACGTGAGATACATTGCATAAATCGTAAGACAATAGCTTCAAATAAAGAATGACAAATGAAGAAGCAAAAAGCAAAACATAACGCATAAAAGACAACCTCCACAACGCTTAAGTCATCAAGAACACTTATACAAGGAAAAACATGAAATACTTTAAGCATAATTGTTGTATCTGCTTATGTAATGACTACAACATAAAAGAACATAACCAGTCACCTTCAATTTAAAAAATGTTTCCAGACAAGCACTTAAGTCATAAGTTCCAACAGTAGAGGGCAATTTTGTAAGGCATTACTAAGAAATTCATCCAAATACACCTAGGCCAAGAAAATAAATAACTATATAGTCAGACACATTTAGAAGTTCCTGAAACTAGAAGCCAGAGTTTAACCCATGTCACAAAAATGTACTTTGGATGGACCACAATCCATTGGGGAATGCACACATGAACTATTTTAGATATCCTTTCGAATTTAATAACTTGCATTCCCTTCTCAGGAGCCTTTTCATTTGCCCATTTTGCTTTCCCCCAAAACACTTCTCTAAGTGCACATCTTTCACTTCTTCTGGAGGAAGAAAAAAAACCATTCAGAAAAGCAGTTGGCATTAGCAACCCAAATGCAAAATGCCATGGAAATGAGTTTAACTGCATACCCCTCCATTTTCATCCATCCAGACTACAAATCAAAGTTGTCCCAAAATCCACAGAATAGGCAAGTTAACAATAGATAGTGGTCTGACCAAACCCACCAAACGCTTTACAGAAGAATGGAAATTTATAGAGCCAGTGAATTTGCAATCATTAACAAGCAGAAAGCATGGAATTAAAGTTGGATATAAGGCATATAACTACTTGAAGGGATAAAAGTTACTTGATTCGTTGAACTTAGGAATCTCTAGTTGCTTAGAAGTAAACTCCATCACTAATGTTTGTCAAACATTGTCCAATTCTAACTTCAAAATTCTCTCTTTTTTAACTTGTGTTTATCAAGACTCCACATTATTTACTTTTTTGAGTTAAATGGCCTTTTGCTTTTTCATTATTGTGGTACAGATAACTCTTGAGCTCAAGGATGGGAAAGGACAAGTGGGTAAGAACCTTCTTCAAACCAAAAGTGATATGGTCGTGTTTGCAGCCTAATCACGTCAAATTCCTAAAGCAAAATGGTCTAAGAAAGTGACAAAACCTTACTGCGTTTTGGTTTTTCTCAACAAAAACACCAAGATTATACAAGAAAAATAACAGATGTTGAAGCAGGCTGTACAACTCTTGGCATACCCACTGTTATAACTTTGATCCTTAATCATATCCAATAAGCACAAAGTCCATGTACAATCAACATCGTAGCCCGCTCGTAACATGTATAGGAAGCCAATATTATGATTGTCTTCATGATCTTCAAGACTTCAGTGGCTTCTTCAGGCACCAAAGGTTGATGATTTAGTAATAGAGATTTTTTCCATCTCTATTTTAATGCAATCATGGTTATTACCAGTCACTGCCATTGGGACTTCAAAAAGTTCATGGAATTTAATTGTTAGATGAAACGTTACACTTGAAACGAGGCACAATAACCCAATATGGTGAGCTTGCAAAATTAAACAGTAGATAAGAGCATCCTGTCCCTTTGCACAAGTCCACTCCTGCAAGATTGCTGTTGTGGACATGAACCCTTTTGTCAAAACAAGAAAAGGCAACAACTTCAACAGTTTACAAGAAATGATGAAGTAGTCCAGCTGCCAAGGGAGTTCAGATTCAATAAGTTCTCAAGGTATCCAATCAGTAATCTTTTGTTGAATTTCTACTTTGAAATCACCAAAGAACATTATTAATAGCTAATGTTTGATAAACAAACTTCAAAAATTTACCAACACTAGTACAAATCCCACAAGTATTACTGTTACAAAGGAAAAGAAGAGATTGCTTATGAAACCTAGCATAGACATTGGCAATTTATTAAGTAAACTTTAATGCTTATGCATCCTTCCCTAGAAAATAATTTCCCTAGTCTAGTGGAGTCTCAAAAATCCAAAAGGACATAAAAGACTAGAACTGAAGTCCAGACAAACAACAAGCTTAATGGTCCATCAACAGTGAAATTTGGAACTTGGGAAAAGAAATGAAAGATTTTAAGAGCCAAAAAACAGAAAACGTGAGTAAAAGAACTTACCACAATTCCATTTCCCCTTAGATTGAAAGAATGCATCATCTCGATTAACACAAGCAGGATGATATGCCTTAGGGCACCCCCTGTAAAGAACCTTAACCAGTCAAGCAAAATGTTGAAAGAATGATAGTATGAACAACCATACAGAATACGCATAAAACTACTCCATTGACAGCAATGAAACTAATGGCCGCTTTACCTGCGGTCACAGAGAACAAGAGAACCTCCATCAAAACAAATGAAACAGACATCCTCCCCTGACTTTCTCCTTGAAGGGACTCTAGTAGGAGTTTTTGTACTTTTTCCTCTTTTCCTCTTCCTACCAGCACTTTGTCCTATTTCTTCTGTTTCCTCTTCTGCCCCCTCAGTTCCCTCAGCCATTTCTGTCTCCTCCACTTCATTTGCTTTCCCTGCTTCTTCTTGCATTTCCATCTCTTCTCCCACAGCATCCAACTCCATCTCCTCATCCTTATCCATTTCCATCTTTTTAGCATCCTCCTCTGCCTCCACTCCAATTTCCGTCAATTGAACCTGCTCCGCTGCATCTTCTGCATCTCCAGCATCGTCTTCCGTCTCATCCAACAACTCTACATTGTGTTGATTTGTATCCACTTCAGTCTGCTCTTCCACCGCAATCTTGCCAGCCACCTCCTTACTCTGCACATTTTCCTCTTTGACTTCCTTCTTTATATTACCTTCCCTACAATAATCAACATCCAACACATTCCTTTTCTCTGTCAGACATATCTTCTCCACAGTTTCCGTTCCATCTGCAATCACCGCCCCCTCTGTTTCATCCATAACATCTGCCTTCAGTTTCACTCCAGAGCGCTCCCCCATTTCAATACCCTCATGCTTCATATCCTCTGCTGCGTCAGACACCTCTGCCCCTGTTGCAAACTGCATCTCCTTTTCCTCTTCGGGATCTTCATTTATTCGTCCTACCGTTTCCTCTGTTGAACATGACACCTCTGCCAACACTCCCACCCGCATCTCTTTTTCCTCTTTGGGATCTTCCTCTATCCCTCCCGCTTCCTCTGTAGCATGAGACACTTCTGCCACAATTGCCTGCGCCTCCTCTTCCTCTTTGGGATCTTCCTCCTCCATTTTTCCCATTTCCCCTATTGCATCAGACACTTCTACCACCATTACAGCTCGTCTCTCCTCTTCCGTTTTGGGGCGTTCCTCCACTATTTCCACTATTTCCTCTGTTCCACCAGGCACCCCTTCCATCGTTGTTTCCCAGGTTTTCCCTTCCCCTTTGGGATCTTCCTCCTCTATTCCTCCTGTTTCCCCAACTGCACCCGACACTTCTGCCACCACAGAGTCCCGAGTCTCATTTTCCATTTTGGTTTCTTCATCTTCAATTCCTACTGTTTCATCTGTTGCAACAGACACCTCCGCCACCATTGTGTTCCGTGCTTCTTCTTCCTCTTCGGGATGTTGATCCTCTATTTTTAATGTTGCACCAGCTACTTCTGCCTCCACTGCCCTCATCTGAAATCCATCTCTAATGCCCACACCTTCATCCTTTCTATCCCCATTTCCATCTGTTACCAATGCTTCCACTCTCGTTTCAATTTCCTCTCCCTTGCAAGCCTCCTTCATTCCTTCATCGACATTCGCTTTCCCCGAATCACCCACTTCAGCAATCCTCATCACATTCTCAGTCACCTCTCCTCCACCATCTCCCGATTCCACGTCAGCAACAGCCGCCGTCTCCGTCTCAATCTCTTCGTTCACTGCCGGTTCACTCACTTCGGCTCTCAAATTCCCCTTTTTTATACCAATTAACTGGTTGCTCTCTCCATCCCTAGCAATTACATCTCCTCCGGTCTCAGCCGCCGGCGATTGAGACGAATGGCCACCGCATAAACCAACTCGCAATCCATCCGAGCCCTCTCCGGCAACCACTCCGAGCTTCTCAAGAAATGGCGGTGATTGGTCAGAGTTGCCGAAGACGGCAACTGTTCCCGATTCGTGAGACACGGACATGGGTCGAAGCTCCGAGTCGCAATTTGGGTCCGGGGGTTCTGTTACTGGTTGGGATTGGGGATCTAGAGGTTTCAAGTTCTCATCTTCTTCGGCATCCATTAGGCAGATTGATATGATAAGCAAGAAAACCCTTAAAAAATTAGGGTTTAGAAAGATTTGGGGGAGAACTGGTGTGTTCGATGAAATATGCAAACTGTTGTTTACTGTTGTTTTGCCTAGCGAAGAATGCGATTAAGAGATAAAGAGACTAGCAAATAAGGGCTCGGGATTTCGGACTGTTACACAGCATCTGTAACTTTTATACTTTATGAGCCACGTTGATTGGGCTTTTCTTACCATGTGGGCTTTTATTGAGTTTTTTCCTACAAACATTAATCCGGTCAAGACTTTATTTGTTAATGGGTCTTAGTCTTCAATTATTCTTCCTCTTCCTTTCTTTAGAAGAAAAATCCTTTGTAGTCAATTTTCCGTCTTGACTTTTTTTTTTGTTTTTCTTTCCATTTTCAGGGAGAATGTTTATGTAATTGTAGAAGGTTAAAGTTGGAAACTATCACTTTTTTTAACAATTTATTTATTTTTGGTTTTTTCGTCTATCTCTACATAAAGACTTTCATGTAATTGTCCACTAAAGATTATCCCATGCTGTCAATTTATTATTTTCATAGGGGACAGTAAAGCAAAATTTGAAAGGATGACTATCCTTGGTAGATTGAATCATTTTGACTTCTTTACATTTGGTATATAATGGATTTTGGTATTTGATTATTCTACCAAAAATTTGTTCAAGCATTGTCATGCCTCGTTATATTTTAGGCCATGCATATGTAAAAAATGTCATTAGATGTTCATTTAAAACAAACCATAACTTCATTTTAAAGCGAATTCCATGATTAAGTACTAATAATTTTATGGCTCAATAGAAACCATATTAATACTCAATACATGTATTAGCAACCTAATGTACACAAAATACTATTAGTCATTAAAATAAGTATCACATACCCTTTATAAGCATAATATCATCTTTGAATATAAACTGTACCATGCATCAATACTGGTACTTTTTCTATTTAATATCAGGTTTAGGTATTTTAATTGATTACATATAACACCTAAACTTTTAAATAGGAATATCATGTCTAAGTGAAAAGAATATTTGTCCTAATAGCAATAATACTTACACTTGGTACGCTTAATACCACAACTATAAATAATAGTTACCAAGACAAGACATATTCAAAAAAGGTCATAACTTTAATGCATGATAGGAATACTACGGTTAAGTTGTAATAATACCAAGCATTAATATGATGGACATAAATTGATACAAATACGTACAACAAAGTGGATAATATGAAGGTTTTGTCTAGCATAAGAAACTATATCCATTTAAAGTTTTTGAAGAATACGAAAAAATATATACGAATGTATGATCAAGGGGCTTCTTAATGGAAAAATTGATGAGAAATTATAAAGTACACCGATTTGATGCATGATTATGTATGAAACTGTATTCGTTAAAGGTTTTGTCTAATACGGTTTAAAACATGGTCGTTTAGTCAACCATGTTATTGTTTAAAAATTTTGAAATGAATTTGTCAAATACATAAATTGGAACATGATCATGTATGAAATTACGTCCAATAAAGTATTTTTAATATTGTTAATTACACAGTTATGTGGTTACTCATATTCTTGTTTAAATTTTAGTAGGGACTCTTAAATGGACCATGTTATGATGCCATATTTAGGCTATTGTATAATGTCATTTATGGGTTGTGTTATGTTAAGCAATGACAATAATGGATAGGAATTGTAGTCATGTGCAGGCTCTTTTTACTTAGAAGGGAAGAGTGTTCAAGATAATTTCCTTTAAACTATGTTTGTAAAGGACAATATAGAAATAAAGAGTTGCACATAGGTCTCAACTTCACTGAGCTCCACTAAAAGACATGACATGCATTCTTAACCCTATATTATCATTTCTAGTTATGGTAATCAGAGTATATATATATATATATATATATATATATATATTTATTTATTTATTGTAAGGCCCCAACATATACCCCAGAAGTATTATAGCATATCTAGGGTGTATTAAGAAGTGAACATAACGAATTAAGTGCATCTAAGTATAGTAAGAGACATAGTAGTACTTAATGTAAAGGACATAGGTAAATGAGTAATTTGTTTGTTTCGGCATGAACATATATACTTAGACGTGAAATATGGATGGGCATTTTTGATATGTTTGCTTAGATTTATGAGCGTGATATGAGGGGAATTGATAAAAAAGGTATTCCATAAGCGAATGAGATGTTTTTGGTTAAATTAGATGTGTTTTTGTGTTGCTCTTGCTTGATAAGAACGATGTTAGTTGGTTTAGGATATGTACCTCACTGGATGGATAGGTTCCACGAAACATACTTCTGTAATTTGGCCATATCTCAACCTGTATACCTTCAAATTGGATAATTCAAGTTAGAGATTAAATTAGAGACATAGATTAAAAACTTTTATGAAGGAACTGAAATTGATTCTGCCTCTAATATTTTGAATTCTGGCTTGAAGTTGAGTTATAGATGTTATCCCTATTTTTAAATAGCCTGTAGTGTTTTGGGTATAAGTCCCAGAATAATTAACCAAATTACATGAAATTTATTCCATTAGAAAATTAAAACATGGGAGAATGAAATTAGTTGATAAGATTATAGGCCAATGTGAGAAGTAAAGGAAGAAGAAGGACCAATATGCAATTTTTCTAAAGTTAACGCATGGACCAAATGGATTAAGGCATGTGTGACTAATATAATAATAAAGCATGTGTGTTCAATAGAAATTAAACATATGTGTGAGTCTTGAAAGTTCTTGAATGGGCATATGGAGAGGGGAGATGGACGACATTTTGGGGGTTCTAAGTTCAATTTTTTCTCCTCTCCATTTCACTTTCATCATCCCATCATTTTTAATGTAAAAAATCAAGTCAATCTTAAGTGGAAATCAAGGTAAAAGTTAGAGATTTTTTCTTCACCTTTACCTTTTCTTGCTTTGATTGTGAAGAACTGGAATTATAAGATTGGAAGTGGGACTAAGATGTGTATTTGTGATGTTTCTATTTGGTAAGTCAAGCAAAGCCAAAAAGGAAGGAAAGGAAAGGCAATAGAAGACCAACTTTGTCAATTTTGAGGTTTGGGACTTCACTTAGTTAATTTCTTTATTTGTGTATATTTGAATGTGTAAAAAGCTTCATTTAGATGTGGAGTGGTCGCTGGGATGATGCTTTAGTGTTATTTTAGTGTTATCTTGCATATAATTGGTTGAATATGACAAGAGAGTATTATGTAGTGGAATTATATCCACGGTTTGTTGAACCAGTCACATTGTTTGAATCATAACTCAGCATACAAACCTCCAAAATGGGTGATTTCAGTTTCATATTAAACATAAGAGATAGAAATAGAAATCTCTAGAAGATACTTTGACTTAATTCTGGCTTTATGACATGGAAAATTGAGATCGTAAATGGTGACTTGATGTTGCGCTTGTTTTGGAGCAGTTTGTGATATTTGGTCTATATCTCGTGATAGGAAAGTCCAAATGGTATGATTGTTAGTGCTATGGAAAGTAGAGACATAGGCCCTGTTTGGCAATCAGCTAGTTGCATTTAACTGTTAGCTGATAGCTGATTATATCAGCTGATTTGACCAACAGATTGCATTAGCTGTTTGTTAGAGATGTTTGGTAAAATTAGCTGTTTAATATTAACTGTTAATGTGTAAAATGACTTATGAGAGTATGCTTTTTTTTAAAAAATTATAAGGGCATAAATTTGTCACCCATATGTAGGCTTTTTTATTTTTTATTTTAATTTTAATTATACTAATATTACTTTAATAAAAAATTAAATTAAAATTTCAATTTAATTATTACTTTAATAAAAAATTAAATTAAATTTTAAATTTAATTATTACTTTAATTAAAAAAATTAAATTATAATTATAATTATCGTTATAATTATGTTATTATTAAATTTATAAAAATTAAAATTAAAAGAAAAATAAAAAATATTCAGGAGTAGCAATCGTGCATTCAGGGCTTGTAGTTAGGCTTTGTTTATCTAAGAGGGTATAACTGATTTTTTAGTTGCACATGACGAAAGCGCCACTCAAAACGCTGGTATTGTGTACCTTTTCCAAATTCAGCGGTTTGGGATAAATCCGCTAACTATTCATCTTTTTACCAAACAAAAATTTCAGCTGTTTAAAAAGGTCAAACAACTGAAACACTTGAATCAACTAAAAAATATCTAATCCGCTATCCTCCAAATGCAGCCATAGAGTAACAAATGTCTAGAAGACCTAAAAATCTAATCCGAACGTTTTCTATAAGCATTTTAAGGAACAAGTGGAGTATGTCATGTGATTTGCTTCTGGACTGATTGTTTGCCTATTTTTAAACCACATTGGGCTTAGCCCAATTCTGAGTTTGTTTTCGTTTCTGATTTTTATTGAATCTTATCTGAACCTTTTTCAATGTGTATGAAACTTTTCAAGTGAATTGGATGATTGAACATTGGAATTTAAGATTGAGCATAATGCATTTCAAAGAAAACTTACATAAATGATTTGTTTGTGTATTTATTGCTCATATATGTATAGTATGATTATAAATATAACATCTCGTTTTTATACTAAAGGTTAAAACCCTAGATTTCTGTAAATGAGAAATAGCAATGAGAGATTAGAAAAATGCATTTCATACTCATGCATAATATTAGCATACATACACGTGAATTTGATTGTTTTGTACACATTACATTGATTGTTCATGCACTCATTTGACTTTTTCCGAGTATAAATGATTTTAATATGATTATGATGTAAATAGTGAATGAAATGTCTTGAAAATTGATTTGGTGAGTATAAATATTGATTTAGAATTTTTGGTGAAAATTTGGGAAATTTATGATATTTATGAGTATTTTTTGACTAGAAAAAATATCAAGTGGAAAGAAAATTGATAAATGGAAGTAGAAATAAATGTCAAATGATAATAGAAATTATTGATAAGTGACATTAAGATTTACTGACAAGTATAATAGAAAATTGGGAGATAATTAGATTAGAAATTGAGAGACAAATATACTGATTACTAAAAACTGTGTAGTAGTATAAGCAAGAATGTAACATCCCGATACCCATGTTAAGGCTAGAATAGTAATTTATGAGAAAGTATTGTGAAATTAAGAAAATGCACGTCATGCATAAGTTAATTGTGACATACACATTTATTTTGCACATTCATATGATTGTACATGCATTCA
>JAOTAY010000191.1:39735931-39746456 GCA_025629805.1 Erythroxylum baracoense
AAGGGAGTGGTATTGTGTTTTATACACTTATGTGATAGTGTATAATTATGAAATTTATGTTTAAGTAGTAATTTCATTGTATGTCTTTTTATGCATTAAGGCTCGGGAGCTGTGAATCAAGGACCTCATACCGAGGACTGTTGAAATTAAGAGAGTGTATACCTTCTTTTGAGGTAAGTTGGGGAAACCATATTTCTCAAATAGAATTGGAGCATCCTAAGACTTGCTGAATGAATTGTATATGAATTTTGAACCTAGGCAATGTAGGGTAAAATTGGACTTCAAATGGATGCTAATATGCCTATGTATTTAAGAAACAATATTGTTTTGAATAATATTTTGCACTTGGAGTGTAAAAGATGACGTTTATTGATTGAAATAATGTTTTAAAATTTACATATGCATGATCGAGCCATATCTTCTGCTTATTTTCCATGTATATGTGTCCTTTTTGGCTTAGAGCCATCACAAGGTTTCATTTCATCTGTTGGACCGATGTCTTACTTGATTTTATACTTAAAATTTGAATATGATTTGTTTTGTGATTGGTGAGGTAACGATTGGCCAATCGTGTACTGGGCACAACTAATTTAGCGACCCCAGTACCCTTGACGCTGGTGCATAAAAGTCGAGTCCCCGTATCGACACCTTTCTACGGGACTTGCGGGTGATTCCACACCTAGGGTCTGGACAACGACGAGGTCATCACCTAAGGTCATGACGCTCTTATCAACTGTAGTCCAGACTCACCACGGATGAAAGTCGAGCCAACACCAAGGATCGATGGGTGTGCGAGCTAGTTTGGTCGACTAGTGATGTCACCCATGATTGTTTTCGCTTACCCTGATATTTATTTTTCTGACGAGATTTGATTCATACATGTGACGTTTTTATGCTTTTGTGTATTAGAACTGAAACTTACGTTCACTGGATGAGTGAATTAATAAGCTAGGCCTATATGGTTCCTAACCAATATACGTTGAGTCATAGGCTAGGCCTATGTGGTTCTATGTGTTATATGTTCACCTTATGGGATATCTCTACCGTCTTGGTGTGTATGGAGTTCTATTCGCGATATATGTTTTTCCCGCTCACTGAGTACATAGTGTACTCACCCCCTCCGCTTTCCAACCATGCAAGTTAATTTAGTGAGCTTGAAGTTCTGTGAGGATTGTGTTGTCTTTTAAAGTTTTCGGGACATTGTTGCGTGTGAGTAGCCTCTATTTTGTAGTTTTGTTGCATAGTGGCTTATGAACTGTTTTCTTTGGGTTGGTTATGTGAATATGCTTTAAAATATTATAAAATTGACTCTAGACTGTTTTAACATTGTATAAGACCTTATGTATGATCTTGATACTGTTGTTGGGATTGATTTGAGTGGACTTTAAAATCCTGAAGTTGTGGTAAATTTTTTGGTGTGATTATAAAAGTGTTTAAAATTGTTTGCAAGTTTTGGGATTTTTAAAAATACAGCCGTTGTGCCACCCAATTGTTTTTTTAAAATAAATTTATTATAAAGAGGAGAAGATATTCAGTTAATCTTGCATAGTCGGATTAAAGACACTGTTAGTGTCCTTAGCCAGAGTATGCAGCGGTTGTCATGGGTCCGATGTGGTATCGGGTCGTGACAATATAGGTAGATACAAAATCTAATATAAGGTAAAAATATGTTTAGCGTCATCGTATTTATATTATTAAATAAAGTTTAAAGTGGCATGATTGAGAGTTGGAGTATTGCCAATTTTAAATACCTAAATTGGACAGATCATCAAACTTTTGACACATGAAAGTATTAGTTATTTCATTTTAAATTAACTTTAGGTGACTTGATTCACAACCGTTAGTAAATATAAGTGGACATGTGTTTCAATGCCAATGTTGTACAGATGATGGAAGGTAATAATAATTTCAGTTAAAATTAAAATAAGTCACGGTTGTAACTTCTTACGTCACAACCGTGAACTGTAAGTTAACTTACGGATGTGAGAAGTCAGAACGGTGACTGATTTCGTTAAATTTTTGCAATATAATATAATAAATCATAAATTATACATTATAAATAATTAACAATTATATACTATTTTTAAGAACGACATATTTTTAATATATATTAAAGGAACCAAATAATTTGTTTAGAATGACTAATTCTCTACAATTTGCTTATAATAAATCATTAATTATACATTATAAATAAAAAAATTATATACTAATTTCAAGCACTATGTCACAATTATGTGACATAGTGAATGATGACCTAGATGAGTAATTCTTTGCAAATATACTTATGATAAATCATACATTATAGATAATTAAAAATTATGTACTAATTTCAAGAAATATGAATTTTTAAGGCGACTTTTAACATGTTAAGTTTTCTAGGTCAAGTATTTATTTTCTCATAAGACTTATAATAAATCTTAAATTATATATATTAAATAAATTACGTAATAATTAGATATTAACTTGGATTTTGAATATAAAATAAAGGATGGGGAGTTAGACATATATTAATTTTTTGGAGCATTAAAAATTTTTCTTTTAACCAAGCTAAGCATCATACACTGATGGCCTTCTTTATAATTTTTTAAATAAGAATTATTTTCATAATGCAAAACTTTGAAATTGTTGTTATGTTAATGTAAAATCGGGCAAATAATAAGGACATCGTCTTCTAATACACAAAAGGATTTCATCATATATGATACAAATAAGATTCTACACCGAGTATGCATCGAGGTTAACTTAACTCTTGGTTTAAACCATGTGATACTGACATGTGATGTCGCTTGAGATGAGGTGGTATGATAGACACAAGTTAAGTGATCTCGTCATAGGGGCTTCTGTAAAATTTTAGGAACAATAAGAAAGACTCGTTAGAGTTTTCAGATTTATAGCTCTTTTTGGAAAACAAAAACATGGCGAGTGATCAAAAGAAAGAGGGTGGGGTCTGCGGTTTAGCAATTTTAAGTGTCTCAGTTCTGGTGACACGCTATGGAATGGGAGTCAAGGGGAATAAAGCTTTGTTGGTGGCCGTTGCATAAGTTTTGATATTTCGATGGCACTTTCTATCAATGGGTGATGTAAAGGAGATAGATCTTGCATTGAATGGGTTAACCTGTGCTAAGCCCAAAGGAGACTTACTAGTGGACCTTATTTCTGAAGAAGCTGGGCGGGTTAAGGTAAGGTATTATGGTTTGATTGAGTTAGAATGTTGCAACACAGTAAATGAAAAAATTGATGAACATAAGCCATCTTTAGCTATTGTTCTGATCGACGACGGGTCAAATCGAAGAGAAGAGACTTGCGGGTAATTACATAAATTATATAATTCTAATGATTCTTTAAAGACTAGTGAAGAAACCACCATGGTGATTGTTGAAAATTCAGCAAATAGTCGAACACCCTGTAATCATCAACATTCCATAACAAGATTTGAATTATAGGCAGTAATAAGCTTATGTATGTTAAAAAAAGTCTAAAAAATGAGTATTTTTCATGAAGTTAAAAACGACATAAAAGAAACAAGAATTAGGCATATAAATAACAGTATTACCTTCCATAGATAAGAGAACAAAGAAGGTGGGTCGATTACAAAAGCTCTGTAAAGTCTAGCTGGGTAATAGTCGGTAACAATTTTCAGTGTTGATAAAAGTACATTTATGAAAGTTAAAGCAGACCTGAAAAATCCTGAAAGGATAAGAAGAACAAATTATAAGAGAACATATGACAAGGATATATGTAATGACTGATTTAAATCTAATTTAAAGATTTTTCAGGAAAAACTATCGATTCACAATGCAAGAAAGACACAATAGCGTTCCTTTGATAAAATAGTGGCTACACTTTTATAGGTTACTAACAAAGTTTTGGAAGAAATCAACATACTTGCATCAAAAAGAAATACAAATTATTCACAGTTTTTTCGCATGGTTGATATGGCAACTTCCAAAGCAAACGCAATGAACCGTGTGAATCTACAGAAATAGAAGCAAAAGATAGAATGTTGATATGATTAATAATCAATTATGAAGGATAAAATTTGAAATAGATGTACAATAAAAAATTATATATGGTCACTTACAGTTTTTGTGAACGGAACTTCCGATAATCTTGTTTAAGGCAAAAAATCTGGAGCCAATGGCAATAAAGGAACAATATAGCTTTTGAACGAGTATAGATATAACAAATGCCAAAATGAAATTTAGAAAAAATATATATAAACATTCATGTTCACAATTTCTGTCAATTTTAAAAAATGAAAAAAGTGAAAAAAAAGTAATTGGTAGAGTTAAAAAATTACCGAAATAGGTCTCGAATTTTCATCATGACCTGCTACATAAGCGGGCCCTTCAATGAGTTTAGTGAAAAATTCATCTGTTGTCAAGTTCTCTACATTTCAAAGAAAAAACAAAAAACAGAAAGTTAAAAAATAATATTCAATAGATTTTGAAGCAATATTTGTTGTTCTTTATTTTGAGCTGGCAATTAGTAATATAACATTTATTAATAATGGAAGAAATAGAAAAAGGATTGATCATTAAAAAAAAGAAGCAGCACAAAAAGTGTAAGAAATTTGATTGCGTTTATAATATTATAATAAAAATTATTATTACATTACCGATAAATATGTTGTCTCTCCAAGAATGGCAAGCCTTTAAATTTTCTGCAGCTAGCTTATCGTTGTCACCGTTACCTCTGAGGAACCGCTCAATATAAGCATTGTTACAAAATTTCTTCTATGATTAGGTAGAAAGTAATGTTAATGGTAGCAACTATTTTGTGCACTATTGATATAATCTTGCTTCTTCATCCATAAAAAAACGAAACAGTAGAAAGAGAGAAAAGATCTCACCTGCTTCTACGAGAGAAGAGTTTGCTTAGTTAGATGTTGCAGCACAAATTCATTTTGTTGAATCGATTGGGGAAGATCTTTAAGCTGATATAATGTTTCTTTGTTCCTCATTTTGAACAAGTAAAGCAATACAAAGGGAAGCAGGAGAAAATAAATATGGTGGAAGATTTCGTGAATGTAATTGATGAGAAACAAAATTAAAACGATGAGGGACGCATGTGTCAGAAAAATCATAACATATTAAATATTTTTTAAAAGCAAAATTAATTATTTTTTAGATTTCATTGCTAACAACCAAATAAATTTCATTTATAACATTGCATGTTTAAATCGGCGGCGTATCTGTTGAAATATTGCTTGTTGAAATCGGCGGCGTATTTGTTAAAAGATGATATATTGTGATGTGATGCAACGTATGGGAAATTAATTTTTTTTACAATATTAGCAAGTTAATGTTGTCAATAATCAAACGAATAAAGGGAAGACTTGAAATATTCATCCGACGTAAAGTTAGACGTGTGAGAACAATATAGAAGATGATGAGCAGTTATATGTCAATGTGTGACATATTAAGCCACACCCGGGAGACCTTCTCATGTGAGTGATTTAATATGTGACGCCCGTGAGGCATTTTGATTTTAATCTGTAATTGTTATATCAACAAACATCTATCAACAGTAAAATATGGAGTTCACTTGGGTTGATATTTTTTTCCGAGTGTGCTAGATCGAAATTTTGAAATTTCAATATTATTACTTTATTACTGTTTATTTACTTTATAAATTATGTGACATGTTAAGTCACACCTGTGAGACCTGCAGAGTTACGGCTATAACTATTTAAATCACAGATGTGACCAAGAGAGTAAAAAGGTGAAAACAAATCCAACCGTTAATAAAATAGATGGTAGGATAGAATTTCGTGATCGTTCATCTCATTTATCCTTAATATATATATACTTAATATATCAAGGTTGTCACTTCCGTGAGATCTGTAAAGTTACGACTATAATTATTTAAATCACAGGCGTGACCAAGAGAGTAGAAAGAGGAGAACAAATCCAATCGTTAATAAAATAAATGATGAGATGAAATTTCACAGTCATCCATCTCATTTGTTCTTAGCATATATATAATTAAAAATATCTTAAAGTACTTCCTTTTATTGGTGCGAGGCGAACTATGCTTCGGGGCTTGCTTGGTGGCTGAGGGAAGTTCACTTGTCTCTCATAACATCATAAACTAATAGCTAGACGTCTCAAAAGTTAAGGAGCATTGCACATGGGGATGAAAGGATCTTCAAGCATTTCTCACATGACAGCTAGTAAAATAGTCCTTAGGTAACATCAATGACATATCCAATAATCATTTACTTGTTACAACCACAGACGCTGCAAAACTAAATGACATGTTCTATCAGAGAATAAGTGCTCCATATCATCATCATCTGCTTTCCTTCCTATTAAAATAGAGTTTCCATATTACTCCTCACTGCCAATCAAATTTGAACATTTCGACTTACATGAGAATCTAACTGAGGAATCTTAATAAACTAGGACATATTGCCACAACTCAGTCCATATCCATCAGTAGTACCTCCTGGGATAGCGGTCCACCATCCTTCCAGAAGGACATTCAATTGCTCTATGTCCTCGACCCCCACAGTTGTGGCAGATCATCAATGGTCCCATACAGTCCCTGCTCATGTGACCGTACTGGTGGCAATTCCTGCAAACGATGTCTTGGTAGCTACTGCTGCGAAAGCTACCACCCCTGTCTCCAATAACGTTGCCTTTAGGGCAATACCTAGCCAAATGTCCAGCTATATTGCAAAGGTTGCAAATAGGTTCATTTGGGCAGTCCCGTGCTAGATGGCCAGTCTTTCTGCAGTTATTGCATGCCTTGTCATTTGTACAATCAGCTGCTATATGGCCCTGTTTATAACAGTTATTGCACAGCCTAAGGTCACCAGGTGGCATTGTTGGAGCTGTACAGTCCCTAGCACGATGTCCAGCCTTCCCACAGGTGTGGCATATACCCTCATTTGGACAGTTGCTGGCCATATGCCCAGGCTCCCGACAGTTCCAGCAGAGTGACTTTGTAGTGCACTCGGAAGCAATGTGCCTACAGGATTTTTCAGACATGAAAAATGCAACAAAACTCATTCATTTGTTATTTCAATGCAACAGAAGGAATTGAAATATGAATGCATCGATACCCGCTTGATAATCTTACATATCAATTAGTTTTGAAGGAAAAAAATTACCTCCAACTTTACAAGAAAAATACCGACTACTCATCAGCATTTAGGAACATGAACATTGTAAAAATTGATTAAATGACTAATCAAACCATTCATATACAAAGCAGTTGCCTCAATTTAAACTTAACCAAATATCGGCAATACGAAAGGACAGAACTCAACACTACAACCGCCTAGGAATTGCTTGAGGTGACAAAATTGCCACTGTCTTCTTTTCTTGAAACTGCCAAGGTCAAAAACAATACAATAATCCTATAACATGTCTCAAAATTGGAGATTCTAAAGATGGAAGCTAAATAAAAAATCTCTACTTAAAGACCATTTAAGATACATTTTGAAGTAAATTTTAAGTTACAGATTATGAAACCATATGCCACAAACACTAAATGTATAATAAGAATCCCATACCCAGGAAGGCCACAGTTATGACATATTGCCACATTTGGGCACTCTCTAGCGAAATGACCTGGCCGTTTGCAGTTCTTACACAGATTGCTTTGGCTGCTAACAAAACCATAGAACACATACCATTAAGCAGAACATAGAAGCATATTGAAAAGGTAAATTCACGCAAGAACAGTGCAGCAATTTTAGTTCATCTCAAACAGATCTTGTCTATAACTACACTTTGCAGCAGCATGTAATTCACGAGGGATTAATTTTACTAAATGAGCTTCAAAAATTCCCAACCATATATCAAAATATTTCCTTGAAGTGGGCAGAGGGCGCACTAGAAACAGCAGAAGTTTCAAAGAAGCATATCTAATACCCATTTCACTCCAGAAAGCCACTTCAAGAGCACAAGAAGTGGAAGATAAGCTGAATTATTGAAAACTAGAAAACCTGAAACCCCGACGAGACTCTCGTCTGTATGGTGCACCACGGTAGGAAAAGCGATCGGATCGGATCTTACGATCCATTGGACTCCTGCTCCTGCTCCTGCTTCTGCTTGGGCTCTTGCTATCTGAACTCATGTTCCAACTTCCCCCAAAAAACCTACCACCACTGTTCTGCAAAAACACGACCAACAAAAACACCAGCTGCCCCCTCCCTGTCCACATTACAACCACACCCGTCATCATCCATTACTAGAACTCAAATCCCTCACCAACCCTTCAAAACAAAAACACCATATCCCAACTAGAAACAACAAAATGCTTTTTTTCATACAAAATCCGTTAGATCAGTTACATGCCACCATTGTCCCTTCCCCAACACCAGGAAAATGATGAACTATTTCTTCGCCCACATCATTAAGCATCTTATGCAACATTGTCCTTTCCCATGCAACATCAAGCTCTCAGGTAGTTGTAGAACTTGACAAAAACTCCCATCTTGTAAACTAATCATGCAAACCACATTTGTTACAGTTCTAGGGACTAAAAGGGAGGAGGAAAATAGGAACCTATCAGAGCTTATGATCAGAGTAAAGAGAGAAAACTAAGCAACATCATGTAAAGGTCTCAAACAGAAACAACCTACTCTGGAATTCGGGGGGACATGGAAAACTACACTGAAGCTACAGTAAAACTCAACAGTATGAAACCAGGGTTCAATATGGGTTCAACATAGACTTAGTTGTAGAACAAAAATTACCAAAAAAAAAGGTAAAAACGGTTACATAAAATCACGTCTCTTAATCAGCATTGGATGTCTCCAAAGTTGTCTTCCACTTTGAGACATATACCATACAGAGAAGAACACCCAACTCGTTGCCCAAAGTTGAACATCTTCAACAAAGTCACGAGCTGTGTTTGGCTGGTTTGCAGAGCACCATTAGATTACAGAAAACTACAATAATACCTAATCGATTGCCAAAAGTTCAACATCTTCAACAAAGTCACAAGCTGGTTTTGATTGGTTTGAAAAGCACCGTTAGAAGATAGAACACCCCCACTACGTCTTCAATAGGAGGACACTTTCATACAAGAACATGAGCACGAAAAGCTTTTAACATTCGGATTTAACGAACTCCATCGATTGATATTGTAATCAGGCAAGATTAAACACCCAAATAGCAATACAAGCACCAAATGGTTGACCAGTCCATGAAAGTTATCCAAAATTAAACCCAAAATCACAAGAACCGTATAAACAAACACAAAAACAAAGCATCAGTTCCAGATTTAAGAAAACCCCACCATCCCCTCACGGCCATATAGCAAAAAAAGAGCCAGAGAAGACAGTTAGTGACAAATTCAACGAGCGAAGATGAGATTCAAACCATAGCATCTGGTTCTCGAAGCGAACTTATACTCAACCCCTAAACTCAAAAAGAACAAACTTTCAAAGGATCAAGGAGACGCACCCTAGTTCATAAGCTCAGCAACGAATACGGCCTTTGAGTGAAGTGAACGCCTAAAAACTCAAAAGCCTAAAAACCTTATCCTAAGTACTCAAGTAATTAGTAGAAATTGATGTCTCGACCTCTCGATCTATGATTCTCTGTGAATTGAGCAACCTCAAGATAAAGGGAAAGGAAAATATCGATCAGATGATTGAAACATGAAAACCTTATCAGAGAGAAAGCCAGAAATCTTGGTTAGGTAAACAGGAAGAGAGGTAGGAGAGAGAAGGAGGCTAAGAAATTTCAAAGCAAAAACCAAGTTAATAACTCAAGTTAAATCTCATTAATATAATAACTCAAGTTAATTTTTAAATCTGATACAAATGAATTGAAGTCAACTTAAATTAATAATTTAAAATAATTATAATAAATTATTAATTTGAGTTATATTTAATTAGTTCGGTTTAAGTTTACAAATTTGGTTGAATCAACATATAAATGGTACTTGATTAGTCTACATTTAATGTTTGATTAGATGTAAAGTCTTTAATAAAATGAAATGGAATGGAATGATTTATAATAAAATGGAATATAAATAGATGTAAGATTAAAAATTTGTTGTTTGAAAGGGATGGAAGGATTCATAATATAATATTGTAAAATGTTGTTTGGAAGAAAGGTTTATAATGTAATACAATGTAAATTATTTATTTTACATTCTATTATAAACTCTCCTAAGTATGAGGTTTTTCATTTATATTATTTATGATAGAACGAGATGTAACATAAAACTCTCGTCTAATTATATTTCATTATAAACCATCTTCTCAAATAATAAAATAATATTACTTCAATTATACTAAACTCTCAACCAAACATAGCCTAAGAGTCACCTATCATCATGTAATAGTAAAGGAATGAGGTGTAGTGTAACATCCCGTTGTCTTTGGAAGGTTAGAATAGTAAATATGAGTGATTAATGAGAGCTTAGAAATGCATTTTTTCATGCTCAGGCATTATATGATATGCTCATATTCATGAATATCGAATTTTTGCACATGAAAATAATTGTACATGCATTCATAGACATTCCGGGTATAATTACTTTATAATTGAATTGTGAA
>JAOTAY010000191.1:39746556-39769118 GCA_025629805.1 Erythroxylum baracoense
GGAAAGATGGAATAGTTTAAACATCATCTCAATCGTTGGTATTGCAGCTTGAAGTTAATTTGGTGTTTGTATGCGGCACTTTTTGCCGAAAGATATGACAAGACCACTGTTTCAATATGTTGAATGGACGGATTCGAATTACTTTTTGAGGATAATATCAGCTCCGACAGACATCTTAGTTCATATGAATTGTGCATGCGCAATAGTATGTTGAAATCAAAGTCTTGGAGTTATAAGGAGGGCCATGGACTGGTACGTTCTTCATAAAGTATAGCTCGATCTCAAACTTTTCTTATGGATTATGGATTACACGTTATTAATTATGGGTTTAATGAGTCTTTTGATAATATCCACCAAAAGCCACAAACATGTATAGTTATCAGGATAAAAAGTATACATCGTGAAATAATTAATTCATCACTAAATTAAAAATTAGATACCAAGTTAAAACAAAAACTCAAAAATAAGTATTTGAGTTTGTTATTTCAAGAATGTTTATTATATCACATCTAAATAGCTAGTACTTGATTTTAGGATTGACCGTTTATTTTACCTAAGGAGAAGGCATGTCTTCAGCTACAATTCCACGAGCTAAGAAATGATTTGCCAAAAACGGAAAAGTAAAATTAGCAAACTGGAGTTCTGAACCTGGCTGGGTTCAAGTGCTCCTTTCTCCCATACATAAGATTCCTTATCAGCATACGCCTTGGGATATAAGAAAGATTGCTCTGCTATCAGTACACTTATGAACCAGAAAAGGTTTAAGAAACTAAGAATCGACACAAGCAGGTGCACAGAGATAGGCACAGGCAGAACATGAGCACTGACCAAAACCAACACAACTATTTGTGACACTGATGCTTTCTCTTGACAACCGCCCGTCACCAGCCCCACATTCAGCACCTGTAGCTACCTCCAAAGAGAAACCCATACAGATTCTCTGTTTAAGATGGAAGCCATACTTGACAACAACTTACACACTGTACTCGAACCTTGTAGTTTGTTGTCTGCATCTATTCGTAGTCCATCACAGACAACAAACCATAGATATCCAAAAACTAGCTATCCCCAATCAAGATTCAAAACCGAGCTTTCTACATAAAATGCTCGAGCTTAAGAAGAAAATGAATTAGATAGACATAACATTTTGGCTAGCAACTGATCAAGCAGCTATGCTTAACATTTATAACCACATGAATTTCTGGAGAAGAAAGGGAAGTGAGCGAGGAACCAAATATTATAGCTAGCAATTTAACAAGGAATTCAGCTGGGAACCTAGAAGAACATTAATTTCTATATAATATACGAAACCAGAATGGATAAAGGATAAAAAGAAACCTAAGAGATGCAGAATAATTCATTGAAATATTAAAAAGTATTCACTTCCACCCAATTTCTGAAAGATTCACTCATTAAACTACTAAATGATACAATAAAGCTAAAAAGGCACACAAAGACGAGTAAATAATTAATTAATCTTTTTATCCATATTTTTTACGAGCTGCCTCATCTGAAACCTCCAAAACAGGAAATAGACCAAACCCATTCCAAGTAACAAATACACCCATAAATTTTCCTCTTTACTTTCCCTCTGTGACCTCACCTCTTCAATGTCAAACCATTCCCTCCCTCTCTTTCCCATCACGCCCTCCATCACACACCCATGTAACACATATGCTCTGTCCTCTCTTCCCACAGCCACCGATGTGGGGAATCTCTCATTGTCGAGGGCAATTTTGTCATAAACTACCCCCTCTCCCCAACTATCTTGACTCTTCAAAAACCACAATTTCTTGGAGGACACCACCAAGGCAACACCATCACTACGTAAGGCAATCCCATCCGCCATGGTCAATTCCTCAGATAACAAGACCATCCTTGCTGTACCGTCTTCTGCATCCACCTTGAACATTTTTCCTGTATTACTCTGCACAACCAGCAAGTACCCTTTTCTAACATAAGCAATCTCGTTCAGTCCAGAACTACTATAAGGTGCATTATAGTCCATCGGCTGCTCTGTAAATATTGGAGATCTTGAAAAGACAGATGCCTCTCCTTGAGCATTGACTTTCCAGATGAAGTTTCCAGCTGAATTAGTGACATAGGTGTTGCCCTTGAAATCAACTGCCACACCGTTCGCAACGGGCCGGAAAGTGTCATTAGCATCATCAGCAAGGACAGAGAGGAAAAGTCGATGGCGGGAGTTGAGGACATAGACAGCAATGCCATTGAAAGGTGGTAGAGGGGCCATGGAGTGTATAGCCGCAAGGAGACGATTCTTTACAGAATCCACAGCTAAGCCAACAATTGATGTATTTGGAGGAAGGGAAAGGTCAGAGATCAAGGTTTCGATGACGCCAGCATCAGACACCGATAGAATAGACCGCTGGTAGATAGAGCCGACGATGAAGTGTTGGGCAGAAGGGTCATATGCAAGGCCCTCGGGATAGAGATTTGGAAATTGGAAATGAATGGTGTGGGGCTTTCCAGCCATTGGAGTAAATGGACTAATTAGGAGGAAAAACACAATGAATGTGGTCCTTGACATCCCTAAGTCTGATATTATTAGATTGCCGATTTGATAACTTCAAGAACTGACAGCAAATAAAGTCAATGATCAGTGAGCAAGAGAAAAGGAAAACAAATGACCATTCCAAATTGACATTTAACAGCTACAAGTTTCCTCATTTTGCACAGAAACCAACTAACAGAGATATTCAAACTCACAGTATGTAAACAGGGTTCAATATGGGTTCAACATAGACTTAGTTGCAGAACAAAAATTACCCCAAAAAAAAAGGTACATAAAATCACGTCTCTTAATCAGCGTTGGATGTCTCCAAACTTGTCTTCCACTTTGACACATATACCATACAGAGAAGAACACCCAACTCATTGCCCAAAGTTGAACATCTTCAACAAAGTCACAAGCTGTGTTTGGCTGGTTTGCAGAGCACCATTAGAGTACAGAAAACCACAACAATACCTAATCGATTGCCAAAAGTTCAACATCTTCAACAAGTCACAAGCTGGTTTTGATTGGTTTCCAAAGCACCGTTAGAAGATAGAACACCCCCACTACATCTTCAATAGGAGGACACTTTCATACAAGAACATGAGCATGAAAAGCTTTTAACATTCGGATTTAACAAACTCCATCGATTGATATTGTAATCAGGCAAGATTAAACACCCAAATAGCAATACAAGCACCAAATGGTTGACCAGTCCATGAAAGTTATCCAAAATTAAACCCAAAATCACAAGAACCGTATAAACAAACACAAAAACAAAGCATCAGTTCCAGATTTAAGAAAACCCCACCATCCCCTCACGGCCATATAGCAAAAAAAGAGCCAGAGAAGACAGTTAGTGACAAATTCAACGAGCGAAGATGAGATTCAAACCATAGCATCTGGTTCTCGAAGCGAACTTATAGTCAACCCCTAAACTCAAAAAGAACAAACTTTCAAAGGATTAAGGAGACGCACCCTAGCTCATAAGCTCAGCAACGAATACGGCCTTTGATTGCAGTGAACGGACGGAGAATCTACGGATTTGCGGATTTATTAGGTAAAAGGAGAGTAACGGACCAGAACTTGCTTCGAATCGGATTATACTCAGATTTATTAGGCTAATTAATAATAATAATTGTTGTTGTAATTAATTTCAAATGTTAAATTCTCTACAAAGGCCTTTAGTGCACTTTACAATTTAATTTCGTTTTGTCAATTTGTTTAAAAAGTGAAGTATGCTGATGTTATTGAATTTTAATTACACGATAATGATGAATTAAAAAAAGAAAAAAGAAAGCTATTTCAATATATAATTATGCGAATCTAATAAAGTATTTTTCTCCAAAAATCATCATTTTTATTTAAATTATAAGATCAACAAATCAAATGATCATAGCAATAACAATGAATTAGTCTGTAGATTAGATTCGGGTCTTTTTAATGAGTCCGCCCATGAGCTAAGCCTAAGCCCAAATAGATTTGACGTTCAATTATTCTACATAAAACGACATTATTTTTTTTAAAAGAGTTAGGTTTCCAACAAACCTAAATCTAAATAACTTATATCCAAACATAATTAAAAAACGTTATTTTTAATTTTTAATTTTTAAAAAATTGCAATCCCCTGCGATCTCTTTCTTGTGACAAAAGCAAAGTTTCTCTTTTTTTTTCTTTTCTTCTTTTCAAACTAAAACAATAATTTTGATATGCGAAAATTTTGACATTCACGTGTTAATAAAAAAAGAGGGGGTGGTCATGGTTGCTAGGTGCTTATGCCTGCCTCTTTGTCATTGGCAGCCAATTGTAGCCTAAGCATTATGCCTAAAGTGGAGTTGGTTCAAGTAGAGTCTTGGTGCAACCGACCCAAGAAAGGAACAAACAATATATTAAAGAATGCCACTTCTCTCTGACTCTTGTTTACTCCTTTTATTCTATTATGTGATGATTTCTTGCTTCTGACAAGGGCAAAGTACCTGCCCAGAAGAAACTTAAACTCAAATTTGTACAAAGAATCCAACAAAACCACATCCTAGTCCTATCAGCAGCAGAAAAAAATTATTAAAAAAAGCAATTTTCCTTCGTGCTCATCCGATCACTAATAGAACAAATGAACTGTTACCTTATTTGAAAGCATCAAAAATAGGGCAGCGCTTAAGGGGTACGCACATTTGCAACTTGCAGTGCAGACAGCAGAAAAAGATAGGACTCGCAATCGGAAGATTCCCCAGAACTTGGCTCAGCCCTCTGTCATAGCATCTCTTGTTTCCAGTAGTGACTCATTAGTGAAAATTTCCTTTATACCAATTTGGCAATAGCTTCAAGGCTTCTCATGAATCTTTCTTTCATTTCATGCATCTTCAAACTTGTCTCAAGAGCAACATATCTGATCTATACCTTTCTAATGAACAATCAATTTAAGAAAAAAGAGATTTATTGCACTTCCACAGTAATCATTACATCAAACAAACTATTCAATGCTGTGTTTACATGCTTCCAAGCATTTACCTTTTTCCCTTAAACAATTATATTTTTGTTGGACAAATACACAAAAGCCTAAGAGGACCGCCCGATGCTGATTGTGACATAGAGGATAAGAATCTGCATAGGACAAACAAATCCCTACTATCTCTCTGTCCTCTGCCTTCTTTTCCAGCCTGCCTGGGAATCAAATTCTTCCATGTAATTACGGTGAACATGTCCAAGTACTTTTCCTTCCCATGAACAGAGTTACATAGATAGTCCCCAAGCTCTCAAAGCCTACCTGTTATGCTTGAACAAAAAACTTGGAGCAATCTCTATTCTTTTTTCTCCTCGTTTTTTGCCAGTTATATAACTACTGATTGCTCTAACAACATCATTTTAAGTTGAAATTCATGGGCAAAACCAATCTGTTCAGTTTTCTATCTTCAATTGTAAAAAGTTTCAAAATGTTTTAACTTTGACGATGAAACCAGTATTTCAAACCATAAATGCCAAGTTAGTAATATTGCGACAGGTTATGGAGGTGGGATCTCTTGTTGGATGTGAATTTTCACTTCCATAACAATCTTGTCTATGCCACTGTCGTAACCAGTAGCAGCCAAGGACAGGGTGTATTAGTTACCCATTCCTAAAGATCAGTAAATAACCTGTAGACCGATCCCTATTGGCTATTTCACCTTCGCTTTTATTGCAGAAGGAAGGGACCCATGAATAAAAGTTGAAAAAACCCCGTTTTAGCTATAGCCAAGCCAAGTATTGGTCACTCACTAACATGTGAAACTATCTGACACGACCCAAGCCAGTGTCGGCACTTACACGCACTCCATCCCACTCTCTACTTCTCTCTCGTGACACTTACCTAAAGGCCACCAAATCCAAAACCTTAAAAACACCATAACACAGACACCATAACATAAAGATACAATCTTTTAACAAACCCATGAAGCCCTTTCAACTCTCTTCTCTTGTTCTCATCATTTCACTGCTTGTTTCCCACTTGCCCCTGTTTCTATCAAGCTACCATGACTACAACGACGCATTGTCCAAGTCCATTCTCTTCTTTGAGGGCCAAAGGTCAGGTTACTTGCCACAAGACCAACGTGTAACTTGGCGAGCCAATTCAGGCCTGAGTGATGGGTGGACTTATAACACAGACCTCACAGGTGGGTACTACGACGCCGGTGACAATGTCAAATTTGGCTTTCCAATGGCATTTACAACCACAATGTTGGCTTGGAGTGTAATTGAGTTCGGTGATTTGATGCCACCAAGTGAGCTGAGAAACACCCTTGTGGCCACGCGTTGGGCAACCGACTACTTGCTCAAAACTGTTTCACAACCGAACCGTTTTTTTGTCCAGGTAAGTAGAGTGCTATGTTTCGTTTACTTGGGCTGAGTTAGTTGGTGACTGTGGTTGGCTAGTTTTCGGATTATTGTGGTTTAACTAACGGAGTGTTGGCTCTGTGGACTTGGGTGGTTCACGGTACACTTCATAGATACCTCTCGTGGATTGACCATTGTGATCCAGGCAGGTCATCACCAAACGGTTGACGTTGGTTTTGACGAAATCGAGAATTTACTTGTCTCGAAATGTGTGTCTGTCTCTTTCTTTATGGGAGATGGGATTCACCATTCATGGATCCGAATCCTGATACAGAGTTGGTGTTAAAATACTTTAATCTAAACTCCAAACTGCTACTGCCTTAAGTTTAATACCATTTGACAGTGATGGATCATCGATTAATGAATAAAATGAATCCATTCTTAATAAGAAAACTCGTGATATTGCCCTTTTCTCTTGGTTACCTTTCTGTCAAGAACCGCCTTTTAACCTCATCACTCTCAGCTTCATTGAACTTATATTTGCCGTCTACTGGACTAGAATGGTTAGTGATCCTTGATGAAAAAACTTCTGTGCATTTCAGAGTAGAGTATTGATAGTGGATTACAAAAAACAAAAAATTTTACTTCTTGGTTACTGTTCCTGACTGACATTTTTCTCTTTCTGATTTTTTTTCCATTAAGCATAAGCTGATGTTCAGTCGAACTTAAATAAAAGCTTGACTAATCCGCCCAACTCTCTATCCTTGAATTGGATTGATGTTGATATATGCATCCTGAGAGCTCAAACTGCAAGTGACTTCCTTTTGATTAATGCAAGTCTAACTCAATGTCTGCAGGGCGACTAGTAGATGTTCGTTTACCAATTTGTAATGTAATTTGTGCAAGTTAATACTATGTCACAACAGGTGGGGGATCCAATTGCAGACCATAGTTGCTGGGAAAGACCAGAAGACATGGATACTCCTAGGACTGTTTATGCCGTTGATGCTCCAAACCCGGCGTCAGATGTTGCCGGCGAGACTGCTGCTGCTTTGGCAGCTTCTTCCATAATATTCCGATCATCTGACCCAGGATATGCTGACGCATTGTTGAAAAATGCCATCAAGGCCTTTCAATTCGCTGACAATTACAGAGGAGCTTACAGTGACAACTCCAATATCAGAGATGGTGTCTGCCCATTTTATTGTGATTTTGATGGATATCAAGTAAGTGGACAACTTATTTAAGATGTTTCTGAGTTGTGTTATAAATCTATATCTGTTTCCGATGATTCTTGTCAGGATGAGCTGCTATGGGGGGCTGCATGGCTTCGGAGAGCATCTTATGATGATAATTACCTTAGCTATATCGAAATCAATGGGAAAACTCTTGGTGCTGATGATAATATTAATGAATTTGGTTGGGACAACAAGCATGCTGGCCTCAACGTCCTTGTCTCCAAGGTCTCTGCCAACTTTTTTCTTTTTTTGACGAAAAACATCCCTAATACCATCGCCATCAACCTTTAACACATTATAAGTAGTGTGAAATTATGCATAACTTGTCCTAATTAAGGTTCTAGTGTTGGTACAGGAAGTACTTCAAGGAAACATGTACTCACTCCAATCCTACAAAGCATCAGCGGAAAGCTTCATGTGCACTCTTATCCCTGAATCATCCTCCTCTCACATTGAGTACACTCCTGGTGGCCTCATTTACAAGCCAGGAGGCAGCAACCTCCAGCATGCAACAACCATCTCGTTTCTCCTACTTGTTTATGCAAAATACCTTGAATCAACTTCTCAGTCTGTCAATTGTGGAAACATTAACGTCAGTCCTTATTCGCTTCGTAAACAGGCCAAGCTTCAAGTCGATTACATTTTAGGGGATAATCCTAAGGGATTATCTTACATGGTTGGTTATAGTAACAATTATCCTAAACGAATTCATCATCGTGGCTCATCATTGCCTTCCATTAAGGATCATCCTGAATTTATCGCCTGCAAAGAGGGTTCATTCTACTTTAATTCGACTGATCCAAATTCTAATGTTCTCGTTGGGGCCATTGTGGGTGGCCCTGGCGAAGACGATTCTTATGACGATGATCGTGCAGACTTTAAGAAGTCTGAGCCAACTACCTACATTAATGCACCATTTGTGGGGGTGCTGGCTTATTTTGCCGCAAATCCCAACTTTAGCTGAAGGCCAACATGGTTCATTTTTTATGTATATAAAGCCAATTTTTCATATTGGCATTTCAAAGTAGCAAATATGTCTCTCATCTTGGCGAAAGCAAAGAGGGTAGAGGCTTCTAAAGTGGTGAATTTGAAAGCCTGGGATTGGGATGGGATTACAACAACTCATTATGGCTTTTCACAAAGTGAAGATGAGAAGTTAAACTGCTCAGTCATGTAAAAGTTCAAAAGAAAGGGAAAAAAATATTATTTGTTTCTTGGAGTCCCCTCTATGTTCATGAACAAACTGCCATGAAAGAGACATAATTGAACATTAACAGAACAATAATTGCAGAGCTATACCGGTTGAGTCTGAATTCACTTGAGCCATTGGTCAGGTGGGACAGACAAATGATAGCCGTGAGAGACCAACATAGTTAAGGTTCTGCCTCATAAGATTGAATTTAGTTGAAAAAGTAAGTTTGCAAGTAAATTCAGTGAAATAATAGACTTGACATTTGCTCAACGACAGGACTTGATGCATAGATTCATTCGTTATTCCAATTAGACAAAACACTAACATAATACGTTACTACATTTAATTAATCTGGATTAAGGATCATATGAAACACATTTCCAGAAAATTATATTCCATTATGCACTAATCTAATCATTGAAACACACTAACTTCTCTCGTTGGTTCTTCAAAGTAAAGCGTCACTGCTATGTGATGTATGCCATGTCTCCTATAAAGAGCAAAAAGTTGGACAAAAAGGGTCACATGATCGAAACTCACGCCAAGAAAGGGCAGTACCATCTACTCGAGATAGGCTTAGTATTGTTACACGACAAGATTCTGATAACAACAAGCACTTTCCTGTTAACTGGATCATTGGACTACAATGAGCTTTAGGCACCAACCAACGTATTAAGTTTAGCTGTGGATGGAAACCAACCAGCCTGCGCTCTATCTACCATATTAACTTGTTTCATGAGCTCCCACACACCTTGGACCCGTATGCTTCGCTTGACTCCTGCCATTCTCATTATTAGCTAACTGTGGTAGTTTCACATAAATAATGACCGGAAAACCCCGCTGGCTTTTTCAAACAAGTGGTGATGATGTTACAGTTGAAAGAAAATGTGACCTTTATAGTTAACCCCCTTTGTTCAAGATGAGTAGTTTTCCATACAGGACATGTCGTACTAGTTAACGGACAGGATGGAGGTTGCTGATGCAAACTATAATGGTGGTTTGATGCTGACTGGACAGGAAACCATCTGTCTCTTTGTGGTGTTATGATCAAAATGTGGGGTGGTTCTTAAGACGGGCTGTCAAGATGATGTTTCTTGAGGGTGGATCTAAGATGGATGGATTATTGTGACGATCTTACAACATAGAAAACATGGGCTACATCTGTAGGTTTATCAATAGTGTATGGATTCAAGTCCATTAACACAGCAATTTCATACCCAACTATGAGAGGAACAGAGTTTGTTGGACTGAATTAAAAATTAAAACAACTAGATAAGGTGTTATTGACTATTTCAGTTTTCCATAATTTACCTGTAAACGATACGTTTGACAGTATTTTATATATAAAAGGTCTACGTAGACAACAGGGATTTTATGTCTTGTCTTCCTGAAAGAAGTAATTGCGGGTCACTTGATGTAGCAAATGAAACCTTCAATTCAACCGGGGATATCTTGAGGATCCTGGAGTTGGCAGGAAAATGAGCTTGCATGGTCAGGGTTGAAAGAAGAGCTAAGTTAGTGGAACTATTGATCTTCCCTTGAATTAACAGATAAGACATTCTTATCTATTGTAAACTTCTGCCATACCCCAACTGATTAGTGTTCTATTCAATTCAAACAGATAATATGAACTAAGCAACTGTTTCTTTTTCTCATATCTATGTACTCAAAATCTTATTGATAAAGCCATCTTATGTTTAATTATTTTTTTAGCAAATTAGATTAGAGACAAATACAATGAGAATTTGTGCAAAGCAAAAACAACCTTCCCTAAAGTTGCTGTGGGTCCTTAAATGATATGATATGTAGACCACCAAAGCGACCATGTCATCACATTCTGTCAACTATCATCTGTCAAGCAGGTTATCTAGTATCTGACCTTTAGAAAAAGTTTAAATCCTGCAACTAAACCACCACCATTGTTAAATCTAAAAAATCAAGCCCACCGGAGATTAGAGCCTCATGTTTTACTCCTAAAATAAGTTGAACTAAGAGCTGTAGGGTGTAGACTACCAATTTTGATTCATTTGTCTCTGATTGCTTCCTGAAATTTGTAGAAAGAAAAGATCTAGGCTTTGTGACCCCATTATTCCATTTGATTTTTAAGGTGAGAATAAAACCATCCATTTCAACCACGAAACATGCTATCATCCACATGGCAGAACCCTATTGCCTAGTTCACGATAGCCTCAAATGTGACATCTTTTTGATAACCAGATATAAATAAACAGAAACTGCATGCTTACATGTGGTGAAGAGGCTCGAGACAGGAAGAGAAGATAAGATTATAACCAATTCTAGCGAATCCTTTTTGTATATTTTCGCATTGTAGCTGTTAGCTTCTGAAACTAAAAGAAAGAGCAAAACAAAATAATGGCTTCAGCTGCACTTCTCAAGTCATCAACAGTCCTTGACAAGTCTGAGTGGGTTAAGGGTCAGACTCTCCGTCCGGCCTCTGCCTCCATTGTCACGTGCACCACCTCCGCCCCATCTGCTCTCACCGTTCGTGCTGGTTCCTACGCCGATGAGCTTATCAAGACCGCGGTATGTGCTTAATTTACCGTTTTAAGTTTATATACTCCAATTTCACTTTGGAACAAGAATTGTCAACATACTATTACATGCAGAACAAAAAACATGGTCTAACTCAAGTAAGAAGCGAAACTGTGGGGCATCCTATTCCATGACCCAATCGCAATACAAACTATATAGATGCCAATAGTAGCTCATTTTCGGTCATTGCCACAGAGTTAGCTCGCTTCAGACCGTAACCATGTGCACTTGTTATATTGGAGGCGCAGATTAAAATTCTACGACAGCATGCTCGAATTGTAATTATATGGTTAAGAAGTAATCGATGCAACCTTAAACGACGATTGAATAATATCCCATATGTAGATGTGAACTGCAGTTGAAGATCATAATTAAGAAACATTGTAAGAGACTGGCCTATGTTTCTTAGTGGATGAGTTAAGAGCATAAATCTCTCTTGCTAGAATTAATTTTTCGACTACATTACAGACTAGCTATACAAACACCGTTCGGTCCATAGTGAATTAGTGATGGAAGTGACATGAAATATCGAGTACATATGTTAGAGGTGTTCATCTTTGCTGTGCAGAAAACTATTGCATCACCTGGCCGAGGTATCTTGGCTATGGATGAGTCCAATGCTACCTGTGGGAAACGTCTCGCCTCAATCGGACTAGAGAACACAGAAGCTAACCGCCAGGCTTACCGTACCCTTCTTGTGTCCGCCCCTGGTCTTGGCCAATACATCTCCGGTACTATCCTCTTCGAGGAGACCCTCTACCAATCCACCACTGATGGAAAGAAGATGGTCGATGTTCTTGTTGAGCAAAACATAGTCCCCGGTATCAAAGTCGATAAGGTAAAATGTGTCATCGATATATATGAAGCATGTACTAATGAATTTAAGTTTACTCGAGCTGAATATAGTTGTCCACTTGTGACTTGAACAATGAGAACAGGGTTTGGTGCCTCTAACTGGTTCCAATGACGAGTCCTGGTGCCAAGGTCTTGATGGTCTCGCTTCTCGCTCAGCTGCTTACTACCAACAGGGTGCTCGCTTCGCCAAATGGTATAAAACATATTGTTGCTGTACCTCACATAAGATATTCAAATTATGTCAATTAGCTACTGGTGTGAGCATATCTTTAATACAAGTTTCTACACTTCACCAGGCGTACAGTTGTGAGCATCCCCAACGGTCCATCTGCCTTGGCAGTTAAGGAAGCTGCCTGGGGTCTTGCTCGTTATGCAGCCATTTCACAAGTACAAAGCTTACTTTTGTCTGTTTTTGTTCCTTGTATTTTCGTAACTGATCTATGTATATGTCTGATCCAAAAATGATTCTGTAGGACAATGGTTTAGTCCCAATCGTGGAGCCTGAAATCTTGCTTGATGGTGACCACGGCATTGACAGAACCTTTGAAGTAGCACAGAAGGTTTGGGCGGAGGTGTTCTTCTACTTGGCCGAGAACAATGTCATGTTTGAGGGTATTCTCCTCAAGCCTAGCATGGTCACTCCTGGGGCTGAATGCAAGGAAAGGGCCACCCCTGCAAAAGTTGCTGATTACACCCTCAGGCTCCTCAAGAGAAGAATCCCACCAGCTGTCCCTGGAATCATGGCAAGTCCCATTTGACCTTACTTAAGTTTACTGATCAAAGTGATGCGCTGTTTTGTTAATCTCCTTATGTGGGAATCGAACTGCTTATACTAACTGTGAAGCCATCTTCGGGAACAGTTTTTATCTGGTGGACAATCTGAGGTTGAAGCTACCCTCAACCTCAACGCCATGAACCAAGCTCCAAACCCCTGGCACGTCTCATTCTCATATGCCAGAGCTCTCCAGAACACTTGCCTCAAGACATGGGGAGGCAGGGCAGAAAATGTGAAGGCAGCTCAGGAGGCACTACTTGTACGTGCCAGTGCCAACTCACTGGCTCAGCTTGGGAAATACACCGGTGAAGGCGAGTCAGAAGAGGCCAAGAGAGGAATGTTCGTCAAGGGCTATGTCTACTAAGCTTTCGAAGCAAAAAAGCTATAGATGCTGCAGATACAAGTGGAGACTGATTTCTCCTTTGACGTGTTAATAATTTAAAGCCTGGAAACTATTTTGTTCTTTGGTTACATTTGCTTAGCCACTTTATAAGCCTCTTGCCGATGAGATTGATTAGTCTGTACTAAAACATGATACATTATACTCCATTAACGTGCTGTTTTCGAGTCCTAATATTGGACTTGCCTTCTTTGAGAGTTGCTCTTTACAATTCCTAGAATGGTTCATCTGAAGACGCTCCTTTCTTAGCATTGAACGAAAGCACATATACAGAGCTCACTCAACAGTAGTAACCATTTCTTGGAACTCCCCGTTCCTATGTTAAATGACAAATGCGGATAAAGATCGGCCAACCACTGGGACAGGCTTGGACGAGGAACAACCTTTGTTATCTAGAACTCAAGCTACAATAAAGCTTTCGTATTGTAGTGACCACTTCATGATGGGTAGTCGAACTTACAGGACAACGTTAGGATAACAAGTTACAGGTACAACCACCTCGCACGAGGAATTTCTCATGGACTTGCGAAAACATCATTATTATCCTGAAACCGCTGTCATGAATTCCAATACTAAATTTCAAGCTATCCTTCCAAAGTGTAGGGCCGTAGTTGCTCAAAAGAAATGTCGAACATTTACTTTGCCAGTCCCAGAAACTAGATTGCAGTCTTAAATAGATTGGACTGACTAAAGTAATGCCCCAACATTTGCTTGGTAGATGGAAAAAGGAAAAAAGGAAGTGTGCTTCCACTTAGCTGGGACCAAGGACTTTGTGGCGTCCCAGAAATTGCTGGTGCTAAACTACTGACTTGTACATAAAAGCTGTCATTCAGTTTAGGAAGTGGAACCACAAAATAAATAATTTTTATCCTTTCAAGAAACAACTTTAGAGTAAAGGATTGCAAGGTACTTCTTCCTGGAGGTAGAAATGATCCTAATCACTTTCTAGCGCCATTCGAATGAATCGTTGGAGGTTTTATTACAAGAATTAGCCTGCAAATGATGGGGTATTGATGAGCCTGTAAAGTGGTAATGGTTCTGTCGTCTTTTTATACGCAAAGATGAAAACCTTTTGGTGCACGGAAAATTCCCCCCATTCAACCAAATTTGCACAAAAGGAGCCTTAAGCCTAAACCAAAGAATTTGGAAATTAGAATGTCTAAAGCAGCTTCAAGTCCTACATTTGCTCATTCATATTCGAAAACATCTGTGCACCACATATCAAGACGAAGGTGGAGTCACATAATAAAACAACAGTTCAAGGTCATCAAAAAGTTCTATATCAGAGGATAGGAAGGGAAATTAGCAAAATCCAAGTTGCTCTGTTATTTCTGTATGAAATTTCAATGATACAAGGCTACAGAATTAACAAAAAGACCTTCCAACTCATTACAAACATAACAATCCTATGTGGTAAACAGCATAAATCCTTCAACAGAACAAAACAGGAGCAGTTTGTCTTATTTTCCCATAAGTAACTCTCTCTTTGCACTTGATTATTGTACCATTTCTCACAGCCCGACCTAGTTAGTCATGCTTCAGACCTCTATTATTTAGACAACATAATAAATATTTTCAACTTAAAGGTAGCATCTGCAACTTCATCCAAAGAGATCGTAACACCTGATAAAAAATATTCAGAAAGGGCTCATTTTTATCATGAAGTTCTTGGTAGCAACAAAACAAAATAAAAGTGAAACTATTACTCCACTTAAACGGAGCCAAAATATGGATTTCATCTTCAACTGTAAGTACCGACTAACCAAAGCTATTTGACATAGAGATAGAGCAGCTTTAGATAACAGAAATTAAGAGAAATTAAAATAGAACAGGAGAACAGAAATAATTGACTGGAAAGGGGTCCTCAACCATCATAAGCATGCGGCTAACAATTATACTGCACATACTCCAAAGTCTCTTAACATTGTTATACTGAAACTGTGAGGCGTGAATTAACAGAATGAAGAACAAAGAAGAATTTATCTGGTGTTGCCTATTTTTAAACTCAATATTTCTAGGAATGGCACAAAAAGTTGCAATGAGCCACAGTCCCTTCATAAAGAACAACATATAGAAAAATCAAGGTTGACCAGACTTGTGAACAGATTTATGCCTTGCTTATTTTTCAGGCTCTCTTTTGAAGGTTCCAACAGGAACCACACCAGCTGATGCATGGTTATTGCCACTGGTTACATCCATGCCCTGTTCATATAAAGCAGTGACATTACTTCATTCAGTTTAAGATTTATGCATCATCAGAGGGGTGTTTTTATAACAGAAAAGATTGTGGTATAAAGTAGCAGACTTGTTATTAATTTGGAATTAAATGTGGTATCAGATTACCTTTGTGGCTATCAAATGTCTCAGTTCTACCAAACACTGTATCAGTATGTTTCTAATTATGTGAAATTCTGATGTTCAAAAAGTTGTGAACTGGAAATAAAACAAAAATTGGACAAGAAGTACCTGGTTAGTTGAATTTTGCCCATGTATCCACTGAGGACGAGTATTAAGATCAATCATTTTATTATCGACCTTGCTATCACCATTGGTATTATTCACCTTATGATTTTGTTGATTTTCCCTCGTTAACATTTTAAGTGGCTGATTTTGGTCCCTCCTGATCTCATTGTGATCAAGATTTTGTTGTCCTAGTTCCTCTAGGTGTCCAGGTTTATCACCTGGAAACTAGATAAAACAATCGAGGAATGACGTCCATTTCAGGGACCTTTTTAATAAAAAGATAAAAAACACAAACCTCACAGTGCAGAGACACAAACCTCAGCTTTCTGCCTCAAGAGGAGATACCTCCCATGGGTCCTTTTACCACCAACATGCACAATCATATCACACTGAAGGCAGAGGGAACTACCATCTACCTCACAGTAAAAGAAAGCTACATGCATGTTCCAAGGGAAGCAAAAAACACTCAAACTTTTGTACAGAATTTAAATTTTCAATATCTAAGCAAAAGCAAATAATAATAATGAAATAAGAGAGGAAAGTCATAATACCAGGTGCATTCTCACATATGTCACATTGAGGGACATCACTGGGATCTGCAAGCCCAACCCTTACATGCCGACTAGCAAGCTTATTACACATATGAACCTGTAACTTCAATATAAGTGTATCTTTACAACAACTATGAGAATTGTAACGGTAGGCAAATTCAGAAGGAAAATCAGAAGCTTTTATTACCAAAATGTCCAGTTCAAAATTGAAAAACCATTCCATACGCTCACATGCGTTGAGCATAAATGACGGGAGTGAAGACTCAAGGAATTCACTCCCTGGTTTGAACGTTTGGATGTTTTAAAATATTTTTCCTTGAATCAGTCATTACAAAGGTAAGACCTGAAATGAGTTGGATCACAAAAATCAAGGCCTTAGGTTACTTAATTTCGCCATCCCTATCTCGGAATTCAACTGGACAGTTGGAAGCAAAATATTTATAAAGAATCCAACATAATAGAATCATACAAATTCCAATTAGATCCTCACATTCTATCAGAATCAAATTATATATTTCAACGGTACTCAAGCCAACATGCGGGTTCACTTATGCATGGACACGACCTTAAAAAAATTAACGAGCAAGTAGGGATGAAGTAGTCTTTGACAGGCCAAAGAAAGCAACCGTCCATTTGTTTCAATGTGGATAAAAGTCTATCTAATTCTGTTTTATCCCCTAAAATCCAATCCGTACATGGAGAAATGATTAATCTAAACGCTACAATCGCTAAATAAATCAAGAAAGGATGACAAGTTAACTGATAAGAGATCAACCCATTTCAAATTGATCCAAAAAACTTTGTTCCATATAAAATGAACAAGACTTTCAGTAAAACTTACAAACTGTGTCCAATCCCTTATCTTTCAAACTAAGTTTCAAAAACAAAGTAATCATAAAAGAGACAGAAACTGTAAGAATTCGTACCTTCTCATCGCATGAACGGCAAAGGGCAGCCTCGTCGGCGGCGCAGAAGAGGATCGCGGCGGCGCTCTCGCACGCATCACACAGTGTACGCATTTCTTTTTCCCCACTTAAGCTATCTCCTTCACTACTCAAGTCTCTTGCTCCTCTTCAATACAAGGTCTCCATCATCAACTCATGCCACCGTTTCAACGGCACTAGCTAAAGCCCGTCATGTAGTTGCTAGAAAGCTATCGAGAAATCGGAGAGAACAAAAAAGAAAAAAGAGGAGAAAAAAGAAGCTCTGAAAATTTATTATATATGGAGAAGAAAAGACAGAACTAAGAAGAAGAAGTAACAGAGACCTTCTTTGAGTACACATTGAGTTTATTTATATACTTGTCGCTGAGCTGTTGATCTATGTGATCTGTTCAAACTTCAACCGTTGTCGCTGGTGTATAGATTAACGAGGATTTCCATGCGCCATGGAAGGATGTGAAGAGCACGCAACGTGGTAAAGCCACGACCTCTTTGTAAGTGGGATCCACCCGATTGTCAGGGTTTGGGTCATGAACAGTAAGTTAGCGGTGTTTTATGGTGCATAGTTAAAGTTGGGCTATAATCTTTTATATAATTTTTATTAGTATATTTTATTTTATTCTATTAAAATAAATAACTTAAAATTAACTTTATTTATAAATTAATATTTATTTAAAATATATATTAATATTAAATAAAAATTAATTTAAAATTTAAATTTATTAAGTAATAATCAGCAGATAAAATAAATTTAATTTAATTACAATAAATAATATAATTAAGTATATGAATAATTTAATTTAAGTTAATTAAATATCTAATATTAAATTAAATTATTCATAGTTCTTATTAATAATTGAATCATTAAATAAATAAATAATATATTTAATTCATAGTAGATCATATTGTAAAAAAACAAAAACTACTTTTTATTATGGCTTTCACAATATAAAAATTCAAGCAAACAAATCTTTTTCTGAATTTAAAAATAAAAATAAAGATAGAAATAGAAACCAACATGCCTTAATTATGAAGTTTAGGTGATAATAAGATAGTATTTCATAGAAAGAAAATAATATCATTAAGATAGTACTCAATCCCGTTAGAAACTAGTTTTGAATTTTATCATGTGTTTGGCATAATATTCCTTTACGTAATTTAATTTAAATTTTCTAAAATAAATGTATTATAAACTTGAGAATAATTATAGGAATAAATTCATATAAAGGTGATTGAAGTGGTGAAGCTAATTTTTGCAATAAATTTTCAATTTAAAAGGTGAAGATTCATATCATAGTGAAAAGGGGTGTAACTCACCTAACTTTGTAGAAAATAGTTGATAAGGAAGAGGAACACATTAGAAATTACAAACTTCAATCAAATCAATTTTTATTTTTTATTATTGATTTATCAAAAATTTTATTTAGAATACATAATTTACAAATTGTAATATAGATGAAGAATATTTATTAGTACAATCAATCATGATCAATTATGATACTATAAAATTCCCACAAATGGTGATTTAAGATTTTGAAGTCAAGCTTAACAATTTTGTAGGTTTGAATTTGAGTTTAAAGATGATCTAATTAGATAAGTAGAGTACAAGTTTAGTTCAACTCAATCTAAACAAGTTTATTTAAAAAAATATTTTTCAATGTGTTTTGTTTGAGTTGGAGTCATTAAAAGTTAGAAAACAAGTAATGTTCTGGGTATGCTCTAATTGAATTTTCGATCGACCATCCCTATGCCAAATACTTAATTTAATTATAATTTTTTGTCAAAATCAACTTGTTAATTTTAAACCGAATTTAAGGATTTCTTTTATTTCTATTACAATGACTCAATAAGATGCTAGGACAATGAGAAAATAAGATGAACATAGAAAATGTTACATAAAGTTTTCTTCTTTTATTTTACTCGGTAAATTTCTAGTCTCATAAAAAGGAGTATAAACACTCGAATAGTGTAATTAAGTGGGTTGATGTGATGAAGAATTTAAATTTTATCATTATATTTTCTTGATTAGTTAAGTAATATATGGTTCGTGAGTAATTGTTTGTTTTTTATGATAGAAATATTGATCCTCTCCTTATAAAGAAAGGCTTAAAATGTTTCGGTCTTAAGACTAACAACAACAATAATGACGACAATAAGAATAATGTCTCAGTAATAATCTCATTGAGATATGGAGTCTGGAGAAGTCTAGAAGTATGTAACCTTACCTCTAACTAGTAAAAATGTTATTTCTGATAGACCCACAAAAAAATATTTTTGAAAATGATTGGAAGAAAATAATAGCCACATATATACACAAATAATTGTATAAAATATCAAATCAAAATAAAATAAAATAAAATAAAATAAACAGACAACAAGGAAAACAAATAAGTAAATAAAATAGGTAAAAATAAAAAATATGAAATATGAAGTATGAAATAAATAAATAAAATAACTAAAGGAGCAAGTGTTACAAATAAAAGTGTTTAGGTTAATTAAAAAGATGCATGTTTTGTCAGCACCTCTGACCGACACTATGAAGCTTGTCCAACTAGATATGCAAGGAGTGTTGTATCGTAGAGCGCTGCGATAGTGTAGTGTTTGTTTTGTTTGTTTGTTTTTATCCTTTGTACGGAAAAAAAGACATAAGAATATAAGAAAATTGTTCAAACGGTCTATGAATAGATAATGACCTCCTTATATAAGGTTTTCTACTCGTATTCTGTTAGGGAGCCATGGATTCATGCATCACATGCACAACAAGGCAGCGAAAGTGTCGAAATTTAAATTCCAACCCTACGACATCCCCAAAAATCCATAATCTTATATGCATGCATACACAGATTATAAGAACATGAAATTTCAGCAAATATACCTTTGATAATGCTCCTCCTTTATTTAATCTTCTTCTTGTTTGGGTTGTAACAAGCACTAAGCACCTTCCTTGATCACTCAAGAACACATAAAGATGAAGAAAAAGTGGTATGTAAGGGTAGTTAGAGCACCAAACAAGATGTGTTCAAGTAGATGCTCAATTGGAGAGATAGAACGAGATTATATTGTATGTAATTAGATTTATGCAACAATTACATAAATTGCATGAACAAGACTCAAGACCACTTCTCTCTATCTCTAGAACACTAGTGTATTTTAACTTGTTAGTTTATGTGTAGATAAGTGAAAAACTGACTTATGCATCATTTCTCGTGCCTTTGGTCACGATCATGGCTTGACCTACTTTAATGACAGCCATGTACACTTTGTTTTTCATCCAATCTTTTATACGTGTAACCCCTAAGTTTTCAGTTATTTTGGGCACTTGAATTAACTCTTAATCTGAGCAAATCATGGATGATTTCATGCCACTTGAATTAACTCTTAATTCAAGCAAATCATAAAGGATTTCATGATGCCAATTTACCGGAATATAAGTGGATTAACATATGAAATCTTCAATAGTTAATTATCTGACTTACGAAAATCTGACTTACGAACCTTTCCATAGATAATTATCATGCAATCCGTCCCTTCACCATTCTAGACCCCACTTGGTTCGGAGTATAAGCTATGTGTCAACTCCTACAAGACTGACTACGTCACATCTAATCCAAGTGATGTTAGTTCTTATCCTAAGATCTCATTACTCTATATGTCATTGAAGAATCTCTTCATAACGCATAACTGCTCTGGCCAAAGAATCCTAAGTAATGACCCTGATAAGAGGTCGTGGGTATCATCTCCTTCTATCAGGAGTGCTGAATCCTTTATTAGCTACCCAATTACTTTCGAATACTAATAGCTATACCTAATCACCACCTTATGAGCGACCTCGTCTTGAGGCAATAAGGAATTATGTAAAAGCATAGGATCAATATACAAGATATCCTTGAATACCTCTAGTATAAGGATATTTGCATCATTGCTATGATGAGATTAAGCATTGACATTTGATAGATCATCCATATGATAATCTCATAGTGGGTCATCCGATGTACTTACTACTTTTAGTACGCATCCACATGTTAGATCTAGACATCTCATGCTTACAGTTTGTGAGATCCACTACTTGATCAAATCAAGGAGTATAACATGTGCTAGTCTATCCGAATTAATAATGTCCTGTCTTATTAATCCTATGACTAGGGATAATTTAGATACTAATATAATTGCACATGATAGGAATCTCATTATCATGATCTCATCATGATTTCCTTCATGTTATGTTTTGTATCATAGACTTTATTAATTCAATTTAAGATCGACATCAATTCATATATAAACGAACATCAAATTAATGAAAAATTGCCTTTTGTTTTATTAATCAAAATAAAGGTTGTACAAAAATGCTAAAGGTGATTGCCTTTAGAGCACTACTCTAACAATCTCTCATTTGCACTAAAGTCAATCGCCTTTATATCTAATATCATAGGCGAGTACATTAGAATCAAATTTCATTTGAGGAAGTGGCTTAGTCAAAAGATCAGCAATGTTCTGCTCTATAGGCACTCTCTCTATCTTCACATCACATCTATCAATTATCTCCCTGATCAGGTGATATCTCTTGAGTACGTGCTTGGACCTCTTATAAGACCTTGATTCCTTAGCTTGAGCAATAGCCCCATTATTATCACAGTACAACAGTATCAGGTCTACAATTCTCAGAACCATTCCAAGTTCTATAACGAACTTCTAAATCCAAACAACTTCTTTTGTCGCTTTCGCAACTATAATATACTCTGACTCAGTCGTTGAATCTGTAATCGTCTCTTGATTGGAACTCTTCCAACTGACTGCTCCACCATTCAGTGTGAAAACGTAACCTGACTAAGATTTGGAGTTATCTTGGTCAGATTTAAAACTAGCATCTATATGTCTGCTCACTACAAGATCTCCATCTTTATATATCAAGAATACATCCTTTTCAAGTACTTTAGGATATTCTTGACAACCACTCAGTGACTTTCACTAAGATCCGATTGATATCTGCTCGTAACACTTAGAGCATACGATATATCGGGTCTTGTACATATCATAGCATACATGATTAATCATATTACCGATGCATACAGGATCATACTTATGTGAGTCTGTAACACCCCACTCCCGTCGGACCCGAACCCGATATCGACAGTGATATCCAAATCCGTGCCCCGCGAGGGTGGCGTGTCACATCACTTCACTAAACAAAAGTCGGTATAAATTTTTTTTGAAACTCTTATCACTTATCATTCATGTGGGCCCACTTTTTCTTTCCAAAACATTTTGTCTATTTAAA
>JAOTAY010000191.1:39769387-39794320 GCA_025629805.1 Erythroxylum baracoense
TGCACATATCACTGTTCACAAATGCATGAGCATGAGATGTGTTTTCTTAATTTCTCCGATTAATCTCTCGTGTACCCGTTTGTATAATTCAACCCGTTATCTGGAAACGGGATGTTACAGAGTCCTTTCATATTGCATCTTGGGATACATAGATTTTGAGAGTTTTATCCCATGAGTCATGGGAAGAAACCCTCTCTTGGACTGCTTCATGCTAAACCTCTTTAGTACTTTATCTATATATGTAGGCTGTGAAAGACTTAGCAACTTCCTTGATCTATCTCTGTAGATCTTTATTTCCAATATATAAGTTGCTTCTCCAAGGTCTTTCATGAAAAAATTATGGGACAACCAAATTTTGACTGATTGCGAACTTGAGACATCATTTCTTATTAGTAATATGTCATCCACATATAACACAAGGAATAAGATAGAACTCCCGCTAACCTTCTTATACACACAAGGTTCATTAGGATTTTGTGAGAAACCAAACTCTTTGATTGTCTCATCAAATCGGATGTTCCAACTCTTAGATGCTTGCTTCAATCCATAAATGGATTTCTGAAGCTTACATACCTTTTTGCTATCTTTGGATATGAAGCCCTCAGGTTGTATCATATACACATCATCAATTAGGTTTCTATTCAGGAAAGTCATCTTCACATCCATTTTCCATATCTCATAGTCATAATGTGCAGCAATGAAGTATTCTAATGGATTTAAGCATGACTATAGGGCTAAATGTCTCGTCATAGTCAACTCCTTATCTTTAAGCTTGTCTGATTGAATCCGCTTCACGTAAGTCAAACAACCACAAACTTTCATATAAGAAAGATAGGTTTTTGTTAGTCCATATCTCATATGGAGTAACATCAACTGCTTTTTAAAGAGACTCTATTTAACACATAAACAGCAGTCTCAAGCGCATGATCTCAAAAGGATTTTGGTAGATCTGCTAAGCTCACCATTGATCTTACCATGTCCAACAAGGTTCGGTTTTTCCTTTCAACTAAACTATTATGTTGCGGTGTGTAAGGTGGAGTCCATTGGGATACAATCCCGGTATCCCTGAGATAAGTTAGAAACTCCTTGTTCAAGTATTCACTACCTCAATCTGATCGAAGTGTCTTGACACTTTTACTGAATTGTTTATCTACTTCATGTCTAAATTGTTTGATCATTTCAAATGCTTCAGACTTGTATCTCATTAGATACACATACTCATATTGTAAATAATCATCGATAAAGGTAATGAAGTACATAAAACCACCTCCGGCATGAATGAACATTAAACCATATACATCAGAATGTATTAAGTCTAATAACTTATTCGCTCGTTCACCATTTCCTTTAAAAGGTAATTTAGTCATCTTGCCTAACAAGCAAGATTCACATATGTCATATAATTCAAAGTCAAATGATCCTAAGCTACCACTCCTGTGTAGCTTAGTCATGCGTCTCTCACTTATATGGCTAAGTCGACAATGCCATAAGTAAGATGATTTTTAGTTATCGCGTTTTTGTCTTTTATTGTCATTGATATTTAAAATTGGATTGCACATATCTAATATGTAAATGTCATTGCACAATGTAGCAGTACCATACAACATTTCATTCAACTTAATTGAACAACAATTGCTTGAAAAAGTTAAATGAAATCCCGTTTTATTAAGATATGAAACAGATACAGTGTTCTTTGTCACAATAGGTACATAATAGCAATTATCCAAAATTAACTCTAGCCTACTAAGAAGATACAAAACATAGGTTCCTACAGCTAATGTAGTAACATTTGCTCCATGTCCAACATGTAGGTCTATCTGTCCTTTTTTGAGCTGTATATTATCCTTAAGAACCTGCATATCAGGACATATGTGTGAGCCACATTTGGCATCTAATACGCAAATATTATGATCAGAAATAGTATTAACCTCAATGACGAATAACATACCTGAAGTAGAAGGTGGAGCATCTAATGCCTTCTTCTACTTTAGTGACTCCAGATAGGCTTTACAATTCCTCTTCCAATGTCCTTCCTTGTTACAATGGAAGCATATCCTATTTGATGTAGTCTCCTTTGACTTCTTCTTGGCTATACCTCCCACTAGACCTTTTTATACTTCTTCTTCTTTTGGTTCTTTTTTCGAGAACCAGAAAGAGAGCCCACTAGCATCATAACCTTACTGTCTTTCTTGACAATTTGCTCAGTTGTTTTGAGTAGAATAATCAGCTCAGGTATCGAGGTGAATATTTGGTTCATTCGATAGTTAAGCACAAACTGTGAATAACTATCAGTCAAACCAGTCAGAATTAAGTCTATACTTAATTCATGATCCATTAGAAAACCCAAACTGGCTAATCTCTTAATATATCCATTCATCTTCAGTGCCTACTATACTGGAGATGATCCCTTAACCTTCTTAGAGTAGAAAAGCAACCTCAAGGTCTCGAACCTTTCAGACCAAGCTTGCTCATCAAACAGTTCCCTTAGATGGTAGACTACGGTATGATCCATAGCCTCATGCTGCTTTTGCAGTTCCGGTGACATATAAGCCAACATTATGTAGTTAGCCATCTCACTATCATCTAGTAGCTTTTTGCAAGTTTTCGGATCCTCATCAGATGCATCGGCAGCAGGGGATCGGGAAGTGATTCATTTAGGACATATTTTACTTTCTCAGATTTAAGAACAATTCTCAAATTTCGTGGTCAATTTAAGAAGTTAGGTTCCGTGAGTTTATTAAAGTCTAATAGAGAACGTAGGTTCAAACTGGACGAAGACATCATGACGATTCAATAACCTAGAAGAACGAGAGAAAGTGCTATAATGTACACTAATGCATATCGATAAGGACTTTAATAACATGCATTATGGATCCCACTATTTTTATCCAAATCCATAGCCCTCACTACGAATTCAAGAAAACTTATAATTTTCTTAATGGATCGATATCCAATAGCACTAAAAATGACCTAAGGTTTGCCCAATAAGCCACCTTAGGTCAATCGATAGGTATCATTCCTACCAATTGCATTCAGTTATGCAACTATCGACTTATGCCATCAACTGTTGATTTAGCACACTCATTGGGTTATCAACTCTTAATTCGTATACATCTCATGTGTATAACCCAACTTTGCCTCTATCCACGTTGACCTTGGGTTTGCCCAATAAATCATCGCTTCCAGTTAGAGCAAACCCATTAATCCGAAAATCTAATTTCTATGGTTTGAACATATTCTTGTAGAGCGGGCTTGGGTTTGCCCAACAACCTAACTCCAAAACAACTTTGGTTCTTGCCATATTAATGGAAGGCGTAAGTCATAATATTTCGATTGAGGGATTTGTTCTTGGATCTCATCAATACTTGGATGGTATATATATATATATATATATATATATATATCTAAATTATGGACGACTCAATTAAATTGGGCTTGCGTCCATAACTACCCTATGATGTCATTTTAACTGACCCTTAAAATGCATCTAATGCATGTAACACACAAAAGAGGTTAAATTTAGGTTGTGACTTGACTATGCATTAAAAGTTCATGATTCAATTAAACTCTTGAACCGAATCGAGTACTAGTGTTAGTCTCAGATAATTCTAATTATGAATGCGATTCGATTAGGAACCCTAAAATTTCAATTATTTTGATGTCCAAAATAAACACTTTAATTCTAGTATATATGTCTTTTTCTAGTCACACTAGAAATGCAACGCTCTACTTGGATTAATTCTAAATTAATCCATAGGTTTCCAAAATTCTTGAACATCAATTAATCATCTAAAACATCCCTAGGTCATCTTAAATTTATCAAGACAATTTCGACATAAGCCAAAAAAAATATCTTGATGGTCAAAATCATCAAGATAAATGAGTTAGCCTACTATACACTAAAGAGACTGATCCGATGTCCGAAAATTTTCCAGAACCCTAATTTCAAGCACTTGCACTTAGAATGCTACTAGCATCAAAATAATACATTTCTTATCTCATAGATTTTTTTTAAGGTCTTATAACTAAAACACATACACATAAGTCATTAAACAAGTCAACTCCATCAGCTTTCAAAAAGCTGACCAATGTTGACGTTGACTTGATTTATTAATTGAATCAAATTCAATTAATTATAGAAAAATTCCAGAATATAATACACATTCTAAATGTTCCTAATAAAAAATTCTAGAAAATAATTCCTAGGAATTATTTATTAACTTAGTAGAATCAGCCAGCACATCATATGTCTATGACACTTGTCATATTACTTCTAACACTAGTCATACTCTACATCATGCATGCATAAGATAATCACTTTAACAATAAGTGTCATGCATCTCATACACATGCAACATCTTATCTTGCATTTCCATGTAAAAAATTCATAAAAACAATTTTTATAAAAATTAATATGGAATTTAAAAGCATGCGTGTTCATCAAATTTTCAAAATTTCCCAGAATTTCATACATGCATCAGGTTGAAACTAAATTCGTAATCAAATAGCAAATGACATTCAATTGCAATTTTCTTTGACAGAAGCATAATATAACACCTTATAAACATTTCAGTGAAAGAAAATCAGAAAAAATTTCTATAATTATTACGAAAATTTCAAAATCAACACATGCATTCAGTTTTTCAAAAATTCCCAAAAACCAACATATGAATAGACTAGATATTAATTCGAAATAAAATAGAAAATGACATTCAATTGCAATTTCCTTTAACAAAAACATAATATATCATCTTATAAACATTTCTGTGAAAGAAAATCAAAAAACATTTCCTACAATTTATACGAATTTTTCGAAATCAACATGTATGTTAGTCATAACCTAGCAAACAGTTTGCACATGTTCAATAAATCATCTAATACATACATAAGTGGCTTTGATACCATTGTTAGGGAGCCATAGATTCATACATCACATGCACAACAAGGTAGCAAAAGTGTCAGAATCTAAATTCCAACCCCACAACATCCCCAAAAATCCAAAATCTTAGATGCATACATACACAGATTATAAGAACATGAAATTTCAACACATGTACCTTTGATAATGCTCCTCCTTTCTTTGATCTTCTCCTTATTTGGGTTGTAGCAAATACCAAACACCTTCCTTGATCACTCAAGAACATGCAAAGATGAAGACAAAGCAGTGTGTAAGGGTGGTTAGAGCACCAAACAAGATGAGTTCAAGTAGATGCTCAAATGGAGAGATAGATCAAGATTATGTTACATACAATTAGATTCATGCAACAGTTGCATAAATTGAATGAACAAGACTCAAGACCACTTCTCTCTATCTCCAGAACACTTCTGGACCCCTTATCCTCTCACTTGAGTGTATTTTAACTTGTTAGTTCGTGTGTACATAAGTGAAGAACTCACTTATGCATCATCTGTCGTCCCTTCGGTCACGATAGGTCATGACCTCCTTCAATGATAGTCATGCATATTTTGTTTTTCATCTGATCTTTTATGCATGTGACCCTTAGGTTTCCAGTTGTTTTGGGCACTTGAATTAACTCTTAATCCAAGCAAATCATGGATGATTTCATGCCACTTGAATTAACTCTTAATTCAAGTAAGTCATGAAGGGTTTCATGATGCCAATTTACCGGAATATACGTGGATTAATACATGAACTTTTCGATAGATAATTATCTGACTTACGAACCTTTCCATAGATAATTACCGTTTAATTCGTCCCTTCATCAATCTATACCCCACTTGGTGTGGAGTATGGGCTATGTGTCCACTCTCACTATACTAACTACGTCACATCTAGTATAAGTGATGTTAGTTCTACCTGAAATCTCATTACTCTATATGTCATTAAAGACTCTCTTTATGGCACATAACTGCTCTAGCCAGAGACTCCTAAGTAATGACCCTGACAAGAGGTCGTAGGTATCGTCTCCTTCAATCGGGAGTGGTGAATCCTTTATTGGCTACCGAATTACCTTTGAATACTAATAACTGTACCTAATTACCACTTTATGAGTGACCTCGTCTTGAGGCAATAAGAAATGATGTCAAAACATAGGATTAGTATCCAAGATATCTTTGAATACCTCAAGTCTAAGGATATTTGCATCATTGTTATAATGAGATTAATCATTGACACTTGATAGATCATCCTTATGATAATCTTATAGCAGTAATCCGATATAGTTACTACTCTTAGTAAGCATCCACATGTTAACTCTAAACATCTCGTGCTTACAGTTTGTGAGATCTACTGTTTGATCAAATCAAGAAGCATAATATGTGCTAGTCTATTCTGATTAATAATTTCTTGTCTTATTAATCCTATAATTAGGGATAATTTAGATACTAACATAATTGCACATAATAGAAATCTCATTATCATTATCTCATCATGATTTCCTTCATGCTATGTTTTGTATCATGGACTTTATTAATTCGATTTAAGATCGACATCAATTCATATATAAACGAACATCAAATTAATAAAAAATTACCTTTCGTTTTATTAATCAAAATAAAGTTTGTACAAAAGTGCTAAAGGTGATTGCCTTTAGAGCACTACTATAATATATTATAGTTTGTCAAAGTATCTATTAAGGGCCAAGTCTTCGGTAAGTTATAGTAGGGTCATATTGTTCTTAATCACTTTCCATTAATTCTTCTTGGCTGTTCCTCTTCTTTTCTTATAGTCCTACGTACAATCTTCTCGCATCTTCTTATTAGGGCGTTAGAAAGTCTCCTTTTAATATGTTTGAACAACTTAAGCCTTGTCTTCCTTAATTTACTATCGATGCTAGTCATCCTCAACTTGTCTCTTATCACTACATTCCTAATATTATTTCTTCTTGTAAGGTTGCACATTTAACGAATTGTCCTCATCTACACCACTATTGACTTATGACTATGCACATTTTTAATAGGTCAGCACTCATTCTCATAAAGCATGACTAACCTGATTGCTAAATTGTAGAATTTACTTTTTTAGTTTGAGTGATATTTTCTTATCACTTAAAACTCATAAGATGCCCATCTATTTAAGTCACTATGATTTGATACGGTGAATTATATAGTCATCTATTTTGCCACTGTTTGAATGATACATCCAAGGTACTTAAAACAATCTTTTTGTAGCATAACTTTTGTTACAATCTTGATCTCTACATCGGATGTAATCATGTGACTCAAAAAGTTACACTTTAAGTATTCAATCTTAGTTCGATTCAATTTAAAGTCATTTGACTCTGATGTTGATATAAATTCATATTTAAGGAGAAAATAGGTAATATTCTAAATAATAATCATAAGGAAATGGGTGTTTGAGAGATTTGAGTAGGGTAGAAGTACCTAAAAGAGTTAGCCCCGTAGCTAAAGCACAAAAAAAAGAAAGGTTACATAGACATGTAGACCAATAAGGATTTTTTGCAAAAGGCTTAATTTAAGCCAAGGCCACAAAGCTTCAAAGATAGTCGTGTAAATTAATTATTTCATATCATCCTTTTTGTTTAGATTGTTTATTTTCTGTCTTGATCCATTCAAATCTTTCCACCCCTAGGGATGGCAATGGGTTAGCCCATGAGCCTAAATTCAGATGTTTTTAACAGGCTAACCTATGGGCCAAATCAGGCTCAGATCGGTCTAAAGTCTAATTTTTCTAAACAAAACGATATCATTTTACTTAGAAGAGTTAGGCCTCAGGTAGACCTAGACTTTGGAAACCTAAGCCCGGATTCAATTAAAAAAATACATTATTTTACACTGTTAGTTTTTCAAAAATTAGCGAGACCAGCCCATGTCATCCCTATCCACCCTTGAGAATTTTCTTTTATCGTATTCAAGTAAATATTTTAAACATTGACTTATAGAAAATAGAGTAACAAACTTTTTTTGCAGGATTTGAATAACAATTTAACATTTTCACATAAATTAGGAGAATAAAATAACAATAGCTTTTAATCTCTTATTTCAATAAGTTCCAACACAAAAATCAAGTTTACACATGGCACGTCATCTTTTATGGCAACAAAAGTTCAAATGAATTGAATTGATTGAATTTCAAAGCTTCGGTATAACCATCTTTTATTATTATAAAGTCTTGAAACCGATATATTACAACTGGAGATAGTATGCTTGTATTAGAAAGGTAGAGCATGCAAGAGAACTATAATACCAAAGATTACAGTAGTTGTTTTATTATATCAAGTGCGAATTGAACCCATTTAGAGATGCTCAAACAGGTGAGAGATTAGGCGAGGTTGGTCCAATTTAGCCGTCACAGTCTTGCGTGTCATAATGGGCCTTATATTTATACATTCGTACAAGCCAATCCATTGATGACGAGAGGCGTGTTAGTATGACAATTCAGTCATAATATGATACGAATGTTTCTTATTTGTATTTCTATGTTACCATACAATTAATCACGCAACTAGATGTGATAAAGTACACGTTTAAGTCTATACAAATTCAACACACACATTCACACGAGCCACATTGCACAACAGGGGAAGTCGTGAGTTTTTGTTTTGTAAATAAGCTAAGGAATATAAGAACCAATTACATAGATAAGTTAGAAAGTCAAATATGGAGTGCAAGAACATTGTTAACAAGTTGAAATAGAGAAGAAACAAAATAGAAGTAGAAGAGATGGATTTTTCTACCTGATCATCGTGTCTGGGTTTGAACAACTGTCGAAGAGAGGACAAATGAAGTAAGTGGCAAACGTCAAGTGGCTCTTAATTACTGTAATCAACACATGAGCGAATGAAGCAATATTAGTGGCATAATTTCAGGTAATAGGCATCATAACTTACCATCATTCTTGGCACTTGCCACAGTGATTTGTGAAAAAGACTCTGCAACTACCGAGTTTTGTATTCGATGGTAATTTTTGTAAAGCAAAGTGACTGATAAAGAGTGAAGAGTAAGAAAGAGATGTGACCCCCACTATCTCCACGATCTCTCCCCAACTCTACCATGGAAAACTCATCGTTGACCAACTGTATTCAAATAGTTATTAAATAACAATTATAAAAATTTTAGTATATATTTCAGTATATATATATATATAATTATCTCTGTCAGGCTCTTATAAATTGAAAAGTCTTGTACACTAACGCAGTCCTATAGTAAGGATTATCATAATAATAACATGTTGGAAAGTACATAGGGTTTTACTTTATTCACATGTATCTTTTGAGTTGGCCTCCTAAACATTTTCTCTTTTGCAGGTTCTCTGTTGCTTCTTTTACGGTACTACAAGGCCCTTGTTTTACTTTTATCATCTCTTCCTTTCCTTTTTGACTTTTTCATTTTTCGTGATTTCTTTCTTTTTTCCACATGCTGTTCAGTCCTGGAATCAGATGGGATTCTTCATCATAACTAGGTACTACATTTCTCATAAGTGATAAGATGGTTTACTAAATTTGGTGAACTAGTGAATCCTCTCTATATATGTATGTAAAAATAAGAGCTACACATTTTTATTTCTCGAAATTGAGATACCTTAACATTATTACAGTTTAAAGTGTCAAACCATGAGGACGCCATATAATGATGACCATGCGTGTAATCTTTATAATAATAACCTGAATAAAAGGTTTCAAATAACAATATTTAATGTGAATACTATTGAAACATGAGATTTGAAAAAGTATGATAATACATAACCTTATTTTGTTTACGTGTTATTAGATCAACTTTTGTTGTTGGGAAGGAGCAGCACAACTAATCACAACGTATCATACATTGATAAGGAAAGGAATAATATGTGAGCTAACAACTTCGTTAGATATGGACAGGAGGAAGTGGATGGGCATGAACATTTGAGGTCGCTTGGTTCAAAAGGATTATGTAGGACCAATCACGGACGTACTTGTGAAAAAATTAATTATAATGAGCAATGGTTAAAATTTTTGTCCATTACTAATTTATTTAAAGGGTTCCCAAATCAGTTAAATTAGTTAAGGTAGGCCAACGATGAAAAGGACATTATCTTCCTTGTAATTTTGCGGTCCGTAATCCACGGGAGCTTAAAGTTGCCCACCTCTGTCCTTTTGTTCCTTCTTAAACCTACGAGTTTACTCATTTCGTGTATAATTTTACACCAACAAAAGCTCCTTAACTAGAACTCAATAAAATACTGTACCTATATTCACAACCAACACTTATCTTATTGGCAATCAATTGATTTCAGGACTAAAGTGCTTAAATTTTCAAAAACTACGAGGGGTGAAAAGGATGAATCATTAAAATAAATAGCAAAACTGGAAATTATTAAAACATTAAATCTTAATTGTGAAATTAGAAATTAGTAGACTTTCTAATTACAAAAGAATAGCCTTATTAGTTGCTCTAAAACTCGTCCTGAATTCAGATCGTGTTAATATGAACCAAAGTTTGATTTCTCTTTTAAAAACAGGCCATTTGGAAACTTTTAAATTAGATTCATTGACGAATTACATTTATGAGATTGAATTAAATTCGATTTATACTGTTTGAAATAAATCTATAAATATTATAACTGAATTCAATTACATTGTTTAGAACACAATAAAAACGAATTCAATTATTTTATATGACTTTTTATCCTTAACTAAAAATAGTATGTAATCAATGTGTGTGTGTTTTGTAGTAATTTGTATATTTGGAAAAAAAATTTAATGTTTTGAAAAGAATTGACTCTTCAATTCAGAATTCAATTCATATCATTTGAGATGTAAATTGAATTCATAAAGAAAATGAGATTCAATAACGTGGTTGAATTCAATTAATATCTTTTTTAACATTCCAAACGCATGAATTGAATTCAATTACATAAAATTAATGAATTCAATTCAATTCATTAGTTTCTAAACACTCCGTAAAATAATTTTGGTCATACATATAGTTCAAAATCAATATACCACAAACTTATTTGCTATTAAAATTTGTATCAAAATCTTATTAGTACCCAATAATAATATCTAACATTCTTTATTCTTTAAGAAGGTGAGTGTTAGAATAATTGGTAAAGTTACTCCTTTGTGATCATAAGATCACAGGTTCTAAAAGAGTTTCTTTGTAAAAATATAAAAAGCTTTGTGCAAAATTTATCTAAAAAAATTTGTCTAATATATCAATTGACATTAAATAAATATGTCAAAAAATTAGTATAATTTATTGCATTACTTATCAAATATTTTATTTTATATGTGTAATTTGTAAATTATTACTTATATTATATTAAAAATTTTGGTTATACATTTTCAATTATCAATAAATTATACATCCAACTTTTACATTCACATAAAACCAATAAAATAAAATTGAACAGAACCTATATTAATATTAATAATTCCGTATGCCCAACCGCCCATCAAACCGATGGTCCACCGTCGATTAATTACGGAATTGCCAAGTCCCACGTGGCACGGATCGGACAACCCATCCCCACACTCCACGTGATATCCAAAAATGAAAACAGCAAGGGGCAGAATTATAATTACACATCATTAAACCAAGAAAGACTTTTTGTATAAGAAGAAAAGGGAACCAGAGAGGGAGACAGACCATGGTCGACGACGTTGACGCTGTATCAGCTTTTTAGCTCCTCCTCCTCCAAGAGAGAGGGTGTGTTAAACGTCCGAACGACGCAGTTTCGTTGTTTTCTTTCCTTTTCTGCTTTCAACTTTTAAGTTATTGCGTGTTTTTCAAGCTTTCCGGCACTGAAATGAAGAGTCTTGCTTATTTTCACTGTTCCATAGCCTCTTCTTTTTTTTTTCGTAGTCTACTTTTCTTGTGCTCTTCCCTTTTACAGTTCACATTATCTTCTGTGCTAAGCTCTCTCAGTGATGAGTTGCATTTGATGTAATTAGTTAGTGTCTTCAGATTATATTTATTTCCATTGCTAGTTTGGTTGCCGTTTCTTTTACCAAAATAGGTTTTTGGGATTTAATAGCAACGGTTAGAATGCGTGCAAGTCGGAGGATGTAACTGAAACGAGGTGTTAAATTTGATATTAAAGATGGTGGGGTGATTTTGTAATTTGCGCTTTTTTGGTTTCTGGGTTGCAGAGCTCGAGACTTGGAGGACAGAGCAGAGCAGAGAGAGAGAGAGAGAGAGGGGGGCTTCAAATACTCCACTTTCAGGTATTGATCTGTTTCGTATATAAATGCTTTCAAAAACTCCACCAGGTATCGACCTGTTTAGCATATAAATGCTTATTCATGTATGTAGCTATAAAGAGAGATGGGTGGATAGAATGGGGACCATACCCGACTAAAAGTTGCTAACTTTGATTGTCCTGTGAACCTTTTGGAGGGAATTCTGTTAACTTAGTTTTCAAGCATAGTAGGTAACAACTTTCTTCTCTGTTATACGATTGAAATGGGTCAGTTGTTGATGGGAAGACACAGAAATTTTCAAAGGCAATTTAAGCTTTTTTTTTTTGTTTCTTTTCCTTTTGAATTGTTTTACTTGGGACTAAAGATTAAGCAAATTGAGAGTTTTCCACATTCTAAGCATGGTTTGTCAATTATCAGTTGCTGTCCATTTTTTGGGTGGTTTGTGATGCTGCCGTCAATTGGCTTCTTCTGCAGTTTGAGCAATTAACTTCTGTTTGTCATTATTTTTAAGGTTGCTTTTTAAGTTTTCTTAAGTTGGTCTTTTATGGTTGATTGAAACTGATGATGTAGAAATCCTTTTCTTGATATATATATGTATATAAAACAAGTTGTAGTTACTGATATTTATTGTTACTTGTCTTTTGAGTTAATTGGATGCTACTCATAGAAAGCTTCTTGTTGCAGACACACTCTTAGTAAAAGGAATGAGCCTACTTTCTTTTAGGCTAATGCAACAACCTTGCTTTTAACAGCTAGACTGTCTAGCATTTTGGGAAAGGAGAAGCAGTTGTGAGTATTTACTCCTTTACTTCGATTATTCAACTCTTAGGATTTAGAGATTATGGGTTTATTTTGATTTCTTTTTGGTTGATCTGAGAAGAAGCAACGTTGTAAAAGAATGGGGTCAATTGGAGAGGAACAGCTACCCAAGGTGGAGAAGATGCAAATAACACATGCTCGTGAGGAGAAGATTCTTGTTTTGGTCAGGTTGAGGCCCTTGAATGAGAAAGAGCTTGCAGCTTGTGAAGTTGCAGATTGGGAGTGCATCAATGAGACCACCGTCTTGTATCGGAATACCCTTCGTGAAGGGTCCACATTTCCTTCTGCCTATACTTTCGGTAAGAAATATGGTCGTTGCATCTTGTTTATTGTTGGTATTGGGAATGGTAATGCTTATATCTACGATATGGAGGATATCATTGTTGGGTCAAGTTTAAAAATTTACGATTATCACTGTCCATTAAACTTCCTTGTAAGTCATTGGATCTGATCTTTTTGTGAGGTGAGGGTGCTTATCCACTTCAAGTTTCATGCTTAGATATCTCTTGTCATTTTCCTTACTTCCAGATCGTGTATTTCGTGGTGACTGTGCTACAAGGCAAGTATACGATGAAGGAGCCAAGGAGGTTGCTCTATCAGTTGTCAGTGGTATTAACTGTAAGTATGATGCTGATGCCTTTGTGTTTGGCTTATAAAGAAATGAAAAAGTTCTCATCTGCAATTGTTTTCAGCGAGCATTTTTGCATATGGACAAACAAGCAGTGGAAAGACATACACCATGATGGGGATAACCGAGTATACAGTAGCAGATATATTCGACTATATAAACAGGGTAATGATAAATTCTGCTAAAATTTGCTTTGCTTTATTTTTTTTATTCCTTAAAATAAAGTTGTTGATGATGGAATTCCTTGCAAAAATATTACTTTCTCAGCATGAAGAAAGAGCATTTGTTTTAAAGTTCTCAGCTATTGAGATATACAATGAAGCCATCAGGGATCTTCTCAGCACGGATAATACTCCACTGAGACTGCTGGATGATGTGGAGGTAATTCTTACCATTTTAGTTCTCAAAACCATTCGAGAAAACACTCTAATGAGTAGAGATTTTCCATCAGAAAGGGACTATAGTAGAGAAAGTCACTGAGGAAACACTAAAGGATTGGGGCCATCTCCAAGAACTCCTCTCAGTATGCGAAGGTAAGCCGTTTAAGACTCTGCTGTTACCTGGAAAATGTTGTTTTCCTACTTATATCGTTACCGTTGCAGCTCAAAGACGTGTAGGGGAGACCTCCCTGAATGAGAAAAGCTCCAGATCTCATCAAATTCTGAGATTGGTGAGTGAGCTCCTTACCCTTTCTCCTTCTTCTTCTCCTTCTTGTCCGTTGTAGCCTTTATGGAGAATTTGTGCAATATCCGGGTCGGGTGCTTATTTACTTTCCTGAATGAAAAATTTCTGCAGACGATTGAAAGCTCTGCTCGTGAATTCTTAGGCAAAGAGAATTCCACCACTCTTTCAGCCACTGTGGTATGTGTCAACATTTGGTTTATTATCAGTTGTAAAGGAAGTGAAGACCTGTCTATCTTATCATTCTGGATTAAAGTTCATAGTAATAACAATGACCTTTTTATGTGCAGAATTTTGTTGATTTGGCTGGAAGTGAACGTGCATCTCAATCAATGTCCTCCGGGGCAAGATTAAAAGAAGGATGCCACATAAATCGCAGTTTACTGACTTTGGGGACTGTCATTCGTAAGCTAAGGTTGGCTTCCTTTCTTTACCATGACAACTTTGAATTTCACTTGACATCTGCACTGGAATATTGTATCACATGAAACTTGTTCGAGTAAGCTATGAATCAATTAATTTAAACCTAGCTGTTAAACTTTTAAAACTGTGCTTGGAAAACCATGTTTTAAAATCCTCTGAACATATCCTCAGAATGCCACCTTACAGTTCTTGAAATCCCTGACGTCGACTGGGACATTCATCACTAACTTGAGTCGAAGTATCATTACAAGTTAGCTTGTTGCTTCTCCAAAATTATTACCTTTTGAGTTGCTTTTCGTATAATATGTGATAAAAATAAAAAATATTATCCAGCGTTATCAAGATAGCAAATGTGCCATAATCATATATGCTAGTTACTTCTGCAGCGGTTTAACTTGCTACAGTAATATAAATGTTGAAGACGTATTGATATTACTGATATTGTTACCATATGTGATGAACGGAAAGAGAGCTCCATCTGTCCTTGTGTTTCCGCATGATTTTCTGCTGCTAAATTTTTTTCTTTTTTGCCTACTTAATTTCTACTTAACTTGGTGAACCATATTAGACCTTTTTAAATTGTAAAATTACACTATTTTCCGTTTCCTACCGAGATGGATGCAGTAAGGGGAGAAATGGACACATCAATTACAGAGATTCGAAGCTGACACGGCTTTTACAGCCGGCTTTGGGTGGTAACGCTAGAACTGCTATCATATGCACATTGAGCCCTGCACGTAGCCATGTGGAGCAAACAAGAAATACTCTCTTGTTTGCTTGTTGTGCAAAAGAAGTGACAACAAAAGCACAGGTTAATGTAGTAATGTCTGATAAGGCACTGGTTAAGCATTTGCAAAAAGAGTTGGCTAGATTGGAAAGTGAATTGAGAACTCCTGTTCCTGCATCTTCTACTGGTGATTATGCAGCATTGCTCAGGAAGAAGGATCTTCAAATACAGAAGGTAATGTTTTCCTTTCTACACCTAAGGTTTAAATTCCTTTGCCTCTGTTGATATGAACATCTATGGGGGTACAATTTACAAACTGATCGTTTCATATTGGCTTTCTGTTTTATGATGTTATTTTCTTTGGCATTCATGTGACTTGTTTTTTGATTATGTAGATGGAGAAAGAAATTAAGGAGTTGACCAAGCAACGAGATCTTGCTGAATCACGGATTAAGGATTTGTTAAGAATGATTGGACATGAACAAAATCTGGAAAAAGGGGTAATTCCTCTAATTAACTGCCCAGTGATATAGACCTTTGATACAATTTCTATCCGAATACTAATAATTCATAGCTCTCTAATGACAGTCTGGGATCAGTGGTCATCCTAGTCAGCAAGCAGGGGGTATATGGGAAGATGAATGCTCAGTATCAGAATCATCAAGTATGATTGACTCTCATTTTCCAAATGGAGGTATCAGAAGGTTCAACACAATGGATAGTGATAAAGACAGCGGGACCAACATTGGGGAACACCAACTTCAGTACAACACCGAAGAGCATTCTTTTTCTGAAGCTTCCTCAATACTGTCAATTGGAAAGAAACTTGTTAGTGCCAATTCATATGCGAGCCTGGAGGATAATGCCGTAGGAGCTGCGGGAGATGGGGATGAGTACTGCAAGGAAGTTCAATGTATTGAAACAGAAGCGGCAAGGGGTGGGAACTTGTATGAACACAATTCTACAGATGATTACGACGGAACACTGTCTTTGAGTGTATCTGGAGATCGGCCTGTAGCAGGGCGGGGGGTATCAATGGTAGCAAATGGAGATGGAGAAGCAGCAAGTCACATGCAAAATGGTTTTACATACGACACATTGGAACAGAGACTTAATCATGTACAGAGAACAATTGATGATCTTGTCACTAATCCTAATGAACAATGTCCATTATCTTCTACAGCCCAGATATCAAATTCCGCAAGAACGAATTTACGAAAGACCTGGAGTCGCAGAGAGAATCCCATGAATGGGTCTTCTTCATGGTTTGAGAAGCTAGACCAAAGTGAGAGCACCCCACCTAACGGATTAGAGAAACAATTTGGTGGAAGACCGGAAGGTTTCCACAGAAAGTTTCCTGCACTAAATTATGATGCTGATATTGGAAAATTGTCAAGAAATGGTTCTAGATCATCTTTTGAATCTGGATCCACAGATGACATAAGATCACAGAGTATCCAAGCATCTGTAGATGAAGATATCCCCAGCATTAATACTTTCGTTGCAGGTTTGAAGGAGATGGCCCAGAAAGCATATGGAAAGCATCTTGTTGACGCTGAGGTGAGAATGCTCTATTCTACTTTCTCCTCGACGTCCTTTCTATGAATTGGGTTACTTTTGGTCTCGTAACGGCTCTCAGCTGCACTTTTGACATGATTTTTTTTCGGCATGTTAGGCTCAAGAGACAGAGTCCATGGCTGATAAATTAGAAAAGAGCGTGAAAGATATAGGATTGGATCCCATGCATGGAGTTGAGAACTCTCATGATTGGCCCTTGGAATTCGAGAAGCAGCAAAAAGCAATATTCGAGCTCTGGCATACATGCAATGTTTCAGTAGTCCACAGAACTTATTTTTTCCTGCTCTTTAGAGGTGACCCGACAGATTCCATTTACGTGGAAGTAGAGCTCAGGCGCTTATCTTTCCTCAAGGAAACATTTTCTCAAGGAAGTCAAGCTGTGAAAAGCAACCGGCCACTCACTTTGTCTTCAAGGTTTGGTCTCTCTCCCAATTTACGAATACTATGCCCCCAGGTTTTCTCTTGTATCTTTTAGACAATCATACTCATGACCTTGAAATGAACCCACATGCAACGATCCATGATAAACCTAATGGGGTAATATAAGAAGCTAAGAAAGAAAATATTTTGTTCATCTGAAATCTTTAGAAATGATACAAAGTTTTCATTTCCGGCGAGGGATTCCGGTTGTTCGCTTCACCTAGACTCTAAGAGATTTTCGCATGCTTAATACTTCAATACAACATGTTGCATGCCAATTCCTGTCTTGAAACTCAGCTTTGAATAATGAATGCCCTGCATCATTTTTTGCAACTCACAAAAGACCTGAGACTTACGTTATCTATTTACCTGGCAAACAGCATCAAGGCCCTTCACAGCGAGAGACGCATGCTGAGCAAGCTGATGAGGAAAAGGCTGTCAGAAGAAGAAAGGAAGAAGCTGTACCAAAGGTGGGGAATTGGGGTCAACTCAAAGCGAAGGAGGCAACAGTTAACTAGTCGTTTATGGAGCAATCCCAACGACATTGATCACATCAGAGAGAGTGCTAGTGTAGTTGCAAAGCTGGTGAGATTTGTAGAACAGGGACAAGCTTTCAAGGAGATGTTTGGGCTTAGCTTCACTCCCCCAAGCTCGAGGCGCAAGTCCCTGGCTTGGTCTCACACCAAGTCCTCACTTATGTAGGCCGGAGGCAAATGTTACCACGAGAAACGTGATTCGCCACGCAGGTTCTTTTCACAGGTGAAGTAGGAACAGATTTTTTGATTCTCATAGTTGCACAAAACTGTAACGTATTTGAACCGAATCTTCCGTTTTTGGTTTACTTCAGAATATTCGTATTTTGTCGAATAGTGTTTTTCATACAAAGAAATGTTTAATTTAATTAATGTTTTTAAAATTGGATACGAGTATTTTAAGTGTTCAATTCATTGTAAAATCAGTATAATTATTCAATAAAAAGTAGATTATATGAATAAATAAAAAATAAAAAATTAATTAAAATGCTTTTATAAAATATAATATAGAAATAAAACATTTTATTGAATTAACTTAAAATTCTAAATAATAATAAAAAGTATAATTACTTAAAATAAAATAATATTCTTCGTTGTCATATTATAAGTAGCATGAATTTTTGATGTTTCAAATGATTTTGTTTTTTTTACATGAATCCATCCAAAAATACTCTAATTATATTTGCAATATGATGCAAATACCATTTGATAGAATGATTTAATAACAAATTTTCTTACTAAACAATCTCCAACACATTCATTTTTTAAATTAAGAGATAATACAACACATTTATCATACTACACTTTTTTCATCACAAGTTTTCTTTTTATAGATGATCTTTTAAATCTTATTTTCTTTATTTTTCCCCTTATTGTTACAAATAATTTTCAATAATTTAACATCACCGATAGAAAAATCCAATAATACGTAACCTTATCTTCAATTAGCAAAGAGACTATTTCTAAAACTTGCCTTTAACTCAACTAAAATTTTCGTAATTAATTAATAAAATTTCTAAAACCTAGTATTAGAATATGACCATTAATACTTTTAACAATGTCAATTGACAAGGTATATCAACGACTAGATGAATATATATATAGTTTATTAAATATAACTCATCGACAACTATTATCTTTAATTTTATGAACATGGATCATTGTATAAATTAAACCGTTGTTTATGTCAAATAACACATAAATTATAATATATGGAATATTTAATAATTTATAGTTATAGATAGAAATAAATAGATAGTCATTTGATTTTTCTATTTATAAAAATTCATACATATACTAATGTGAATGGGCCAATTAAGAGTGATAAAAAGCCTAGCTGGGCCTTAAGCACCTTAAATCAAGCCTAAATATCCAAGCCCAATTTTCAACTGAAGCCTAGTTCAACTAAAATTGACCCATTAATTATGGGAAATGTCATACTCAAAATTTTTTGTCACATTCTATGCGACACTGCAAGTGAATAGGAGCTAATGCAAAAATTCAAACAGTTAGGTCTAGTTTAGATTGACTTTTATTTTTCTATTTTAATTTTTATTCTAATTTTTTAAAAATAAAAAACTGATAATAATAAAATTTTAAATAAAAATATAAACAAATTAATTTTATGATTAATTGAGAAAATAATTTTATTTTAATCTCTTACAAAATATTTATTAGTAAAAATTAATATATTTATTTAAAATATTAATTACATTTACAAAATTTTATTTATAAATTAATATAATTGTAATTTATTAAGGTTTATAAATTTTTACGATATTTTATTTTAAAATATTTTTATTTAAAAACAAGTTTATAGTTTTAAAATTAAAATAATTAATTATATCAACCATATTTTTATTAGTAATTAATATTAAATAATCAAATAGTATATATTTAATTGATGGTAATTCAAATTATGAAACTTTTTCAATAATTTTCATAAGTCACAAAATTAGACCAATAAAAACAAAATATAAAAACTAGAAACTTAACCAAACAAATTTTGTATAGAAAGACTGCTAAATTTCCAAATTATATCTACGTAAAATTGAGATTTCTAACATTCAATTAATATTGTCATATATTTCTTATTTACATTATAAAATTAAATCGAATTGAACATATAAGATATAATTTCACCAAACTACACTAATAATTTGGCCCCACTGCCTTACTGAAAATAAATAATTGTCCTGTCGTGTCTCTTTTTATGGACAACTAATTATATTTGCTGGCCAATAAAATCGTACAATCCAATTGGGCTATTAAAAAGTTTTGATTTCTAAATGAAAAAGAAAAAAAAAATGTAGCCCTAGTAATGTCCACACACTCTATATATGTTATAAAGGGCATTACTCCAAACAAGTGCTTGCTTTGTTCAAGCACCGAACGAACACAGGCGCCCCAGTCCCAGGCCCAGGCTTCAGTTTTATCACCTAATACAGGGTGAAGCATCACCGCCAACTGACAGAATGTGGAAGAAGTTAGCCATTTTCTGCTCTGTCATAAGCGTTCGATTTATGCTTCGGTGCAAATGTAAAGCCATCTGGAACCTTGCCAAGTAGCATTTCCGAGATTCGTATCTGCAAAAACATAGAACATGTGAGTATAACTATCATACTCAAGAGTGGTGTTCAAGGTAATGGCATACCCAGTCAGCAGCAGAATCGGAAGCCATAAGCGTTTCAAGATCATCACGACCATAATATGAGGGTGGGCGCCAATTTAACCGTTGAGGGATGACATCCAAGATACCAACAGGTACATATCTACATGTGTAGCTAAGCCATTCTAACAAGAAATGCCTAGTTGTCTCCACTCCTGCAGTGTGTCAAAAAGGATTACAATCGTTCGTTTTTGAACAGTTAATGCCCCAACTCGTTTTATCATCACTGATTGATCGCCTACATAATCTTCTTCCTAGACGATAACGGATTTGTCTAACATGCATGTTCAAATTGTCTTATACACCTGAATTATGCAAGGGTTCTTGAGCAATCTCTCAATGAAAGGAAATGGTCTACAAAATATTGTTAAATGCATGCTACAAGACACTCGAGTCCAAACAGTACAGAAACCATATTATTGCAATCATTTCCCATCCAAAGAACACACACATGACAAAAAAACGCATTCATCCATGATACAGAAATTTACAAAGTTAAAACACGTAATTAATATATATTCATCAATGACGCAAAAACAGCTAATTAATCTATAATTCATCAATAAGGTATACCTTTAGTGTCAGAACCCCAGTGTTCAAGGCCAAAACGCACATAATCTTTCAATATATCAAATCTTTCTCCAGATCTGATGTCCCAGTGTCTCTGTTCTTTGATTTCAGTCAATATCCAAGGCTGTAAAACAAAATAACATATCATCATTGGGGGCCAAAAAGCAACATTCAGAAAAAGAAAGGGCGTACAGAAAAGACATTTTCTTCAGACTTGAAACTCAAATGGTAATGAATGGAAATTCAAAATTCCAATTGCTAACCTTAATTAATGCTCCTCTCGCTATCATGTTTGAAGAGAGCTCAGGGCAGTCAGATATATGCTTGTTCCAGTCTGTATAAGAAAAGATATCCCCATTTCCCAGTACTTGCAAAGGTTCGGGAGCCAATCTACCGCATTGGTATATGTATTCCCAATCAGCAAGCCTGCTATACCGCTGCTGGCGTGACCGACCATGTATTGTCAAAGCATTTGCTCCCCAATTGTGAATATCCGCAATCAGTGAGTCAATACGGTTTTTCCCTTCAAAGTAGCCTGTCCGCACCTAGACAACAAGCACAGGCTGTATAATGCACTTAAATCTTGCTTAGGAAGAATAATTTAGAAGCATGGAAAAAGAGAGGATCACAAAAAGGAAAACAATTCAAAAATGACAAAAGAAGAGCATTGAAAGGATGATAGCAAAGCAGGAAAATAACGAAGGAAAAACGTAAGTCTGCACCTTTTATGAGGTTAATATCCAATCCTGGAAATGACATACAGCAGTTTCTTTTTTATTAATTATTACCTTGATAGTTATAGGTGTCTCCACTGTCCCAGAAGCAGCTTCTACAATGTTTTTCATTCGCATTGGCTTTGTAAGAAGAGATGACCCAGCACCTTTGTTGCAAACAATATCAATAGGACATCCCATATTAATATCAATGAAGTCCAGTGTACATTCCTGATCTATTAGTTCAACTGTACGAGCCACAGTATCTGGATGTGCCCCACATATTTGAACACCAAACAAGTCCTCACACGAATGACGTCTCAAAAGAGCCCATTCTGATGCTTGTCCCTACAGTCACAATAATTTTTTATTCAAATTTGTCAAACTGAAATCAAATTATGCACCAATACATATAAAGAACATTGAAGCTTGGCCCAAGTAATTGAACCAAAAGGCTAAATTAAGAGAGATTTGGCAAAGGGATTTATGGAGTGCCTGTACCACAGGACGTAGGCATGCAAGATGAAATCACTCATTTGGTAGATTCTATTTCAAAAGAAAAGTAGCATCTGTAATCAGCAAGCAAGCATCAATGCATGCATTCATAGATGATACTCATATACTAGAATCAGAACAAATGCCAAGCTATATGTCATTTTGTAGGAAAAGATCTAATTGAACTACAAGTAAATATTGTCCACACAAATGGAGAGTTAAAAAATATGTGAAGAACGAGCTACCAATACATAATAAAAACAACGACGTAAGATAGCCAGCTATTTATGCTTCAGAAGCAGTAACAACGCTGCTGAAGGAGGACATAAAGCCTTGTTGACAGGACTTAGCCATTTAGATCAGTTAAACTCGTTAACAAGCAGAAAGTAGACCTGCAAGAGATTTGTGCACATTGCCATTTCACCACAAGTCACATCAGCTCCTAATACTTTGCAAACCCTTCGGAAAGGAAGGTTTCCTACAGTTGTTAAAGGTGCGAGATACAGCTTTCCACTAAAGTCAATCAGTTTTTTCTCACGTCGGTGGGCTTTTAAACTTCTATCCGTTTCTGTTAGTAAACCCTCAGTTGTTGGAACAGGGTCAGTTTGTAGGCAGCTATTCTCCACGTGTTTCTGCGGGGTACTCCTAGCTGCTGCAAATAGCATTTCAGGTAAATCACACAAGTATAAAATAATACATAAAAGTTTCTAAAAGGCTCTCATTCAATGTTGAACTCCAACATTAGGAGCCCCCACCTCCCGTGCCCTCAGGATTGGTGGAGGATGTAAATCGTGGGATGTGCCTCAACTGACCAAGGACTTGGGCTTACCCACTGATCTCATTCAGTCATTCGTAAACAATAAGCATCAACTACCTTCTTCAGCAGAGCAACATTTTTCTTCAATGACGGATCTTGCCTTCTTCTGGGCTCTAAGTTCTTCTTTTGGTATTGTTCCATCTTCATTATCATTAACTGAATCTTCTGCAATGTAATCTGATTGGTTTGTTGGTTCTTCAGCCAATTCACCACAACCATTCTCATTAGTGGTATGAGAACTATATACAAGAGTTGGGTCAACTTCCTCCTCAACCGGCTTTTTCATCTTTGATTTCCCGAGTCCCTACAAGAGAAAAGCAAGAATAATAGAGACAAAACAAATAAGAATTAAGGAGAGCCACATAAAACAACCGCAGCAACAACAAAGATTAAAGGATTCACGCATTCAAGTACCATAAGATTAAGACCCAAAGCCTTAAGTTTGGCATCTGCCTTAGGAAACTTCATCTTGTTCTTCCATAAAAGTTTCTGAATATCCTTATTCAATCCGTTGATCTCAGAATTAACCTTTTCCACTTTCACACCATTACCCACAACACCATTTTCTTTATGGGCACCATAAAATCTACATGTCAAGCCATAAGGACACCGCCCTACACCGATCGTGAACGGACATTCTCCATCAAGGTCAGCCGGCTTCTACACTAAGTAACACAAATCAGCCACAAATTCAAAGAGAAGAAAACATTTTTCAGCAACTGAACTAAAGTAACAGCAATGGATCACCGCACCTGAGCTTTAAATGCTTCAATGTCATGACTAAACCGACACCTATCGTTATAAGGACATGCACTAACGTCTCCACTCTTCGCTATCTCAGGACAGAGATGAAGTGCAGATTTTCTTTCCTGTAACATCACAAAATTCAAGTTCCACCTAACTCAATCACTTCAAATAAAAATCTTAAACCCCAGTAGACTAAATTGAGCACAGCTTTCCAGAGCAAACGAACCTGACGTCTTTCGCGTTTGAGCTGTCGTTTGGACTTCTTCTCCTTAGCCACTACGCCGTCCTTAGTCGTTTTTACGTCCGTATTATCGGTAACAGTAGCATCGGTCTGGGGGATGCGGGTCGGTGGAGGACGGAGGAACTCCAGCTTCACCGGAGCTATGGCTTTGGCCACCATCTCCTCCGGCGTTGGGTGAGTAACCTTGGACTTCGATGATTGTGGAGGCAGTGGTTGCGTCGGTTCCTCCATCGTGGGAACTGATTCGATCGGTGGCGTCTCGGTCATTGAGGATGAGTTGACTCAGTTCGTAGTTGTGCGCTTTCGGGTGGACATGAAAGATTTATTAGCAGTTACTACAAAGTGGTACTATCGTGTAGGGTTTTCGCCACGGGCGAAGACAGCCTTTGAATAGAAACGATGCTCCTCCCTGCCGTTTAAGTCTCACGGCTTGATCTATATCCGTACGTGGGTTAGTTGGTTTAACCAGGCATCAATTTAAAAATTTTAAGTTCTTACGTTCCAATTCAATCCTCCCCGTAAAATCAATTAGGGCCTGTTTGGTTAGATGTTAATTAATATAACAAAAGGGAACGAAATAAAACGGAAGAAAATGGTTTATAATGGAATAAAATGTAATATAGTGATACGTTGTTTGGGAAGGATGGAAGGGTTCATAATGTAATGTAATAAAATATTATTTGGATGATAAATGTAATGGAATGTAATGTATAATAAATGACTATTATACCCCTTATATTAAAATGATTATTCCAGAAAGTTTATTATTTTA
>JAOTAY010000191.1:39804125-39817918 GCA_025629805.1 Erythroxylum baracoense
ATTGTTCGTCGGTGAATTTAGCTACGGCCGAATCACCGACGTTTTCTTCCGTCGGTTTATTCCGTCGGTAAATAAATGTACCGACGGTATATTGACTTTTTCTGTCGGTAATTTTCGTCTGTAATTTACTGTTTTCTTGTAGTGAAATAATAAAACTATATAATTTTTATCTTTAATTTTTTACCGCAGTCCTAATTCTTGTCAACGAGGAATTCATAATAAACTTTCTAATAACATTATATTTATAAGTATGTGATTTTAATTTTACCTGTCGTTTTTACCGTAAAACAAGATTATGTCGTGATCAAAAGGTTTCGGATTCAAGTTATAAAAATAATATTTTTATAAAATATAAAAAAATTACGAATGATTGTGACTTTCTTTCGATTTTCATAAAATAAGGAATTTTTTACGTTGAAGTTTGCCTTTTTTTTGATAAAATAATCACTTAGAAAATATTATGAAGCTGATCTAAAATTTTTAATTAGTCGAATGAAGAGGCTGCAGAAATAATTGGTACGTGAAGTTAGAGTAATAAATATTCTGAAAGAGGATAAGCCTGTGGGCAGGCAGGGGCCGACTCACCGAACCGTTGACCAACGTAATGGGTCACAAGCGGAACACGTGTCAGAAAACTGACGATACGCTTTTTCCGTTAACACGTACAATCTTATATGGCCTCACTTCTTAATTTTCATGGACCCCGCAAAGTTAGGACTTAGGAGCAACATTTATAACTACCCCGAAAACGACTTCGTTTAGGTTTCATTTTACATGTACATTAAGAAACATGAGGGTTTTAATCAAAGTACCGTTGCCTTGTATTGTAATTAATGAAGGACCTAAATCATGCGTTGCCTCCTGTAAGTTGGTTGGTGTACAATTTGAACTCATTAAACAAGAAGAAACAGGGTAACGGATTAGCATTGTCCGCACAACATTGCCTGATTAGAGAACCAAATTGGCGCATGGGCCAAGATCGATGGAACATTGCCTGAACTGATTAGGCCTTTTAGCTTACTGGGGTGAAAACATATCACTTGTTCTGTGTCATCAATGTCTGCACTTTGGGGCCATCCATTGATTATCCGCTTCCAGGCATGCCACTGTTCTAATAGTTCATGAGAAATTAGATTTATGTTGATGTGAAACAAAAACATAATATATAAACAAAGATCAATAAGAATGCAAAAATATTTTTAACTTTCATAAATATCACATATTTCTTTGGGTTAATTACAAAAAAAATCTTAAATTTTGATCAATTTTGTAATTATGGTTCGAACTTTAAAAAGTGACAATTAAATACTTAAAATTTTAATTTTTTTCAATTATAGTCTACTGTTAGTATTTCTATTAATTTTGTTGACGTGACTTATCACGTGTTTCAAAAACTCTAATTGTTAATATACGTAAGCTAAAATTAAACCACATACTGAAGATTAATAGAACGAAGTCGTTTAATCACAAAACTAAAATGATATTGTTTCAAAAAAATGAAAATCCTAAATCACTTTACGTTGTTTAATCCCTCAACCCGACCTTTCAAGCCACTTTTTGCATCATTTTTAATTTGTTCTCTCGACGTCCTAAACCTCTCTTGCATCAACCAACTTTTTGTTTAATCCATAAACCTTTTATTTTCAGTTTGTTCTCCCAACGCCCTCAACCTTTTATTTTTAATTTGTTCTCCTAATGCTCTAAGTTACCCTCGCATTACAAGCTCTTTATTTTTTTGAAATGGCCTCGCTTTAGTTTTTGTGATTAAATCACGCCGTTTTATTAGTCTTCATTATATGAGTTAATTTTAACTAACCTGTATTAATAATAAGGATTTCTGGAACACATGATAAACTACGTCAACAAAGTTAAATGAGACACTAATGACGAGTTAGAATTGAAAAAAATTAAAATTTAATTGCTACTTTAAAAAGTTCTAGTTATAATTACAAAATTAACCAATATTTTAGATTTTTTTTAATTAACCCTAATTCTTTTATATAACCTAATTAATACTAAGAGTTCCTCTTACACGGCTGCGTACTCAGCATCTTTTCCAAAACATTCTAAAATTATAACTTGTGTATATGAATCATACAACATTAGACTTAATCTGATCGGGAGCAAAGCAATAATCCCACAGATTTTCTGAGTGTAAGTGTTACATTTACCAACTTCATTTTTGGATTTAGGTTGCTAATACAGTCATACTAGTACAGGAAAGAAAATACATGAGGATTTGAGGACAAGGCGTTTCAAGTACAGACCGAAGACTCTGGTATTACTCTCTTGAAAGCCTTCGTTTGATTTGATACACAATGCCAAAAGAAATGACAATTACAAATGCAAAACAAAGGTTTCAATGTTTCCGTTACAGCCATATAAATCCAGCTCTCGGGGTAAATAGAAAACCAAAAGTGATGAAACTTTATATATACAAAGCAAAACCTTAAACACTCATAATCAAACACTGAAGGTACGTTTAAGGTTGGTATAATTATTAGAATCGCATGGCAGCCTCGTAGAAAGTGATCGTATGAATGATGGCTTTTTGTGGGTAACATCTCTTTCTGAACCTGCTGTGATTGTGCATGGACTGGAGTCAGACAGGCTATCACGAACTTGGTAAATACTTTCAGGTGCTTGCAGTTCATGAATCTTCAGATTAAATGAAAATGAAGATGAAGATGATGGCGACGATGATGCCTGAACATTATCTTTCTTCTTGCTCAGGAAAGTCCCAAAGATGAGACACACAATCCAGGCGATAATTGGGAAGGCAATTACAGTTGGAGCATAAAAGGCAATCCATTGGTATCCAGGGTGGTATCGACTGTATAGAAACCATTCTGTGATCAAGGCAGTGCCTAAGAAGAAGGTGGCAGTGCTGCTAATGACGAACAGAATAAAGATTCTTGGGTTAGGTAGATGAAAGAAAGCTCTGATATTGTCAGCCAAAAGAGACGGAGTAGTTACTTGGTTCATCTTGATTATAGTATTCTCCTAGAGAAAGTACGAAACAACGAAGGGATAAGATGAAGAAAATGAGATTTAGGTAAGGCATTTGAAATTTGAAAAAGACATGGAGATAGATTTGTTGGAAGACCTAGGATGAAGTGAATATGCAGATCCTATATTAATCTACAGCTGAGAGGCCTCTGCTTAAAATGCTACATAGCTGATCAAAAGCCCACCTAGAGGGTTCCTTCTTAAAAAAGATAAAAAAACGAAACCTCTTTGATTATTATTATTAATATATTAAATGATTATATATTATATAATAAATATCTGTACAATTTCAAAATATATAATTTAATAAGTAAAAACAAAATTATAAATTGAAGCTTAAAACAAAATTAGAAAGTCAAAACACATAAAAACAATTTTTAAATGAAAACATGACCAAAGCGGGTCATACATAAGCTTTACCATTCATTTTCTTCGGGCGAAGCGAGCTAGTCAACCAAAAGAACATTCAAAAGCTAGCAATAGACAGAAAACAATGTGGACCAGTGCAGATATGGTAGTCGTAGGACCGAAGATTGACATTGCATGGTAGCTAAATCAAATCCCCTGGATTGGGGATATGGGTATATTTCAATAGATTACAAAACCCCCGAAAAATGGGACCACGTACGAAAACAGATTCAACAGCTTTGACTCTAACTAAAGGAACCCACATCAATAAGCTCCATGATTTCCTGCACTGCGGTTTCGACACAGTAACTAAATATGAGAAAGTCTGAGCTCAACAAGGGACCCAACTACTTGATGGTGATATAGCGATTAGTCCCGTGTCTAGCCCAGTAGTCCTTCAGATCAACAGGGAGTGACAGATCATAGCCTTCTGCTGCCAGCCGATTAAGCAATTTTGAAAAAACACTGCCACTCATCTTCCTGCCACCAACTCGGGCATGCCGTTTATTTGGCATCTGTGGGAGTGGGTATGATGACAAGGTGGTAGTGCAACAAGAAGACTGCCAACCACCACTTCCCCACTTGTAGCAATGTCGGGCAATTCCAGTGCATGAGCAAACAGGCACTGGCATGGTGGAGTCATCAAAATGAACCAAGTTCAAGCCCACTTCCTGACTATCCCATTCTACCTTAATCTTTCTCCCATCAGCAGATCCTTGTCTATTCAAGCCCTCACCCACTTTATTCCCTCTACTTGGTGATTTGGTTGCCTTGAAGGTAGCTGCTTTACTCTCCTTTGATCGCTTTGTCTGGCGTGACTTGCCAGTTTCACAATTAACTGTAGTTAAAGGATAAGCATCCATGACGTGCATTTCTCCCATGTTCATAGCTTCTACCTTGATGTTTGAAGAGTATGCAATGTCAGGAGTGCGTTTAGATCCACGTTGATTTCCACCAGCCAAAGGAAAGTTCATTGCATGTTCTCGGTATTGAATTGCTGCTAGAGCATTGTCCCGCTCCATCAAGGCTTTGTCTCGCTCTTCAAGGGCTTTTTCTCGTTGCTGGATTGCCTCATCTCGAGCAGCCAAGGCCTCCCTTTTCTCAGATAGGGCTAAATTCCGTTCTTCAATGGCAGCATCCCTCTCGGCAAGGATGGACATTATCTTCTTATTCATCACTAACGCATTAGTTTGTTCCTTCATTTGATGCTGGGGCACCATATTCCACTGAGAATCATGTGTATCTAGCTTAGATCCTACTATTGCATTATGCACCATAGAAAAATCTATAAGGGTTTAGAGAGCACTTCTTACCAAAGAGTGTGCTGCCTTGTAATAGTCCATCTTATATCTACCATTCTGATGTTGCCCGCTGTCATCCATCTTGTAATTGCTATAACCACAGAACCAAGAACCTGGTTCATGCCACTACTTAAATTGATGTTTCAAACCTAAGATAGTAAGTAATTTTTCCCAAAAATAATATATCTTCTCATTTAGAAAAAAAGAAAAGAGAAAAGAATCAGTCACATTTTAATTCTTCTGCAAAATTCAAAAGGTCTCCTGCAATCTAGAGGCGTAATAAAATGGCCCTATAAAAGAAATACAGGAACGAATTACCGTAAAATCTAAAGTTAAAAGCTAATATTTATGAAATAAAGACCCATCAACCAAACAGAATAAGATAACAAAAATACAATAAGACACTAAAATTTCAACAATAAATGAGAAGCAAGCTTCAACTGAAGGTCTAAGAGAAACTACAAGAACATGGAGAGAAGGAGACCAAAAGGTGTGCAAGATGATCCTAAAAGTTTAGGCTGTAAAGTCATGGCACATTCAATATATGTTTGTGCGGAGCTGAGGAAAAGTTGGATCCATATAAAAACAAAATTATTGCCAGTATTAACATTTCAGTTCTGCCTAAGCTTTTCAACCATGTTAAAAAACCAAAATACAAAGGTTTGGTATAGAAGTTGAGAGCTACTTTAAGGCAGGCTTCTGTTGTCAGGAGCAACAACTACATAACAAAAATGGTTACACATACAATTGCAATCACAAACCTGGCAATCATATTCACTTAAGTGACTCCGCCACTTATGCCAACTGTGAGCTTTATATCACTAACTTGATAACAGTCACTGGACAGACAAATTTCCATCTAGTTAATGCTGCTAGTTTGCAATGATTAACAAATAAAGTAACCAAGAAACAAATAACGGACATCAGGCCACCATCAAAACCAACATCTTGGCAATTGAAATCAACATCGAATATCTAATTTAACACCAAATTGTTTTTTATAAATTGCATTGACAAAGACATCACCTCAATTCCCCTAGGACACTAATATCTGTAACTCTTTACGAAAACAATGAAGTGCATAGTTCATCTAATCATTTTGCAACATCATACATCTCATAAACACTAGACACCTAACCAGATTACTCTTAGCTAACTTAACATGTTTCCCAAATCCCAATTACACGCTTTATTTAATACCAGATCATAAAGTGAGCACTGGGACCTATTAGACCTGATTTTACTGAATAACAAAGAAATGTGATAATAAAGAGAAAAAAAAGGATAAATAGACCAAAGAAAAAGTTTTAGAAGCGAATTAACTCACTCTTTAACTTAGAAGCTACAAAAGAAGCAAACAAGTAATCAAAGGTAGAAGATAAAAATTTAGAATTGCATAATGAAGTAGGCTCGACAAAAATCGAAGTCAAGATAAGGAAACACTAAGCATGTAAAACCTAAAATGGCTTTAAGTAGAAACTACCCACATACGGAAACCACGGGATCGAGGAGATAGAACTCACTGGGTGGTTTTACAACCGAAGCGAGATGAAGAAAAAGTGGAATCAATTTTCTTGCTACAAATTTTCTTTTTGGAAAGAGAAAAAGGAGTGAAGAGAAGACGATGATAAATGGGTTTTCAAATGGTATACGATACGATGCCGTACTCGCCACTCGGGCTACTCTAACACATAAAAGGCGTCGTTTTATAAATCATCCTCATAATAACTCCGTGACGTTTTGCTCCACATCACTCGGTTGATCTTTGCTTGAAATTTAGTCAAGACTAGGGCTAGGCCCCCTCGTTCAATATGGATTGACCAAATCTCCTTCCTCTTTAGTTATTTGCTTTTAATTGCTGATCTTCCTGTATTAATTCTTAATTCACTCTTTCATATTTATCAAAGATGTGAATGTTGTATTAAAACTTGTATCGATTTTAGTTTTAGTATAAATACAAGATTGGTATCGGTTATTATCGAATATAATTTTTGAATATTTTTAAAAATTTATGAAATAATCTTTTAATGTTATATAATCATAATTTAATCCCCTATTAAAACATTATTTTTCAAGGGAAAATTAGAACATGTTTTTTTATATGAAAATAAACTAAAGTTTGTAGCACTAGAAAAATCTCCAAAACAAAATAACACACTTTACTCGGCAGTTATTTCTATTGGACTAGCAATTCAATAAAGAAAAGATTCAAACAATTCAACTACATTAATTTACATTTGTAGTTTCCTTTAAGTAAACATAAGTATGCAAAAAAAAAAGATCCAAAATCATTATGAGCTTCATGTCAATATGTATAAGTGCATTATACTAAACTTATAAAATTTTGTTTATCATGAATACCTAATTAACTGAGAGTTTGGAGTTAAAATAAATACGGTGAATATGAAAAACTACGTGTCAAAATCGAAGCAGCCTAAAAGAACTTGCATTCAAGATGGAAATGAGTTGATGAAATGAGAAATCCATCAAAGAACCTTAATTAGAAAGATTTGACTTTTCAGTGCAAAACAAACACAAGGTCATATTTATGTTTCTTTTTACCATTTATTACTCTATTAAAAATGAACTAAAGGGTGATTGCCAAAACAATGACTAGTTATAATAAGTCCTAAATCAAGATTAGCACAAATAATAAAATAGAGTTTTACTTAGTACAAAACTAATTACAAATTTTAGTTGGAATAGGTTTGCCTGTTATTTCATTTAAAGGAGTTTAAATATAGAAAAAAAAGTTTGAATATAAAAAGAAAAATAGCAACTCTTCCTAATCCTTAGATTATATGCTTAAAAATTAGGACTTGAACAATTAATTATAACAAAGTAGCACTATCATTGAATTTAAATAAAAAATTCTAGAACTATTTATAAGTAAACCTCTAAAGTGGTTTCAATTGCCTAAGACCAATTCTTGAATATCAAATATTCTCCAAAGTTCATACACTTCAACATGTATAATTTATGACAAAGTACTTAAAACTTTTATGTGGCATTCTGAACGACTTTTTGAGATTATCATTATACTTCCTTTTAGTGGAACCTTGTTGTCTATCTTACATTTTTGAGAATTTTTTTGAAGTAGCATCCTCCTCTAAAAGTCTCTTTCATTTAACTAAACTTTCTCTTATAAATTTAGGAACTCTTTTTACCCAATGTGTGTCTAGTATAACTTTTAACTCTAAAGTCAAGTCACCATCTTTGGAAGTTAGTGGAAATTCAAAATTAGAAACATTATTGTCACCCTCTTATTGCTTAAGCATTGAAATATGAAATAGTGGATGTATACGAGAATCAGTATTGAGATTATATGCCCCTTTTTCAATTCTTTCCTTAACTTAATCTGGTCCATAAATCAACTTGTAACATTTTGATAGGCTGTTTAAACATTGATTGCTAATAATTAAAAATAACTTATTGACACCATATCTCCTACTTAAAACTTAATATGCCTTCTTTTTAAATACACTCTTTATTTCATTTGATTATTGCAACATGTAAATTATTTTTGAGTTATTTTAGTAAAGCATCTTAGGTAGCCAATATTTGATCCACTTTTTCAAGTACTTTCTTAATATGTGGAATTATTGGTGATGGTTGACCATAAAGAGCTTGAAAGGGATTCATATAGATGGATGAATGCTATGTGGTATTGTACAAAAATACAAAAATTTAGCTCAAGATAGCAAAGGATGTCATTTTCAAGGTAGATAATAACTATAGCTCCAAATATATTATTCCATACAACAATTTACATATTCAACCGACAATCCATTTGAGGATGATATACCAAGCTTATTTTTAATTGTATCCTATATAATTTAAAATTTTTTGGCTAAAACTGGCTAATGAAAAATAGCTCTCAATCACTTATGGTAGACCAAGGCATTCTACTTAGTTTAGAAACCCCCTCAATAATTTTCTCAGTTATTACTTTTATTATATAAGGATGAGACAAGGCTAAGAAATGTTTTGGTTTGCTTTGTCCATCAATGACAATCAGGATAGCATGTTGACCATTTAAAGGTGGAAGATCCTCGATAAAGTTTATGGTGACAAGGTGTCAGTTTTAACTTGTTGGCATATTTGATAAGAAAGAAGTCTAATAAAATTGTTGAGCCATTCTTTTATAGGTAACTCCTGAAATAAATGTTGACTGACGTTAGAATGGGGAGGAACTACTACATGATTTTTATAATAAACCAAGTCATTACTAAATAAGTAAGGAAAGTCTAATTTTTCTTATGCTTGCTTGCATATTCTTTACATGTAGGGGATAGTTTTTAACTTCGGACGTGGTGGTATTGTATGTGTAAGCTCGAGAAATAAGGATAACATCAAAGGTTGGACGACCCACTACCTACAATAAAGTATCAGTTGTATTATTCTCTTTGCCTGATATTGTTACGCATTATCTAATAAGTACTTGAGGCTTCGATGGTCAAAATTGATGTATAATTTTAGCCCAGTAAGTAAGGTCTTTAAGTTTAGACGAGCTAAATTATTATTAACATCTTTTTAGCATTTAATGGTACCCAATTCCTACTCATAAATGCAATAAGTCACCCTTGTTAAGTGAGAACTATCCTTGATGTAAATCTACCGAAGAATATACCCTAGAAAGTTTGAATCAAGCCCAAGAAAGCTAAAAACAGATGTATCAAAAAATCTACTCATTTGTTATAAAGAACCAGGAACTAAATCCATTAAGTGATTGACACGCAAAGAAGAATTTCTTACTAAGTTTGAAGTTCAATAAAGAATAAGAAAAAGAAGCTCTGATGACTCTTAAATAACAAATATCTCAAAGTTACTCTAACTTAGAAGAAAACATCTCTTAAATACTAAATAATAAAAAACTAGGGTTTTGAGTAGGCACATATAGGGTACAACCATGTTTCAGGTTATATTAGTTACAAAAGTTTTAATGCCAACAAGCACATTCTAGGCCACACTAGTGTATGATACTATGAATTTTCATGTAACTTTATGAAATGAGACAAGTTCAGGGTATGCCCATGGCTAACACCGTAAATCTTCATATAACTTTGTAAAATTGGACACTATTTATGACATGTTCATGGCTGAGATTGTGTCTTATAACTAATTTCTTTATAAAGTTAAATGGGTTGGTACGTTATTGTGTTTGAGGTCATGTTAACATTTAAGTCTTTGAATCTTAGTTTGAATTAGGCTAACCAATGTTCCTCTTTTGATTTGACTTGATTCTATATGTGTAGCCACTTCTTTCACAACATCATTAAATGCATCTTGAAGCATTTTCTTCCTTGTTCATATAATTGGTCCATTTGACAAACTCAAATTGTAGAAGACAAATTAATTCTTATAATTCCCTCCTTCTTTAAAAAGATGCATCCTTGAATCATCACGTATATCAAAGGGAGTTAAATAAAAAATAATAGAAATAGTCTCATATTATATTTACTTAGAAGATCTAAATTATAAGCATTATCATTAATTTGTTTAACAACTTAAAATGAACCATCTCCTCCTAATTACAACTTAAATCTTCTTCAATTTATGAACATTTTCTTTCTCATATGTACCCACACTCAATCACTTAGTTTAAATGTAATTCTCGTTCTCCCTTTATTAGCTTTAGATGCATATTCTTCATCTTTTCTTTCAACACCATTTCAACTTTCCTTTTACCATCCAAGTAACTTCTCTCATAAATAGTAAAGGAACCAACCAATAGAGTTAATAGGTTAAAATCATAAACAATCTCAAAAGGTGAATAACAAGTAATTCTATGAACAACTCTATTATTTGCAAATTCAATGAACTACAAGTACTTTTTTCCAATTTTGTAAATTCTTTTAAATAATAACGCGTAATAAAATAGTTAAAAGTCTTATTTGCTACTTTAATTTGACAATCTATTTAGGGATTATAATTGGTTGAAGACAATAATTAGGTTCCCAACTTTCCCTATAAAATCTTCCAAAAGTAGTTAGGAACTTAACTTCTCTGTCAAACACAATACTCTTAAGAACATTACAGAGTCGTACTAGCTCCCTAAAGAATAAATAATCCATATTGGTCGCAACATTAGTTTTACTATATATGGTAAAATGGTCATCTCAAAAAACCTATCAACAATAATATAAATATAAACTTTACCGTATTTTCACCTAGGAAAATTTAAAAAAATCTATATAAATATCACCAAGGTTCATTAGGTATTAATAAAAGAGTATACACACTATGTGATATAACCTTAGACTTAACTTATCTATATGTAATGCAATTAGCATAGATTCATGAAATATATGAGGCCAAAAGAAATGTTCAAGCAAAATATCTAAAGTCTTTTTTAATGCCAAATTGACCGATCATCCTCCCCTATATGCTTCATGCACTAACAACTATCTCAAAGAAATCTTAGACATGCATAATCTATTTTCTTTAAACAAAAATCCATCATACCTAAAGATAAATGCAAAATCATCATCATTCTTATACAATTCCTTAATATACTCAAAGTTTAACAATGTTACCTTATGATAGGTGTAAATTATAGTATGCTTTATAGGTGTTAAAGTCTGTTTTTAGTGTTTTCTTAGAGGATAATCATATGTTTAGGATTTAGATTTATGTTTTTGTTAGCACTTTTACGTGTATTATTTGATTAATTATTGTTTAAGGCAAGAGTTTAATCTTAATTTTATATTTCAAGGATTGTTTGATGTGTCTGGTAACTAGTAGAGACAAGGAAAAATGAAAAAAAGTTGAAGAAAAAGATGGAGAAATAAGTTTGACCATGCACGATCATGCATTAGGAAGCAATAAGATGGAAGTCTCTAGCACGATCGTACATAAGGAAGTAGTAAGATGGAAGTCTCTAGCACAATTGTGAAATTCCATGCACGATCGTACCAGAGAGTTAGACAAATGCTATGCACGATCGTGTAAGGTGTTTTCTAGGATACGAGTTTTTTTAATACGTTTGACGTTTTCCAACTATTTTTGGCAAATATACATGTGGAAAAAACTAGACAAAATCCTAAAAGACTTAAGAGTATATATAGAAGAAAAAACATCATTTGATGGCTATATAAACATAATTAAAGGAGCTTTAAAAAGTAAAAATTCTAAAGAATAAGGCTGCAGATTTTTCAGCTCAAGGCAAAGAAGAGAAGACTTCTAGATTCAATTCTCCACTCTTTTTTATTTTTTTGTTTTTGTATTATATCAATGAGATTAAATTGGATATATAGTTACATCTATGGATTATTAAATTCCTTTTTAGGAATTACTCTTGATTTATTTGTTGAACTTTACATTCTTGATTTAATAAATATGTTTATGATGTTTATTATTGTATATTCAATTTTAATCAAGAGATTGGACTGGATCATCTGTGTTATGTTACACAGCGAGAGCTGGTATCTTAATAGACCTATAAATATCAAATTAATAGGCAATTGAAGAGATATCCTAATTGTTTATTGGTTTCCATAGGATTGTTTCAAATCCAATTACATAGTTAGAAAAAAAAATTATAAGATCACCTTCAATGTAGAAATCAGTCGTATCTTTAGGATAATGCATCTTCCACTATTTTTTCTTACCTTTCTTACACTTAATGTTATAAAAAAATATCTCAATGAATTCCATCCATTCAGATGTTGTTAATTCAACGTCCATTACCCTTTTAAATGCTTTAAAGACTCATGATCAATGTGAATACCAAATTCTTTGGACCACAAATAAAATTGTCGATTGTTCAAAGCCCTCACTATTACATATAACTCGTTATCATAAGTTAGGTACTTAAGAGCAACACTATTGATTTTCTCACTAAAGAAGGTAATTGATTGATTTTCTCGCATTAAAAAGTACTAATATTATTCTCAATGCATCAAATTTAATCTCAAAAGTTTTGGAAAAGCTAATAAAGAATTAGCATGTAATCTTTCTTTAACCAAATTAAAAGTGCACTCTCGTTTATAACCCTACTTAAAACAACATACTTTTTAACAACTTCAATAAGTAGTGCAGCTAGTACACTACATTCTTTCGTAAAGCTGCTATAAAAACTAATCAAATCATGAATATATAGGTGTATGCTATTGTTATTATACTTAACCCTCTCTTTTTTAACCTTTATGCCTTTCACATTCTAATAAATCTAAGAAAAATTACTTATCCATGCAAAAAGGACACTTCTTTATATTAACATAGAATTTTTATTATCTCAAAACATTCAAAATAATTTTTACACACACAACATGCTCATCTAAAGTCTTATTATAGATTAGAATATCATCAAAATAAATAACCATAAATGTTCTAATAAAAGCACACAAAATATGATTAATTAATCTTATAAAAATACTAAGTGCATTGATAAATCTAAAAGGCATCATTACCCACTCATATAAATCAAATTTTATTTTAAAATTTATTTTTCACTCATCACTTTCTTTCATCTTAATTTGATAATATCCACTTTTCAAATCAATCTTTAAAAACAAACAAGAACCATGCAACTCATTAAGCATGTCTTTTAACCTATAAATTGGATATCAATATTTTATCTTTATTTTATTGACAACTTGGCAATTAACATATATTCTTCATTCCCATCCTTCTTAGGAACAGGTAAGATTGGAAAAACACATATACTCATGCTTTCTCTAATATAATCCTTCGAAAAAAGCTTCTCAACTTACCTTTGAAGCTCCTTAGTCTCTTTTGCATTATTTTTATAAGCTACTTGATTATGAATGTTATCATTAGTCATAAAATTAATTTGATGTATTATTCTCTTTATTTGTGGTAATTAATAGGGAACATTTTAAAGAATACACCTTGGAAATCCTACAACAAAGAAACAAAAATACTAGGCAAAAAATTGTCAAGGTTGTCAGTATTAAAACAAGCCTCTTATAAAAAGGTACAATCATATGATAGTTTAAAAAAATCCCTCGTGACTCGCTCTCATTAACGTAAAAGCCTTGTAACCCCCCATTACCCTAGGATACGTACCGGAACGCCCGTAGGTCATTCCGACACATAACCTAAGATAACGGA
>JAOTAY010000191.1:39818018-39838819 GCA_025629805.1 Erythroxylum baracoense
CCTCTCAGTCCTTTCCAACCATCCTTCGGCTTCAGCAGGGTCTGTGCTGCCATAGAAGTCCACAGCTCCCTGCTTCCGCAACCTATCATACCTCCTCTCCCTTCTTTCTGGAACTCTGGGAGGCATCTTCTCAAATTGAGGTACCGAGGACTCCCTACTAGCTCCTACCGATCCATGGTCAACTGGTTGATCAATTTGATCACCTAGAGCAGACGACCTATAACAAACAATACATTTCAATCATTTTCTGCACTTCTCACAATGTTTCATGCTTAACATTTCTATATGTCCCAACAGATGCCAACCATGCTCTGATACCACCTAAATGTAGCACCCCCTTACTACAGGGTACACACTGAGATGTCCGGAGGTCATTCTGGTATATATCCTATGATAAGGGCGGGCTACCATAGATCGTTACATTCACTTCACATGGCATCATATCACTATTCACTTATAAAGCATCATAAGAAAATCACAAATTTTAAAATCCAACTTTTTCCTCATTTCATTTCACAAAACCGCAAGTCTATATTGTGCCCTTCAACCTTTACTCCATGTACATCATCAACCTAGTACAAAAGTATTACCTGAAAGAGGAAAATATTTACACAATCTAGCTAAGCCGTCCAAAAATCCCAGTCGACCGACCTTTGAGCCATGACTTCTCTTTCCAAATCACAATCCATACGACTTGTAGGGCCTCTCAGTAGCTAGAGTTGTCTCTCAGTCCTAAAAAAACAATATTGCAATTTTGGTGAGTTTTGCGAACTCTATAAGGTAACCATCATCGATGGTTCACTCAATTCATGTAACGCATCATTTCATATAACAAATAATCACATTTTCTCATAATTGATCATGTATCACCATTTCACTTAAGCATAGGAAATTATGCATTTCAATCAATCAACCATACTAAACAAAATGCATATGGACTGTTCATAAGACTCCTTTCCAATTGTTACGTTGCTGTGACTAAATGTCTGAACTGTTCCGTATCTATTTTGGATACTGGTCTTATTGCTAACTGTCCCTTATTTGAAGAGGATATAGGGCTCATTTTATATAGTGAGCCTTAGGCTCTTAATCACTTTATGAGCTCGAGGCTCTTTTCACACTTTGAACTTTAAGCTCTAATTGGTGGCTACTCTAGTCACAACTGCCATTATCTGATTGTGCACTCATGTATGGAATGCATATATCATAATCAATCAATCAATTCAAGAAACAATTAGTTCTTCCCATTCACATACAAGTAGCACTTCCAATACAGTCCTGAATATAAAACTCCTCGGACAGTCAATTGTCCGGAATCAACACAATCAATTTTACATTCATTCAATCATTTCAAAACAGAAATTAAGCAAACAAGTAAATAAGTGAGACCGTCTAGGTTACTCACAAGTTGCTCCCAAAACTAACGCTTGGAAGTTCCAGCAACATCTGGAGGTTGACGTTCTAGTTGCTCCTCTATATCAAACACCATACACATATATCAAAATTTATACAATCATAAGTGTTTAATAATTCCATGTATAAAATGAAATATGTATAATGCATGTTCATGACAATCCCGAGTATTTATCCATAAATTTCATCACAAAGTCATTCTCATATCAAAACTCATCTAAGTACAATTTATACTTAGGTTATGCCTCACTAAAACCATTTAAAATCTCTATTCCTTTCTCATTGACTCACTTCAGATTTTTCCAAGTCACACTTTCGGGTCTACTGTTCACATTCAATTAGAAAGTGAAACTGATATAATTTGGTCATATCCTCTTCTAGAAAAATGTTCCTCTATGTCTTATGTTTCTATTGACACCAAAATCATTCAATTTGGTTCGGTATTCTATGAGTTATGCTCACAATATCACAGACTGTGTATATTTGAATATTTGGCTAGTACATGATCATACCCTCGAATTGTACAACTCTTATTTTCAGCTCAGATATTCAAAAATTACAAACTTTATACCAATTTAAAGATAAGAGAACAAACTACAACTTTGGTGAAGATACCTTAGTTTAATTCGGCCTACATTAATACAGTTTATTCAATAACTACAGGACATGATTTCTGTCCCTGGTAATGCTACAGCCTAAGATAAGATGCAATTTCATGCCAAATTTGAAAGCCTTAGAGACAAAATTAAAATTTGACTTCTTCAAGAAAGTTGTAGACTTATGTCTCTAGTTTAATCTGAACTAATAATCAACTTATTTGGAAATCTACAGTTCAAGTTATAATCAGAATACCAAAGCATATTCATGAAAATTTTCCAATTCATAACATTGCAGCAGACTTCCACACTTTCATCCTATCAATCAATTTCAATTTAATTCAGATAGCTCTAAATTTTTATGAAAAGAAAGAAAAATGTCTTAGGAATTCATTGATTCAAGTTTCAAGTCATTCGGAGTTCGGATGAAAAAGTGATAGCCAAAAGACTTAGGGTTGTTCAGTGAAATACTCTAGTTCATAACCCATATATGCAACTACCACTTTTCTTCTCTCTCTAGTACATAAAGCTTCATCTTCTTCACCAAGCCCAAATTTTTTCTCTCTACTGTCATTTTCCAAACATTAATTTCCACACAATTAATTCAAAAGATCACTTAAAACCATTCAAACACCAATTGTATTTAATTCACTCCCAATTCTCAACTCTTTTGATTCATCATCTCAAATGGATAACTTCTTCAACTATACCCAATTTCAACTCAACATCATCCATAAACATTTAATATTTCCCCACTTGATCATAAACACCCAAGGTATAACACATTCTCATGCATTCAAAACAAAACACAACATTTACATTCATCCACATATTTTGCTACACCCAATTCCTAATTTCATGTCAAATTTTGAGACTAGTAAATACCGAATTTAAATTTGATGTCTTCATAAGAAATGTAGCCATATGTCTCTAGTTTAATCTCATTAAAACATTCATTTCACAACCAATTCATCTTTAAAACATGTGTAGCATAACTCATTGTTTCTTTCTCATCATATACAACATCAATCATCCATAAATAACTCCTAACCCATTATTTAACATTTACATGAAACAAACATCAATATATACATATATATATGTTCATTTCTTCACCAACATTCTAGCATATACAAAACTCCTTATCATGATCATTAAACCTCTACAAGATTTATAGTTCATCAATAAAAGCAAGAAAATTACACACTCTTTACCATTCACAACACCCACATACCCAAAATATTATTTCATGAGAATAACCTCTAAATATCATCACAAATGCTTCATTTAACCAAAACTCATGATATTTGACAAGATACTTACTTAATTTAGCTTCCAATTCTTCAAAATATTCAAGAAACTCAAAAATCCCTAACTTCATCAACATCCCAAGATCATCATCTTCTTGAGGTTGAAAGGTTTGGGTTTTTTGGTGAGAATGGAAAAAAAAGGCAAGATGAAAGAGTAGCATGAAAGATGAGAGGGTTGGGTTTAACACGAATGGATTTTTTAAGAATCAAAAATCAAGAAGAGAGGAAGAGTGGAGGAGCTACGAAAATGATGGAGAGATCCAAAATAAACCCCAATAGCCCTTTTTGAGAGAAGCTTCGTGAAAGACAAAAACCAAAAAGGGGGGAGGCTTTTAATTTTAAAGGTTAGTGGACTTAAGGCATTGTTTGGCAAGTGATATTTGTCACTTGCCACATGTCCATTCCTAAGCATTTGATTGGTTCTTTCATTTAACTAGTCCCATCAATTTCAACTCCTACTCCAATTGTTTCCCAATTTTCAATGGCACTTGTCAATAAATCCTAAAGTCATTTATCAAAATTTTCATTGCCATTAGATAGTAATTTTTACTACAGTTTAACAATTGTTTTACCACTTGGCAAATTTTCCTAGTTCAAAAATGCCCAACAATTTCCAAAAATTTCTCCAAAAATTTCAAAAATTCTAAATCAATTTATACACTCCCCAAATCAATTTTCAACATATAAAAACCACATTTCCCAGTATACTCACATTTATAAACAATTATATCCGGAATGTCAATGAATGCATGTACAGTCATTTTAAATGTGTAACATTTCACTATTCACTTGTATGCGTATGTCATATTATGCATGAGCATGAAAAATGCATTTCTAAGTTCTTATTAATCACTCATATTATTCTAACCTCCCACAGGTAATGTGATGTTATATAACATGCCTTAGATATTCCAACTCTTATTGAACAAATACACACTTCCTTAATTTAATTAAAAAATGATGTTTTCTTAGTAATTCAAAAGCTTTATAAACATGTTCAAGATGTATGATCTAATTAAGCCTATATAGCAAAATATCTTAAAGAAAACTAGCATCAATATTTGGAGCTAAGGGCGAAATATATAATTCATAATTGTTTAAAAGCTAAATATGGCATTATAAAGACCAATTGGCATGACTAAATGTTCATAATGACCATTATGAGTATGAAATGCAATTTTATGAATATATGAGGGATGAATTTAAACTTAATGGGAATCTGTAACATCCCATTTCTATATAAAGGGTTAAAACCCTAGATTTCGGTAAATAAGAAATAGCAATGAGAGATTAGAAACATAAATTTCATGCTCATGCATAATATAACATGCATACACGTGAATTTGATTTTTTTGCACACATTACAATGACTGTTCATGCACTCATATGACATTTTTGGGTATATTTTAATGTGATTATGATGTGAACAGTGAATGAAAAGTCATGAAAATTGATTTGGTGAATTATATTATTGACTTAGAATTTTTGGTGAAAATTTGGATATTTTTGGACTAGAAAAAATATCAAGTGGCAAGACAATGAATAAATGATAGTAGAAATAAATGTCAAATGGCAGTAAAAATTATTGATAAGTGACATTAAGATTTAATGACAAGTGTCATTGAAAATTAGGAGACAATGAGATTAGAAATTGGAGACAAATGGGCTGGTTATTAAAGAGGACCAAGTTAGAACGACAAGGTGGTGACATGTAGCAATTGACAAGTGTCACTTGCCTTGCCACACACATCACCCATGATTCTTTAACCTAAATTGCAAGACAACTTTAATTTGTCTTTCATTTGGCTAAATGCTTTCATCTTCTTCGTTGCTTTCTTCCCTTCTTTCTTCTCTACATGACACTCTTTTCTCTCCAACCCTCAACGTTAAGCTTTGCAAACATCCTTTAGCTAACTACTCCAAATATTTACTTGTCTCCACTTTGATGATGAAAGCCCAACCTTTCCTTCTTAAAATGGTTTTAATCGTGAAAAGTTTGGAAACTAGGGTTTCATGGTGATTAAAGAAGTTTTGAGCTAATCAAGTAAGTAGTATGTTGTCCTTCATGGCTTGCTTGATAGACATGTTTTGATGATAGTTTAAGAGGAGGAAGGATCATGAAAAAGATGTTGAAAATATATGTGTAACGTGGATGAATAAATGGACATATTCATATCTTGCTTTTGTATTAATGATAAATAATAGATTATGTATTATTTCGTGGATGATTAATAATGAGAGTAGTGTTTGAATGAGAGCTAATAATTGATGAATAAAAAGATGTGTTTATGACCTAATTTTGTGCATAGGATAAGTGCAGAAATTTGAAGAGGGAATGATATGTTTTGGGTATATGAAAGTTATAAGTTATAAGTTGTCATGTGAGAAAAACTAAAATGAGTTTAAAGCTAAAGAAAAGGAGTAGTGTAGCTTAAAATGAGAAGAAATTAAGGTGATAGTTTAGAAGTGAAATGATAATGATAATGAAGTATATATAATGTGCAGAAAAATATGATGAATGTGTATATATGGATGTTCTATTTTTAGTGTTTATAATCAACCATAAATTATGATTTGTTTGTGATTGATATTGAGCTGAAAATGAAGGAGAGAATGAAAAAGAAATGATGAAGAATTAAGTTAGAAATGATAGATCAAGTGTAAGATGTTTTGAATGAAAGATGTGGAAGATGAAAATCTGGAAAATCACGGAGGAAAATTGCTGGAAAGTTAATGTTTTTATAACCCACGATTGTGGGAATGGTTGTTATGTGAATTATGCTTCTTTTATGTGTGGGTTGAGACAACAATTGATAAGATACTTTCCTATGATGCATTTAGTCTTGAATGAAGCTTGAAATGAACTTAGTATAATGTTTGGATAAGTGATTAAATGTATGAAATGTTTAGAGTGATAAGTGAAGTTATAGCTTAGCGAATGAATTGTTGATATCAAAGTATCAAAATCTGGAAAATTGGAGATGCTATAGAAATGAAAGTGATCTTATATTGGCTAATGTCATTCAAATGAGATGAATGAGGTGTATTAAGTACAGATGGGTGAGAAAGTGAATATTTTGAGATCTTATAATGCTAGAGAAAGGATTGGAGAGCATGTATGTGATAGATATATGATTGAAGATATTAGAATAACCAAGTTCTTTGAACTATAAACCTAGGTGCAATCTTGATATACAAAAATGATGTTATTTAAATGATCAAGAGATGTGATTAAAGAAACATACCCAGAATAGTCAAATTGAGTATGCATTTTACATTACACATATACATATGTGCATAATTGAATGTTTATATGATTGTGCAAATTAGTAATGTGTGTACAATGTATGTATTGCATGAAATTGCCATACAAGAGTGAACGTCAATGTCTAGACGTTTCCAAATCATGGAAGCAAATGCTAATCTGGAGCGTACTGTGAGTCGACCTAGATGGTCTTACTTTAATTGATTGTTCTGTTTAAATTTCTGTATTGCATTATTATTGATGTGAATGTGATTGTGATAATTCTGGACATTAATATTCTGAAGAGTTTGATGAATGTGAATATATTAGAAGTGCTTCATTGAATGTGAATGAGCTAGGAATAAGTGATTCTCAACATCTTTGTTAAATGCCGGACTTAGGTCCGATGATATGTGAAAGTGAATGTGTAAAGTGAAATAAAGTGACTGATTGGATTTATGTGATTTGATGCATTCCATTACATGAATGCATGATTAGATAAAGGTAGTTATGACCTGAGTAGCCACCGAAAAAGAGCTTAAAGCTCAAAAAGTGATTAAAAGCCAAAGGCTCAATATGTATAATGAGCTCAGTATCCCCAACGGATACGGGACAATTATTAATGAGCCTAGTATCTACAATAGATATGGGATAGTGAAAAAGACACTCAGTCATAACAACGTAATAATTGAAAGTGAGTCTTATGAGCATTGCATATACATTTGATGTGTATAGTTTAAATATTGTTTGAACTGTTCTAAATGTGAAGTGTGAATTAAGTGAACAAAGTGATATTTGATTTGACATGTTGATTAGTTAAATGATGTGGATTACGTGATTACATGAATTATTGTGTTATGTGAATTGAGTGAGTCATCGAAGATGGTCCACTCACTAAGTTCGCAAAACTCACAAAAATTTCAACGTTGTTTTTCAGGTTCAGGGGATACCCTGTTAAACTAATTAGAGTATAACCACTGCATTCAGAAAAGAGTTTGAGGTCAGGATCAGTTGGCGTCTGTATATGTTTTCTATTATTTTAGTATTAAACATTATATTCCGCCAGCATTATTTATTATGTAAATGAATTCTGTTTGTAATAACAGTTATGATTAAACACATTTTGTATTTGTATTGGGCCCAGATGATTATTGGAATTTATGATGATGTATTGGGCCCAAATGTTTGAGTTTTTCTAAAAATGCGTGTGTTGCGTGAAAATTTCGCAATGAGTATGATTAACTGACTGTCCTAGCGTGCTACCTTCTTTGAGTATGTTCTTGAATACTGACGATATTTTCAGGAATATGCCCTATGAGAGTGGAGTGTTACAGAATCAGCCTAAAATTCAAGTTTGGTGATATAAGAAGCTCCATAAAGCTCATCAATCATATCATCAATAGAAAGAAAATGAAATTGATCTTTGATAGTGACTTCATTAACACAAAATTGTTATGACCAATATTGTTTAAAACAATAAAGTAAAAGATGAAAAACGCAAGTATTAGATCATATAAGCCCTAATTATAACATGTCATTGATTTATTTTTTATTTTTAACTTTTAAAAATAGGCATACCTGTATGATCTTGCAATGTTAGGGTCAATCCATTTTTTCAAATTAATGGGATGATAAAGTTTTGTAATAATTGTTAGATTTTAGGATGAATTAATGGTGATCATGTTTTAAATGTGGTTTAATGACACAAGGTGAATATTGCACTCCTATGTCTAATGTCTTTAAAGATGACTTTCATATATATAGATCATATAGCTTGGTTATCAATGCCTCTTCATTTTTGAGTTTGATTACCTTATGTCAACTCCAAGGCTAATTGTTTCCATTTATATGATACAATACCATAATATTCCAATTAATGGGTACGTAACACCAAATCCAATCTACTTGGCCTTAAAGCATAAAAGGTAAGGACATAAGGAATATGTTAGATCAAAATGGAAAATTTATCAAATCACCAATAATATTTTAATGGCTCTCTATTAGTTGTCTTTACATTGAAAGGTTTTATAGGAATTATTGGTAATTGTAACATGTAGGTCACTTTCTCACTAATGAAATTATAGATTCACTGTCAATAAGAAAGACCATTTCATAGTGTCTAGTTTTTCCCATCAACTATATGATCTAGTAGATTAACCAACTTAAGAGAGAATATGGAGATATTTCAACATCTAGGTTTGCTTCATCATCCAAATGATCATTACTACCGTGTAAAAGGAGGAGTTTAAGACCTCGACATTTATGGCCAAGTGTAAAGTTTTTGTCACAATTAAAGCAGTGTTTGTGTCAATTCTTTTTTATGTTTTATCTTAAGTTAATTGCTTCAATAGAGTTAAAGTTTTGATTAATGTTGAAAAGGGAGAATCAATTGATGCCCGAATAATTGCCTTAGTGAATGTCCTTTGTCAGCTTACTTGATCATCCCTCATATTTGCAAGGCTAATAACTTTCTTCAATGATTTCAATTTGAGCATCTAAATTCCATCTGCTATCTCTACTTTAGGTCCTCTAATGAATGTCCTAACCAACGCCTTTTATGTCTAACCTTGCATATTATTTCCTAACCTCTTAAATTTTTATGGTAATCTTATAAGGAATTTACCTGTCTTATTTTTAACAAAGACTCACCAAAGTCCTCACAATTTCTAAGATCAAAATAAGCCCATAGTTCTTTGATAAATAGTTCCCAAGTCACTTCTTTTCCCTCTTCCTTATGATTTCGATGTGGTCATTGCCACCATTGATTTGTTTCATCCTCCAAATGGAAGGAAGTCAAGGACACAATATATGATTATTAGGTTTATTAGTATTTAAAGAATTGGTCCACTCAAGTGAACCATTTGGTGGGATCGTCTTCAAAGTATCTAGAAAATTTGTTGGCTAATTTAGAGGAAAATAGAGGTTGTCTAACTTCTGTATTCTCCCTTAGCTCTTCTTTATTATGGTACATTTAATCATTATTTTTACTATTGGACCTTCTCTATTTTAAAGCATGACTTCTAATAGTTTATTAGGGGTATCTTCATTTAATAAAACTTATTATCTATTCCAAGCTTCATTTGGCTCATATTATCTCTCCTAACTATGCTTTAAGATTTTAATTCTTTCTTTATTGATAAACATAATGTTAAGCTTTGATATCAATGATGGGTCCCAAATTAGGCTCATAATAAATATTAAAATAGAGTTTTAATTAGGGCAATAATCATGGATGAGTTGTCGAAACCTTCCAAAGTCATAGAATTTGATCGAATTCCAAGAGAACTAAATATTAGTTTATTAATTTTAATTAACAAAACAGAATGGGGTTATGGCTAATTAACTAATTAAATAAAATTACTAGGAATTCAAAATGAATCAACCAAGTATAAAAGTGAGAAATTCAATTTCACTTAACTCAAATTTAGGGGAAGGATCTCATCCAATTGTAGCTTTGAACATAAAGAATAAATTCTCACAACTCAATGATTTAGTTTAAAACATATTAAAATAGTCATAATAAGTTTCAATTTTCCTAAATTAATTGAATCAAACCTACATTCAAATTAAAACTTGCCATTAATATATTAGGTATGATAACATTCTATATTAATTAAATGATAGTAATCAACTTAATGAAAAAGACTAAACTGTAAATTAAATAATTAAGATAGCAACAACTATTCAATTTAGTTTTCTTATTTCTTATAAGTTAGATATACAAATACATAAATAATCTACTTGCTACTTGTACAAATCATTCATGACAATTACGAATCACTAAACTCATAGATAAAAATAGAATAATCAAAATTAAATTAATTTGTTAAATCAGTCAATATTAATTACTCATGAAATAAAAGAATAAGAAATAAGAAATACTTGAATTAAAAAAAATCTAGGTTTATAACTGAATCTCCCAAATTCACAATTGGAGTTTTAATTTCCCTCGAACCAAAAAATTTAGATTAGCCATTTATGGCTATCTTTTCCTCACTAAAAATATAAGAAAGAAGATAAAAGAAAGAATAAAGAATAAAGAATAATAAGAATTTAATGCTTTAATCAAAGGGTCTTGATAAGGGTTATAACATGACTTAGGCCAAGGTATGGAAAGAAAAAAAAGTTTACTTAATAAATTGAAGGAAGCATACAAACTTATCCACATAAGTTTTAGTTCAAATCAATCCAAAATTCATTTGATTCAAATCGGATAATTTTAATCACATCATCATTTTTGTTTTTCATTTTATTTCTGTTTTAGAAAAAAAAACATGAAAGAGGAGTTTTTTTTTTTACTATACTTCTCCGCTATTCTACAAACACTAAAGAATTAAAACATTGTAACTTAACTAAAGTGATTTGCCTTTGAAAAAAATGGTTAAAATCTTATACAAATAAGTTTTATTCAATCCTTTAATTTAAGGGCTCAAAATTATTTAAAAAATCAATGAAAAGAAAGGTATAAGTTGCGTATAACAAGTTTGATATGCAAGAAAAGAAAAGTCAAGGCTTAAATTAGATCTCTAAGGGTAAAATTTAAAGTATGCTTTTATGAATCAAAAATAGTTATACTTAAGTGCCCCTATCATCTCCATACATAAATTCACTAAAAATGTGGTTTCAAAATATATACAAAAGTAAGTTCTAGTATAAACAAGTGATGTTTGATAACACTAAACAAAGAAAAATGTACGTGCACAAATGTAATGAATTGCTCTTAGGTACAAAAGCTCATATGGGTATCAAAATGCATTAAGTCTTGCATATTTTTATTCAATAAAACCAATGAGACACTTTAATTAATTTATAGAAAAGCAATAATCATGCTCGTCTCTCTCATGCATTAAAAATCAAACAAAAAATATATCCTAACTTCGAGACTATCCCTAAATAAAAATCATAAAATTTAAGGCTATCACGAGGAATAATTAATATATATATATCATAGTATTCAAGAGTCTACACATAAATCATAGATTTCACCAAAGAAAAATAAATACCTATTCTAAAATGGTGTATAAATTAACTCTCTCCCATACCTAAATCATACATTTTCCCTAATGTATGCATAAAAAGCTCACATTAAAAAAATAATTAATATAAAATAAGTGAAAATTGTAATACTCCCATTGGTTATGAGCATCTGAAACTAAATGTATTACGATGTAGATGAACCTAAAGGTGTCAACCCCATAAATTGAAGCAAAGCGTCCATATTCTTCTCTATTTTAGAAATTTTATGCTCTAATCTCTCCAACCAAAGATGATGCTTGTGTCAGATCGGTCCTAATGGAAGAAATAGAGGCTGTTTAACTTTTAAACCCTCATGTTGAAGTGATGGTGAACTTCCTTAAAGGGAATCATGCTACACAAAATGAAATTGCCTATTTTATTTCTTAATTAACATCCTGCCCAAAAAAACGTTGTATAAAGGTTTCATCTCATAAGTTATATACATATTAGTGTCAACAATATCGAGTAAGTTAAAATTAATAGCCAAGTGAGTAATTAAAGAACCAAGACAAAAAATTTTGTTAGATGATAAAACAATGTTAAATTGTATAGCTAACCAAACACCTAAATTAACATAAAGCTTATGTACTATACATGAAATAAAGAATAATTTAGCTTTAGTGCATATACAAGTTGTAGCCTTCCTCTCTGAATAATCAAAAGCAAGCAAATACTGCAAATAAACCTATTCAAGTTCTTTAAGAAAAACTCCTTTAAATTAACTTGGATAATACATAAGCTTGCCAAAGGACATTGATTTCCAAAATTCTAAAGGATTACAATCACTATAGTCCATAATAGATTTGTTATATTAGGTAAAGTTGGCATATTCATCAGTTATAAACCTTAAGGTCAAACTAAACTCAATGATACTTTGTTTAAATTCTTTACCCATTAATCTACTTTGCACGACTTTAGGACTATTTAACGTGAAATTATCAAGTTTATTAAATTTAAAGTTAAATAAAACTCTCTAATCAATTCAATAAATATTGGACATCTAATTTGCACAAATTTTCCCCAATTTATATCTTCAATCAAAACATCAAAATTTTCTTGATATTCAACTCCTCTAAAGAAAAGTAATGCACATATATACCTAAATTAATTTGTCAGGTTTTAGTAGTAGCACACCTTTGTTTCTCTTTTTAGGATTGGAGATAAGATGTCCATTAAGATTAGACTTAGATGGTGGTAAAACAGACATTACCTTAGTTATCTGAGCATGCTTTTAATTAGCGCTGGTTGGTAAAATCTTTGAAAGGTTTTTATTAATAGGATTCGCTATAATTTTAGTAGTTGCCACTGTTCTATTAATACCCTTTGTTCTCCTCATTGATATGATGGCTATGAATAAAGAAACCAATAATTAGAGCAACCAATTAATAACTAAATCATTTTCATTAAAAGTGATAACAACAAGCAGTGAATCACTAAGAAAAATGAAAGTAATGAATTTTAACCAAGAAAATAAATAAAAAAATGAAAACAACAAAAATAGTAATAGATAAATTGACAAAGAATAAAACCTAATTCCACAAGAGAAAATGAAAAACAAAGAATGAGTAAAATGAAAAGAAAAAAATTGATAAAGAGGTGGAAAGAAATCACTAGTAATAGTTGATCGGAGCAGCACAATCGATAATAAAATGAACGACAACAAAAAAAATTAAACAAAAGAACATGGAAGAGAAGGTCAGTAAAGAATCAACAACGAAAAGAAACCAATCGAAAAAGAGAACCAATAAAGGAAGGAGAAGAGTAGATGGGAGAGAACCAAAGACAGTAGATCGACAGAAAAGTAGTGGTGAGAAAAAAGACATGGAAGAGTGAAGAATTAGGGTTGGTGACTGCTTAGAGTTAGTGTAAAGAAGAGAACAACAATTTAAGGATATTTTAATTAAAAGTAAATATGAAAAGTCCTAATAAAAATTGCTAATATTTTATTTATTACTTTTTATTTTAAAACGTTTCTCATTAGTCTCTTGAAACAAATTGGTCTACTAATATCTATAAGGTATGATCTCACCTTATTCACTTCGATAATCTAGGACTTAAGGGATTTAATACTAGAAACTTAAATTGTATAAGGCATAGTCTCACCTTATTTATTTCAACATTCTAAAGTTTAAATGAATGTTATCCTAAACTTGAGTTATATAAGGTAGGATCTCACTTTATAACTCTAACATTATGGAACTTAAGGTCAATTATCATAAAACTGGGTTAAATAAGGTCTGATCTCGCCTTATAAACTTTAGTAGTCTGCCCAAATGAACAAACTTCTTATTTAAATTAATAAACAACTACAAAAAAGAAAGTAAATGAAACCTATAAATAACTAAAACAAAATCAATAAAAATTATCAGATTTGTGTTGCCTCCTAAGGAGCATAATTGTTTAATATCGTTATGCTCGACAGAGTTTTGTTCTCCTCAATCTTCTAAATATTGGGAAAATTTCAAATTAATATTCATCAAACTAGAAACCTCCGTATCCTTATAAAATGTTTTCAATTTGTGTTTATTCACCTTTAAGATCTTTTTAGTATCCAAACTATTTATTTTCTTTGCACTATAAAGAAATATATTAGTGACAATAAAAGAACCAATTCATCGAGAACGTAACTTACCTAATATGGATCTTTAATCGAGAATTTATAATAACAACTTCTTTCTAACATCAAATTACTTCTTTAAAATCATATTATCATAAAACATTTTGGTTTTCTCTTTATAAATTCTCGAATTCTCATATGTGTCCAACCTTTGATCCTCTAATTCTTGCATAATTGGGCCAACAATATCCATATTATGAATAAAGTGAAAATTATTGCGATATTTCATTGCTTTAAAAATGTTAAAAAATTTTACTATCTCTCTATTAAACTCAACAAAAAGTACCCTTATAAACTTCAATTTTTGTTTTAGTTGTCCTTATGAATGACCTTCCCAATAAAATTGAACCTGGATGTTCTACATTATCTCTATTCATTTTCAATATAAAACTCTATTGAAAGTACCAAACCAATTACATGAACCAAAACGTCTTTATAACACAAATATAACACACATAAGAACGACCAATTATTTGAATAATTACATAAATTTCTTACTAGGAATTTAGGTTTAATGTTTGGTAAATTGAGTATGGCATGACATTATTAGATGCACCTAATTCTAGTATGACACATTCCATATCCTTATTACCAATGACAAAAAGAAGTGTAGACAAACCTGAATCTTTACATTTTTTGGTAATTTCACGTTTATCACAACTGATACATGCTTACTTTTATTTTGTCATAGTTCTTTCAGAAAATTTGCATATTTTAGAATTTTCTTGATGTCTTCAAATAGTGGTGTATTAATTTCCACTTTTTTAAAGGTCTCTAAGATCTCTCTTTCTTATTCGTCTTCTTTTGATTTAGCAAACCCATAAGAGAAAGAAGGTACACATTCATTAGATAGTATAGGTAAAGAAAAATTTACCTTTATTACATCTTAAGTTGGAATTTCTTCTTTCTTCTCTCCTTCTTCATACCTTTCTACCTCCATTAGTAAAAAAGAGCAAGATTGAATTTCCTTCCCATTTCTCGAAGTTATTGTACTCATATTCTCCTTAGGATTCCCCATTATTTATGAAGGTCATTTTCCTTATACACTTCTAATTTACTAATAGGTGTATCTAATTGCTCTATCTGATTTCCTAAATTTTGAAAGCTTATTCTTTTTTTCTATTGAAATTGCTAAGAATTATTAGTAAGGGCCTTAACAATTTCATCCAAAGACATACCTAAATTTGAAAGTCGGGATTGAGCATGTATAGGTGTTTAAGGTTGTCTATTAAAATTTTTAGGTTGGTGTTTTTATTACCCTCCTTGATTTCTATAGCTAAAATTCAAAAGATCCCATCTATCCAAAACTATAATGATTTGAATAAGGGTCATATTTTAATTAAGGTTGATTAGAAAGTCCCCCTATTTTATTGGCTTATTAAATTGATTCTTGTTGTAATATAGAACACATATTTGTTGGCTACATAGAGATTGAGTTTATTCCACACAATTACATTGATTGTAATTGACCTGTAGCCATTTGATGAAGCAGAGCAGTTAAACCTAAAATTTTATCCTTAAAGTTAACAATACTTAGCTCATTTACTTACTTGACAACTCCATTCATCTTTGTCCTGATTTGTTGAGAATTTTTAATCATATTTGACATCAATTGCATGGTTGCTTGTGGTGTTGTTTACCAAAGATCTTTCAATAGCTACATGTACCATACTCCTATCCATTGGTGGTAATCCTTCATAAAAGTACTAAATCAAAAGTTGCTCAAGAATCTGATGGTATGGCAGCTAGCACATAATTACTTAAACCTCTCCTAACATTAGTATGATGTTTCTTCAGTGAATTGTCTTATCCCACATATCTCCTTTTTGATATTGGTAGCTAGTGATGTAGGAAAGAACTCTCCAAAAATAAACTTTTGATTTCATTCCAAATTGTCATTAAACCAGAGGGAAGGTAATAAAGTCAATCCTTTGCCTTAACTTTTAAGAAGAACATAAAGGGTCTAAGATTAAGTTGCTCTTCTGTCAATCCTTGTGGCTTCATTCTAGAGCAATCAACATAGAATTCTTTTAAGTGTTTATGTATATCTTCACCTGTAAGACCACAAAAGATAGGGAGTAATTAAATCGAACTAGATTTTAATTTGATATCTACTTTAACATCCGAAAATCTTATGCATAAAGGCTACTAATTCAAATTTGGTGCAACTAACTCCCTCAACATTATACTATTAGGATTTGCCATCTTTTTTTCAACTTCTTAAAAATAGAGCCTCCACCAATAGTTAAATATATATCTAATTTCATCTTTGGAGATGAATGAATTTTTCCTTGCTTAGTCTCTTTCCTTAAATGATATGTTGTTTTCTCAATCTCTAGATTATATTACAAGTCACCTATTTAAGAAGAACGATTCATACAAGAAAAGAGATTAGTAGCAAACTATAAAACAAAGTAAATAAGATAAGAAACTAAAATAGTTCCCTAACAATGGCAGCAAAATTCTAGACATGTTGAAATTCTCAAAATTAATTTCTAATTCACTAAACTATTGTAGTAATTGTAGAACTAGGTCGAATCCTAAGAGAACTAAATATTAGTTTCTTAAATTTGAATTTAAAAAAAGAGCTTTATAATTAATTAAATAATAAACTACAATTGATAAGAAGTAAAAAATGAATCAACCTAGTATATAATTAAGAAATTTAATTTTTCGTAACACTAATTCAAAGATAGGATTTCATCCAATTATAACTTTGATCATTAGTTTAAAAAGAATAAATTTTTACAACTCAAACATTTAGTTTGAAACCTAATAAGATAACTATAATAAGTTTTTAATTTTCCTAAGTTAGTTAATTCAAACCTAACATTCAAATAAAAACTTACCATTAATTGATTAGTTATGATAGTATTTTATATCAATTAAATGATAATAATAAGCTTGATAAAAAAGACTAAGTCATAAATTAAATAATTGAGATAGCTATAACTATTTAATTTAGTTTTTTTATTTCTCATAACTTATATATCCAAGTACATAAATGATACTTGCTACTTGTATCAATCATTCATGAAAATTATGAATTAATGAACTTATGGATAGCAGTAGAATAATCAACAATGAATTAATTTATTATATCAATCAATATGAATTACTTATGAAATAGAAGAACAAGAAGTAAGAATAGTTGAGAATTAAAATAAAATTCAAGTTTAGAACAAAACCTTCCAAATTTGTAGTTATCTTAGGCTATACATGAACACATAATTCTTAGAGTTAACCCAAAAAAAAACTAATTTTGTTGATTTGTAATTGTTAGATTATCAAAAATACAATTGGATTGGATTAGTTTGATTGTTAGCTAAAAGCAATCACTACCATACTTACTTGAACAATCAAAGTAGTTTATAAACTAAAATCAAACTAATTTTTGTCTGAATCCTTGCTAATGAGACATTAGATGTAAAGCTAGTGTTAACATAAATGGTTAACTAAAAAGCATTTAGAGAATGAATTTACTACTTTTTATTAACAACGATTACATATGAGAAGAGATTGATGACTGATTATTGTGTTTCGAAGTCTTAATGCTCCTAAAATGCTTTCACAATAACTAATTTTAATTAATAAGTGAAGTATTTTCTCTAACTGGATTGAAATCCTTTTGCCGACCGATAACTCTTAATTCCTCTTAGGCCCATGACCGTGAGAAGTAGAGTAGGCCCAGTGTGATAAATAAATCCGGGTCGATCGTAAGTTTGACCCACGTGTCAATTATAAAAATGCCTCAAACGTAACTGATTATCTCCTACAGTCCTACTAGTTCCTCTCTTGCACTTCCACGCGCCTCAGAACGCAAGGTAAACAGAGCGGTAGAAGAAGAGGGCGAGATCCGAAACGTCACCGTCCCCTACCCAAAGATCCACTCCTCTAACATGTCTTCTGGTTTCAGCGGCGATGAAACGGCACCGTTCTTCGGCTTCCTCGGCGCCGCCGCGGCGCTTGTCTTCTCCTGTAACCACCATAAACTTTTTCTCATTCATCTCCCAGATTTATCGTTATAATTTATGTGTTGTAAATGAACTTGAGCTTTTGATGCGTTTTTATGTAATGTAAAACAAGAAGATTTAACATCACTACGTTTCCGATTTCTTGATCTATCTGGTCTCTGTAATGATTGAAGATCGTGAGTTTTTATGTAAATGCGATTTCTTGATTGGATCTCTTGGTTATACCGTGGTTTCTGGTGTCTTTTCCCTTGGATTCGCTGAGAACTTTTTCGGATAGTATCCCTTTTAGTGGAATGAGTGTTAAGGATTAATTACCTTCTTCACTATCGAAGATTACAAATTTTTGTGGAATAGCAAATTGAATTATGGGTGATTTCGAACTATGAAAATGGACGTAATACTCAGTGTAATGTAGCTTTTTGGCGTATAGTGATATAAAGAATCGAGATATGATTGATAAATGGAACAGTCGAGAAATTATTTATTCAATTTTAAGCTTTCCAGACCGAGAAACCTACTGTATGTTTGGCAGAACTGTTTAGTTAAACCGAAGTTTTGGTTTCAATTGAATTACCAAAACTGGGGTTTCTTAAAATAATATCTCGTCTTACCATCATTTTGAATACTTAAGATTCTTACCATGTATGTGTAGGTATGGGAGCTGCATATGGAACTGCTAAGAGCGGTGTTGGTGTGGCATCAATGGGTGTGATGAGGCCTGAGCTTGTGATGAAGTCGATAGTGCCGGTTGTTATGGCTGGTGTGTTGGGTATATACGGATTGATAATTGCTGTTATTATTAGTACTGGGATTAACCCCAAGGCAAAGTCATATTACCTTTTTGACGGTTATGCACATCTCTCATCGGGTCTTGCTTGTGGCCTTGCTGGTCTTTCTGCTGGAATGGCAATTGGTATTGTTGGAGATGCAGGCGTTAGGTAAAAGTGCTGACTTGTGTATATACATGTATGAAATGTGGGATCCTCTTTCTCTGATCATTTCCTTTGTCATGATACTTATTGCTTGTCCTTTATCTGTCAACCTCTATTTGGCTGTGAATTGAAAGACCTATGAGATGTCCCATTTTCCTAGATAATTCTTTTTCATTTTGCATGCCCATGTAGAGTTCTACAAGTGCAGTTCCTTTTGGGGTCAATTGGGTGTTGATTAGAAGATATTATTGTTGGTAACTTTGGCCATTATGTCAATGACGTGGCATAGATGGTCTTTGGAATGAAAATCCCATGGTCGACTAGTAGGACATGCTTCAAACTTATGATATTCACGGGGACTTTGCAGGGATATCGTAAAGGTTGCATTTAAAACCTATTTTTTATGCCCTCATATGTATCAGTAGATTTGCTATGTCATACGGGTTGATGAACAATGTTAAAAATTGCGAAGAATTGAACCCAGTGTAATCAGAAATTAGTAATTGGTGTATCCAAGGTCTACCTAAATGAAAGAAAGAAATAAATAGACCCACTAATTCCTTTGTCATTATCTGCAACCCTGAGGTCAATGCTGAAGATGCCCACTTAGGGTAGAATGAAGAGCAATCATGCCTACTTGTTTTCGAATCTTGACATTGATCGCTGTGGTCTTCGACTTGGCTTTGAAAGTGATAGGATTGATTGATCTGGGCAACTTTATTTCCCTCTGCTTCTGTACGTATAGATGTTTTTTATGTTTTGTTCCTACTTTCCTGTGTATGTTGGTGTGTGTATATTTATGTACATATGTTTCTATGTATGTGAGAGAAAGATAGAGAGGTGAGGCGAACAAGCCATGTGCTGTTGCAAGCATGTATGAGAGGAAAGCTTAAGATCACTGAAACAGTAGATTGTTTGAATTGCTGAAAAAGTCCCTTCTTTTCTTTTTTTTTCAAATTTTGTGATTAACCAATGTTTTATTAAAACTTATGGCATCCTGCTATTATACTGACCCAGTATTTTATCCATGACAGAGCAAATGCTCAACAGCCAAAACTTTTTGTTGGAATGATCCTTATCCTCATTTTCGCTGAAGCTTTGGCCCTGTATGGTCTTATTGTTGGCATCATCTTGTCTTCTCGAGCTGGCCAGTCAAGGGCAGACTAAAAGGGGAGATTGCTATTGGTGTCACTTTCCATGGAAGATTTATTGTTGTCCACAGGTTGTTGATTGTTGGCCGGCGCTTTCAGTGTTCTCAGACACTCTTGTAGTGGAAGTTCCTGCGCTGCTAGGCACTAGATGGTTGATTTCTGCTATTTTGTGAAGTGGGATTGAGTTTTATCTGTTAAATAAAAGCTTGGCAAGCTCTCTATGTATGTTTTTATCTATTAGTGTAGTTCGTAGAACTGTTTATTTGTTGTAGAAACTTTGGATTCTTGAAACAAGTGATTGCATAAATTCTTATTGAACTTTCTCACCTTCGCAAGCATACGATGGTTTTGCCGTTTGGATCATACAATTCCACTTTCTCTGCGTACGCCCATGAATATGAACTTTTACTTTTGGGCCTTGAGGTCTGGAAGGAGTAGGGATGGCAGTGGGCTGGCCCATGGGCCAACTCCCGTAAAGTTTTTTTAAAATAATTTTTTTAAAATTAAAAATATAGAATAATTTATTTTTTTAATTAAATTAGGGTCTA
>JAOTAY010000191.1:39861687-39871923 GCA_025629805.1 Erythroxylum baracoense
CCCCCGTGGGCCACGGGTCCAGATGTCACATAGGACGTCGGGCCCGTGGGCCCGCCCGGGGAGGGGTTCCAGCAATACTCCTTTATGTAGATTATGTCATGTCTCTCTTGATCCTATTCTTATACTTGAACCAAATCTTATTTGTTTGATATTTTTTGAGCCTTTTAAAAGAACTAAGGAAAAAATGCTAGAAAACTCAAATCTTATGAATTACAATTATAAAGATGAACATTAACCATCAACCCTGTAAAATTAACTTAGGCATATACTAGGCATTGAATCTATAATTCCTCTTTATTCGTGTGCATATTGAGGTATATCATTTGTTCCCCAACCCCCTTTTGGAACTCAAATCCAATAAGAGTGGTTAAGTTATAGGCTTAATTAATAAATGATATTATTTTAATATAAAACCTCCTTTTAAGGTAATATGGATGCATTTTTATATTATATTTTAGTTAAAACATCTTTGGTTCAAGCATATATAAGTCAAACTAAATTTAAGTCAAAAAACTATACCCTTAAGAGATTCCTTCACATATTTCCTATATGGCATTGAGTTGTATTACATTATGCAAAGTTCTTTGTGCTTCATATAGAGGTCAAGAGTCTCTTCATCTCAATTGGTTTTTTGATAAATAAAAAATAATTATATTAAAACCCTTAGAGTATCAAAATATTACAAGATTAAGTTTTATAAGCTGAAGCATAAAGGCTTGACACTTTTCTATTACAACTTAAGAATAGATAGCCACATGTAGCTTAAAGGATGATCCATCTGTGTCTCAAGTAGAGAGGAGAAGCTTGTTTTTGTAAGAGATCAAATGTGTCCTAATGTCTTTGAAAAGGTTGTTAATGAAGATTCTAGGAGGGATCATTATGTCTCTAGAGACCTAATTGTTTCGCTTATCCCAAATCTTCAATACTAAGTAAGAAAGACCAATATAAAATACTCTCTTATTTTCTCTTGTTCTATAGTTGCAATTGGTGCACCATGTAATTATGTCTCTATGTTTTGTATAGACTTTCTATTCTGCATCTTTGTATAATTGAATGTCATGCTTTATTTGCATATGGTCAGTTGAAAAATTGGTGATCCATTATTTTGTTGTCTTTTTAAAAAAAGGTAGCATTATTAGGGATTTTTAAAAAATCTAAGAGTTTGTCTAATATAGGAAGTCTCTTTTTCAATGGTATCTATAGTATATATGTTGCATATAGAAGAAGATGATTTCCCTAAACTAGTTTATTCCATGCTACACTTGGTTATTTTTAGAAAATTCTCCTGATAGATTTATTAGTTTATTTCCTAGATGTAGTGCCACTTCATATCACTGTATCTTCTTTAGTAGGGTTTAAAGAACAATTCTTTAGGATGGTAAAAACCATTCTAGTGTGTCTTTATTAGAGAGCACCTAGAAAACTGTGGCCTCTTACTAATAAATGTTCTTAAGGGGTTGTAAGTTAGGAAGATTGTTTAGTTCCCGATAGGGAGTCCACTTATCCCTCTAAAAAGAAAGTATTCAAGCTATCTCATATTTTATAAATAGTACCATCCTTAATCCTTTTTCCTAAACTTGAGGATGTTAAACATTACTATTGAGGTACTTTCTGGATAGGGAAAATTCTAGAAGTATTTTCCTTTTTTATAGTGATTGTTCACTATGTAACCTATAAGGAATTATCATCTTTTAGTAATCCTCGTGTGTTTTTTGCCAACATTGTCCTGTTGATCACCTTTAAAGGTATAAAATACTAATCCTCCTTGTCTTTTAGGAATATAGACTTCTTTTCACTTGATTCTTGCCTTATTTGCCCCCTCCAAATCACCATTATAGGGAAATCTTCTGAAAGCTTTCTCAATTTGCTTAATGATAGTGTTTGGAAGAACCAAACGGGAAGCCTAATAAACACTAAGGCAATTCAACACTAAAAAGATTAGTTGAATTCTTCCCTCTAGTGATAAGCATTTAGAAGTCCAGCTGAGGATTATGTCCCTAATATTATCTAAGATTGGTTTATAGTCTAAGAGCAGTGGTGCCTTAGAAGCATTGGGAATACCTAGGTATATTAAGGGTAGTTTTTGGACTTTAAAACTTGCTAATATGGAAATCCTTGAAGCTTAAAAGGATGTACTAAAGGAAAGATAAAGACCATTTTTCTCATAGTTGATCTGCATGGATGAAATTTTATTAAACAATTTTATGGTTGTTATTAGAGTTGAGATAAAATTAGCTTAAGCCCTTCAGAATAGGAATAACTCCCCCACAAAACTTAAGCTTAAAATCTTCTCCTTCTTGCATTTGGTGTATAATTTAAAAGATTTGATTCTTTTTACCACTCTCAACAATAACTTGTTGAAGATTTCCATACTTATAGCAAATAGTTAAGGAGATATTGGGTCTCCTTACCTGAGGTGTAACCATCATTAAGGGTTCACTATTAACTAGAACATTAAAAGAGACCTTACTGATACATTGTTCAATCCACTCTACATATATCTCAAAGAAACCAAAAGCTCTTAATCTATTAAGAATAAATCCCCAATCCATTATATTATAGAATTTTTGCAAATCCATTTTTAAAAAGCAACTTTTGTTTCTTTTTTTTCTAGTGTAATGTTTAAAAATTTCCTGAACCAAATAGATATTGTCATTAACCTTTCTCCCTAGGATAAAAACTCCCTACTGATATCCAATGTGATTAGGTAGTATTTGTTTCATTCTTTCAGCTAATATCTTTGAAAAGATTTTGTATATAGAATTACAGAAGACTATAGGTTTATAATATTACATTAAACTCTACTCTTTTCTCTTAGGAATTAGAGTGATAAATGTTCTATTTAGTTCCCTAAAGAATTCTTCAATAAACTCCATAGTGGTCTCACCAATTTGAGTCCAAGTCTTTTGAAAAGAGAAAGCATTCATCCTATTAAGCCCTTATGCTTTTTGAGCATTTAAGGCCTTTAGACAATGTATAATTTATGTTATGGTTATTACCTTTAACAGGAGATTCCTTTGCTCAATAGAAATTTGATCTTAGATTATTTCCCTAAGTAGAGGCACTAAATAGGTGGCATTGGATGGTGTTCCTAAGGAGCTGGAAAAGAAATCAATTGCTTCTTTTGGAAGCTGCTCTTGTTTAATGATAATTGAGTTTCTTTTTTTTAGAGTTATAATTCTATTGGAGGCTTTCTTTGTAGCAAGTTTCTTATAAAAAAAAACTTGAGTTCTTGTCTCCCTTTGATAACCATTAGACCTAGATATCTACTTCATGATAGAATTTTCAAAATCCAATGCTTAAGAATAGTTATTGAGGGTACGTTTTTCCATAAACTGCAATCTCTCATTAGTGCGATTTGGTACAAATCGATTGCCTATACTAGTCTTTGCTTGGAGTAAATTAGATCACAGTAGTTGTTTCCAGTTCTCTCTTTATTGAGGGTCTTTAGTTCCTTTTATTATTTTACAGCTTTCTAATGTATTGGAATTTTTTTATGCACAAGTAACTATTTCTGAGCCCTCTATAAATTGCATCTTCAAATCCCTCTACTTTAGATAGGTGATTCTTGAATCTAAATGGACTTTTTTAGGTGTATTTGTGATTGGAATATATATAATGTTAGAAAATGATCATAAGTTAAAGAGTTAAGGGAAGATGCAACATAAAATGTGAACTTTTGAAACTATTCCATATTGGCCAAACTTTTGTCCAACTTCTTCTTTAGAAACCAAACACCTTTTTATTTGTTGTTTTATATATAAAAATTTCTATTATAAGGAATATCAAGCATTTATATGAATCTTATATAGACTTTTATATCCTTAATAAAGTTTCTGACAAAACTGTTTCCATCAACTTCATTTGGATCCTTTGTTGAGTTGAAGTCTCTATTAGCCATCCAAGGGTCTTCTATTGAAGCTGCTAGTTCCCTAAGTTTATTCCACATAACGATTCTTTGGAAATTGTGGTCAAAGTCATAAACCATGGAGATGTGAACTAGACACTACTCCTACTTAAATCTTGCCTTGATATGGACCACTTGATCATAAATTTGCGTATTCAATACATCTATTTCCTCTTTATTGTAAATAACTAAGATTTTAACATTATGGTGGCAGATATAGTTATCTATCATTCACCACTTATTGAGAAAATGATTAAGGAAGTTGCAATTTTCCTTATTAATCCTAAACTCCAAAATGCTAAAAATGTTTGATTTATTTTCGTGTATGAAGCTTCTAACTGCTAATTGTTTTGTGGGAGAATTTATACATCTCACATTTCAAGCAATTATCTTCATGCTCCATTGATTAAAGAGGATGAAGTTTTCTTCCTATTAGATCTTCTTCTATTATTAGATGTTTTAAATTCTTTTATACATCTTCTGCCTAGTTCTGGGTGCCTATATAAGAATTTTGATTAATAGGAAATTCACTTACTTGTTCCCCTACTTTTTCATTTGACTTTATTGTAGTGTTTGCCCATTATCTGCTTAAATATCTTCTACTTTAATGATGACTTAATCATTTGGTGTATCAATTTATTAAGGTGTGGAAAAAATATGTTCCTCCATATTGATCTCATTTGTTACTTTCTGAAAACCTCTTATTTTGAAGACCCTATCAGTAGGTTACCATACCTTTGTTGTTTTTGCTTTGGGTTTCCTCTTACAAGTCACTTGAACTATGTCTTCTTCTAGTTCCATGTTACAATTCAACATCATTATATGAATTTCATATGGTAAATCTCTCATTGCATCCATTATTACACTAATTCTGGCATAATTGTTGCGTTTGATTTCTATTGTTACCTGCTTTAAACATAAAGGTTTTCACCCCCTCAATTCAGGAATTTCACAATTTGTATTAAAGAAACTAACAGTTTGATTAGTTGCATAATTTAAACATACATGCTAATAAACTATATATATGTTTTACCAATGTAAACATATCTTAAAAGATAGAAATATGACATAAAAATTACATGTAAGCTAAATTTTTCATTCAAACATATTTATATTAAACTTTATGATAAAACTATTAAATTATATCCCAATTCCTAATACCTGTGGGAAAATTAGGAAAAATAATTTTATATTTCATCAACTATCATTAAAATACAATAAAAATTCTTGTGGGATAAATTTATTATACTAAAATAATTAACTACAATTAAATGTCTCAACACTTTATACGATTAATTACATAAACATATAATTTTATATAATTAGGGTTGCAATGACTAAGTCCTAATAATTAATCACTAAAATATTTTATCCAAAATTATATTCACAATGTAAAAATATAGATATAATAATTATGTGAATAAAAATTGATAACCTGATTCATGTTGAACGTTTTATATAAATATAATTTCAGTGCATAATCTATAAGGATATCACTTTCAGTTCAATTAGTAGAGGCTTACCATGTGCCCCATATGGGCGTGGGTTTGAGCCTCTGTTACTACATCAGATATTTTTTTAAATCGGTGGAAAGTGTCTTCTTCAACCTTTAGTCAGATCATAACGACTCGATTTGTGACCCGCCAAATACCAAACAAAACTAGATCAAAAAAACACTAAAAATTTTTTTTTTTAATAATATTGAAACACTTCCAAAACACTTAAATGAAGATAAATTTCTACCTTCAATAGAAAGAAAAACTTCCAAAAACAATTCTAAAATACAAAATTTTGAATTTGAAAATTTTTCCATAATTCAAAATTCACCAAAAACTAAATTTTGCTCTAACCAAATGTAAGCCAATTTAATATATATTCAAGAGTAATATATGTTATAGTAACAAATAATCTGAATGCGGAAGAAATTAATGTACCTCTTGTCATTAATGTTTTTGCTTGGAAAGTCTAGGGTTTTTAAATTCTTCTAAGCTCTCATCTCCAAATAGATGCCAGTATTTTTTAGAAGGTAAAAGGAGTGTAGAGACTCAAAATAATTGAATATGAATCGATCAATTAAAAACATTTAAATTTAGGTCTACAGGCTGCTATTGTCGTGACTACTGATAATAATAGTAAAACTCTCAAAAATATGTATTTTGACCGTGAATAAATTTTGGCTGACGGAGCTGTAACAAATATTAGTCATTTCAATACTATACGAATGAAGATATCCCCACCTCCTTAAAAGAGAACATTGTGTTTTATGAAATAACTAAAAAACTTAACAGGTTCATTCAATTAAATCATAAAATTTTAAAATATTTAATGTTTTGTTCAATTTATTTTAATAATTAAAAATCGATTAATTTATTAATTAATCAAAAATTGATACATTCTTATAAATTAAAATAAATTAATTAATATTCATTTAATAATTTTTAATTAACTTCAAATTCTTTAATAAGTAAGAACAATTTTTTAATAATATTTTAAAATTTTTATTTTATTTTATTTTTAATCAATTTTACTAGGATTTAATACTTGGTAAATCACAGTGTCTATTATTTGAAGCTTTTGGTGGGCTCATTTTGAATTCATTCGGCTAAAATTAAGAAACAAAGTTAGAATTTGTCATATAAAAATAAAGTTAAAGAAGCTCGAATTTCGGAATTATGTGTATATAATATATTGAAAAGGGAACCAAGACCAACAACTAGGTCTCTTTTTTTTTTTTGAGAAATGGACCAACAACTAGGTTGCTGTGTGGACTGTGTGATGATATTTGTACGCTGCACATAGATAGAGGTTTCTTATGAAGAGGTTTCTTATGATATTTGTACTCTTTTCATATTTTTTTTTGACATTTTTTTTTCATATTGGTTCCACTTGGCCTTTTTAGAGTCCTGACTATTTGGGTTGTTTTTCTCATCTTTTTTTCAGACGAGTCTACCATGATGCTTACGATTCTAATTCATAGCTCCATATGAGTTATAACCAACTTCGTACATCTCAGAGGTCATCTTAGAAGTTTCAAGATGTTCTTCTTCAAATACAAGATGCCCGTGGCATCTTTCATCATCTTGATACTCTTATTATAAGTCACATGCATTTTTATATACTACCAACACTAAGAAAGAAAACAAATGACATGTATTTTTTGTTCACCATGTAACTCATGAAAAAAATCTTTTAACTCATTTATTATGTTGCCTTAAACGTTTCAGCATTGAATGGTCATATCTTTTCTTATACGTGTTAATGTTGATGTGAAATATGAAATCCTATAAGGTATAAAATCCTCATCAATTCTCTTTTTCTATTTTCACATAAAAATATCACTAACTATCCATCCGATTTTAGATTATTTGATTCGAAATTTTAGAATATGTTTAATAGTTGAACTTCTTATTGTGACAATGTTGAAAGTAAGGTTGTATACTTTACTTCAGCATTTTCGAAAATTTAACAATCCTCAAATATATAATTCTTGAAAACATTTTTCTCGAAAACATATTTTCAAAAAATGAAATTCCTATTAATTACTTATACAATTCAAAAATCGTATATCAAATAAATAAATTATTTGAATCACACAATACTAAACTAATGCTCATAAATATAAATATATAAGATTCTAGTCATTTGCTTACTTATATTAACTTTATTATTAAACTAATCAAATTAATTGTTATTTAACTGTTCTTTAATTTTAATTAGAAATTGATTTTAAATAGTAATCTTAATTTATTTAAAAATATTCGGTACAATTTTAAAATTGACTTGTATATAATTTAAGACCATTTCAATTTTAATTTACTTGTGAGTATTAATTAAAAATAAATTAATAAATTCTAATTGTGGGTTTATTTCAATTTGAACTATTCCTAATCTAAGGTTTAAATAAATCAAATACAACTTATGATTTATTATTTCAATAGCCAAACACTTCTTATTCTATTGTTAGAATTATCAAGGTTTTAAAAACCGGACCGGACCGGCCGGTCCGACCGGTAAAAGATTGAACCGGCTGGTGGTCCGGTTCGGTTTAAAGTAATAACCTTTCTGCATTAAAACCGGCCGGTTCGCTGTTGAACCGGCCGGTTTTGTTTGAACCGGTCTAACCGGTACAAAACTATAAAATTGGAAGATGTCGACATGCGCTGGCTGCCCACCCTTTTAAGCCATTCTCTCTACTTTCATCAAAACATGCAATTCTGCAGGTTCTGTTTCATCTCTAAATATCTATTCTTTTTACCCTATTTTCTTCATCGACTCGTAGGGAAGGTCATGTATTGGTTGCATTTTTTGGAGATAGTAGTTACGGCTGCTTTGACCCCTGTTGAGCTTATCCCCTTTGATATTAACTTTGCCGAAAAATCTCTGTAAACAAATTTGAGGAATTTTGTTAAAGCTGTGGAGGAGGCTGTGGATGAGGCGAGTAGGAGGCGGGGCCTTGACTTGATTTACAGGTGTAGAAATGCTAACAATTTCAGGCCCACATGTCTACAAGGATATTTTGCTGTTGATGTGCCGGATTATGAGCCTGGGGGAGTCTATTCAGTAAACCAGATTAAGAATGCCAGGGATGCGTTTCAGCCTATCGATGCCTTAGCTTTTGTGAAGCAGCTGGCTTTAGCACCCCAAGAAAGTGATTCTAATGATATTGATTTTTCCAAGAATAAAGCAACTGTATTTGCTCTCCGGTATTCCAAGTAGGCACCAGTGGCTGCAGTCCTAAGGAGGAGTTGGAGTCCGTCGCTCACGATGGAGTGAAGGGTGGACATCATATCTAAACTGAGTCATAGGTGTAATGTTTAAGAAGTGAAGTCTCCTTATCAGACGAAGAACTTATCATTCATTACTTGCAAAACAAAGACCTTGTTTTAGAGATATGATATCAGCACTGTCGTTTATCACTAAAAGGGATTCTAGCATATAAAAGTCATGTCATGAATTCCTTATAGTTGCACTTGGCACTCCTGAGATGATATAGTTTCATAATTGATTTCCATATGCCATAGGAAAAGTTATAGGTGAAGAAGATGTATTTTTCAATATTGTTTTTGCACAAAAAGTACATGTTCTCTGAGTTGGAGGAAATGTAAGTTGCTCGATGCAGCCATATTTTTTTAGCTATCAACCACGTATGAAACGAAATCTTTGATAATAAGTTCCTTTTCTAAATAATCTTGCTCAAACTCTCATACTTCCCTCTACTCTTTAGGCTTTTCTTATAAGACACATTTGAGAATTTATTAGTCATGTTATTTAAAATCACATATTCATTTTCTTTCTCACTTTATTTATTATTAGTTCATTATATAATAATTGACATAGGTGTATTTTTTATTTCAATAAAATTTTTTATTTTTACTTATTCTTATAAATTTTACTTCTTATTTATTATATACCGGTTTTATAGTGGTTCACTACCGGCTGAACCTCTAAACCTTAAATCTTTCCTTCCACCGGTTCAATATCCGGTCCGGTTTTTAAAACATTGAGAATTATATAACCCACAAATCAAATAACCATGATTTCAAATCTAGGTGCCTTTGAATTTAGTTGCTTTCACTTATAATTTGTCTAACATAAGTTAGGTAAAGGCATATTTTCTTTTAGGTTACCTTAGTGACCAGACAAGTCAATCTTCTTCAACCTTTGGATAAAAGAAACAACAAACCACAAGCCAAAACCGTCATCGTCTCTATCCGATCGATCCATCACCGACCGCTTTTCCGTTGGCTCCATACCAGTCGTTGCCAGCAACGTCATCAGCGAGAGAAAACAACGTCAAATCGCCATCTCCATGTCCAGGACCGTCAATCCCGGAAAATTGAAAAATGATGAAGCTTATTAGTTAATTTTGGGTTTTGATTCCGCAACTACGAGTCTGCGAATTAGTCTTCGCTTAAGTAAAATTGGGAGCTTGATTCCTGCTCATGTAGAGCCTCACACGATAAAAGTGAGGAATAATTTAAGCGTGATAATGACTTAAAGATATGACTAAGCTTCGGATCCACTAAAAAAAATCTAGTTGATTAAGTCATAAATAAATAAATTGAAAATTGACATTTACTTCCAAAGCCCTCCACTTGCAAAGTCAAATGGTCAATGACAGCGAAAAGGAGTTTGCGGGTAAAAGAAGAATGATGCGTTTGTGCTTGTGGACTAAACATAAAGAGTCTCTGCACATGTCTGGCTAGCCGTCTCCGTTGGGCTGTAGACTAGTCCTGGATGTGTTGGCATCCAAGGAAGACGGGGAAAAAGGGCAAAGGAGTCATCGACCACCACTAAATACGCAAGCTCTGGCGTGGCGTAACTTTCTG
>JAOTAY010000191.1:39889150-39901140 GCA_025629805.1 Erythroxylum baracoense
AAATATAAGAATGTAGACATATTATTGTAGCATTCGATGTAAGAAGATTTTTTAATATAGAGACAACAATATTATTTCTGTTATTTTTATTGAATTATCTGAGTTGGCATATTATAAGTTTCATTGCTTGAGTGATTGGGTCTTATCATTTAGTGACCGTCTACCATGAATCTAATCAAATTGGCTTAGATTCGAGACATGACATTTATGACCTAATTAGTAGAGTATTCTATATTGACTAAGCATAAAATGTTAAAAGATTTATAAATGGTAAGAACCAATTATTCAAATGACTAGTTTTAATCATTTTGGTAGTAGTTGATCCAAGCCCAACTTTAATATGGTATCAGAGTCGATGATTTGATCCGGTTACCACTATGTTTATTTCAAGTGACAACTGAATGTTTATTTCAAGTGACAACTGAATATTCAATCCCAGTTGCACTTGAGGGGGATGAAATTTGTTATGATATTATTTATAATAGTTTAAGTGTAGATGTACACAACAAATACAATTTTTTTGATTAATTATTTTGATATTGAGTCAATCCTTATATTTATATTGTAGCATAAGATGAAAAAAAAAACAAAAAATGAAGCATCTGTTAGACTCCCTTTCGAAAATTATGAGATTGTTTTTAGCTATCATAATTCATAACATTCCATGAAGCTTATAAGGCCATCTCCACTCCAAGGAAGACACCAAAATCTAACATCAAAATGGTGTAATGAATAGTAATACACTAAATTTGGTGTGTTACTATTCATGCACCAAAAGTTGTAAAAAGACGACTTTGTTTATTTTCTTTTTAACATATTCCTTTTACGTGCTTCTCACAATTTGATTTATTTATATAATTTACTAAGTAATTAATTTAAAATATATATTACTTTACGCAAAATATATCATTACAAAGATTTTATTGAGACATTTAAAATGACATTAATATTGAATATAATATTAAATTTATTTTTAATATTTATTTATAATTCTTATTTATAAGGGTTATAAATTCATTAATAAAATATGTTAAGAATAAAAAGTAAATTTGAAATAAAAGATACGATACTGAATATTATTTAACTGAGAGTATTTATCCAAAAATCGTCTACCTTGGTACAAACCATTCATGATCCTCGATGCGCAAAAAAGAAGTTATTCGCGAAGATGCAAGAAGCATGTAGGAAGGATGTCGAGCGTGCATTTGAAATTCTCCAGTCACGATTTGCAATTATCAGGGGACCGACACATTTTTGAAAAAAATCCATATTACATGATATTATATCAGCATGCATTATAATGCACAATATAATAATTGAGGATAAACGTGGTACTTAAGCAGCCATACAAGATTAAAGCGAAAAGCTAGCCCCTGAAATTAATATTAATAGAGACAATACAATTATATTTTAAAAATTCCTTGCTAGACATAAGCAAATTAAAGATAAAGAAGCTCATTATGAACTTCGTAATCTACTGATTGAACATTTATGAGAACGATATGGTAATTCAGAAGATTAAATGTTAAATGTGCAATAAAAATATTATATTTGTGTATGTTATTAATTTATTGTTGCAATAATATTAATTATATTTGTTAAATAATATTAATTTAATATAAAGTATATATTAATTAATTAATAAAAATGATTTTATTTTAATTTTTATAAATAAATAAATAAAAATAAATCATTGTATAAATATAAATTAATTTAGTTAATAACTAAATTATTGTGGTATATTCTTTGAAAATAATTTGGTGTAAAAATTTAGTATAGAATAGTTGGAGTAACACCAAATTTAGTGTAAAAAAATTCTTAAAATATTTTCTTTTATACTAAATTTGGCTTAAAATTTTAGTAAAATGGTTGAAGATCACCTCAGGCCCAAGTAGTCTCCTATAGCGGGCGTGAATCACACGCGAAGCATTTTACCCTTTCTAATATTCCCACGGCGCCTTCAATTCTTTTTCATATTTCCATTTCCATTTCCCTTGTTCTTCTTCTCCTTCTACGATTCTATTCCCTAACAATCACTCGCTTCACCTTCCCCACCTTCTGTCCTTCTCCAGTTCTAACCAGACAGGTACTTCAATTCCTTCTTTGTATATGTTTCCTAATACCCTATTTAATCTTCAATTTCCTAGTGTTTTAGCTGTTGCTTGCGCTTTAATCCACAACCAATCCACCGTAAGCGCTACTTGAATCCCGGTGTTTTCAACTTTTTGTTCTTAGATTGAGCTTAATTTGCGATTCCGCTTAGTGGGTTCTTTGGTTGTTTGTGAATTTTAACTCTGGGACCTTAAATATTCGGTTTTGTAGTTTTTTTTAGGTGTTTTTATTTCATGGACTGCTATTTTTTTGATGGAGAATTTTTTTCCTTAAATTGTGCCTTCTTTTTTTTTTGGATAGGGAAGTCTAAAGGGTTGATCTCCTGTTTTGACAACTACACTCCAAGATGGTAAGTTCAGAGTTTATACATTCTTAGTTATAATGTCTTCCTAATTCTATGGATTTATTTAATGTGGTTGTATTTGAGTTGCTTGAGAGGCTCTCTGGTCCTTCGGTTTGGGTTAAACGTGTGATTCATGCAGCATGCTTGTGAGGAAGTACTTGCTAATTGTCTGGGTCAGGCTTCATCTAATTATTTTAGTTTTTGGAATATATCTGAATTATTTGATCATTGATTGGAATTGTACAAGATATCTGCAAATGTGCATCGCCTTAGTAAATGTAAATCTTTCCGTTTTGCAACAAGTGTTTCCTAAGGATTTCATTGATATATGTTTCCTAGTGTTGGAAGCACAGATGACATTCTGTGTGTCCTTAGTTCTGGTTTTACTGTTTATTTTCTGTATTTCATTAATTGCAGTTTTTTGACCCATACGGCTACCATGGGACCTCATTTGAGCAGACATATCGATGTTACCCTGCATCATTCATTGAAAAGGTAGTGTTTTTATCCTTTTAAGTTCTGTCAATTGAAAAACTATTTTGTTCAGGATCGACGTAGGGCTTGCCAATTTGCTTTTCTGGTTCCAATGCTTTAAATTTAATGCTTCATTTATTGTTTCTAGTTTTGTACTAGAGTCCACCCTCAACAGTGAGAAAAACACGAAATTGAGAAGTTTAATTGATTAATTTATTTTGGTTGTATAAGGGTTTATGATCTCTTTGATAGTTTTACTCCGTTTTGTGTTTCGCAATGCTTGCTGCTAAAAGATCCATTCAGTACGCTTTCTTTGATACTGATGTTTGTTTTATTTTTCTTTCCCTTTTCCTTCTCTTCTTCAATTGCTTGCAGCCTCAAATTGAAAGTGGTGATAAAAGTAAGCCTTAGATCTTTTATGCTTTTTTGTTATAATTTTTATGTTTATATCTTTGTTTTGACCTTATTCATTTTCTTGTTGCAGTCATAATGCCACCTTCAGCACTTGATCGCCTTGGTCTGTTGCATTTTGTATTTTATTGGGGAATCTTGTAAAAGTGCTTTAGACTTGAATTATTCTAACAGTGGGATGTAAACTTGCAGCATCTCTGCATATTGATTATCCAATGCTGTTTGAGCTTCGGAATGACGCTGCTGAACGAGTGTCTCATTGTGGTGTCCTGGAATTTATTGCTGAAGAAGGGATGATATACATGCCATACTGGGTAGTCATGACAATGAAGTTTTCTTTTGTGCTTTTATTTTTTTTGCTTGGCTGTGTGTAAATCATTTAAGCTTGTTGATAAGTCCTTGATTTGTTGTTTTATAGTTATTTTTTTTCCTTTTTTTAGATGATGGAAAACCTGCTTCTACAAGAGGGAGACATAGTACGAGTGAAAAATGTTGCTCTTCCAAAGGGAAGATATGTTAAACTGCAACCTCACACCAAGGACTTTTTGGATATCTCAAACCCTAAAGCTATGTAAGCATGCTGTTATATTTGATTATTTCTGTGACATGTTCGCCACTTTAGCTAGATATTGCCATTACTTTAATTGCATTATTTAGGTGTGATCGTTGTGGATAGAAAGATCAATTTGATTCCACTATCTTAACAAATGAGCTATCCAATCTGCCAGCTGGAGTTATATTGCCTAGGGGATTGATAGAAATAAGTATAGAATTCCGGAAAAGGTAGCGTAACTTTTAGTCTCTCATTAGTCTGTCACCGTCACTCTAACTAATGATTGTGAAAAAGATTGACAGACACCACGTCCATGTCAAGGTCACATTTGAATGTTCCTTACTATCCTTATTTACAATAAAAAGGAAATAGACATGTCATGGTACTTGTTGAATGCAGTTCTTTTCTCTTGCAGATTAGAAACAACACTGAGGAATTATTCCTGCTTAACCACTGGGGATAGCATTATGGTTGCATATAACAACAAGAAATATTACATTGATATTATAGAAACCAAGCCATCAAATGCAATAAGTATCATTGAGACAGACTGTGAGGTGGACTTCGCACCTCCCTTGGATTACAAGGAGCCCGAGAGACCTGCTGCTGCAATATCTTCAAACAAGCAACCATCTCAAGGTGAGTTCTCATCTATGCTCTTTGCCTGTGATAGTATATTGGGGACCTTAAAATCTTTAACATGTTTCTAACATGGAATTCTTTACATGGGAGCACAAATATTGCATAATTCTTAGTGTAATTCACTTTACTAAACCTTCATAAGCTTGCTTCTTTTTTCACTCTCTTTTTTGTTTTTTTGGTATTGGGGCCGGTGGTAGGAAAAGTAGTGTCTGCAACCAATTCTTGTTGTATAACAGCAGTGAAAATTGCTTCCTGTCTGAAACAGGAGTAGGAGAGAAGTGTCGAGGGATGCGGGCTGGATCCAAAATATTGACAGACGAGTCTTTATCCATTTGCTTATTTCTAAGGCATTGACTTTTATTTCGTCGTGCAGCTGAAGAGTTTCCAGATGAGATTGAGCCAAAATTCAGCCCCTTTACAGGAGCAGGAAGACGCTTGGATGGCAAACCTTTGACGTACCAACCTCCACCAGTTTCTTCACCAGGGCGTAGGGACAAGCAACCTTCTGTTGCCGATGGTAGTGGGCAACCCTCAGTTGGCTCTACTTCGCAAAGTACAGCACGTCAGTCGCAGGGAAAACTCGTCTTTGGATCTAATGTGAGTCGGGCTCCAAAAGAAACCCAAAAGGTGCCCTTTTCTTCTATCTTCCATCATTATGACCCAAAATGCTGACACTGATGATATGTAGTCGACCGTTTTGTTTGTCTGTTTTTGACTCAAATTAACTGTTTCTTTGATGCTGCAGGAAGCTGGAAAAGAAATTAAGCCAGAACTCCCTAAAAAGGAGGAGCCAAAATTCCAAGCCTTCACAGGGAAGAAGCACTCTTTGAGGGGTTGATTGTGCCATTTGATAATTGGTGCCATTAACTTGTACTTCCATGTTTATGATGTTCTTTCTGACTTAGCTAAAGAATTACAGATCTATGTATCATCAATAGATGGAGAAGTGGACTCTGATATGGAAGAGAATAATATACACTGTTAACATCTTCTCCCAAGCATTGAAGGTCCTTTTCACTTCATTCTTATAGAGATGGAATGATGACTAGCCAAAATAACTTACCTGATTGTGCATGAAAATGCCAAAATTCTCACAGGATTATTGAATTATGGTGTTAAATGTGGTTGGATTCCTCTAGCTATTGCAATGGCAAGTTGTTTTTCTTTTATACTGCGAAGACGACGTTGGAATGTTAATTCACTGAAGTGTAGATTAAGTTCATTATATGGTCCAGATGAATCCATAAAAACCTGAGAGCTTAAGGGCAATGATCTTAATTGAAATTTGTGTGTTATTTTGTTCTAGATCTTGAATTGCAGTCTCCACGTGTAACTATGTCTATGGTTAAAAATAATACTTTGGAAGAACGAATATAAGGGAAAATAACAACAAATGAATTCAAAATTGAAGTTTCCTTCGGGCCTGGGCCAGCTATTCCCTCAAATGTATTAGCGTTTGAAACCTTTACTCGACCCGATCCGGCCCAAACAAGATCCATTTATCACTAATACCATAATACCATGTCCCAAGGTCGCTGCTTCTGTGTATATCGCAGCCTGAAACGATAAAACACAATATGGCGGCGACGATCATGCAGTGGTGCAACTCGGCGGCGAGACGGGCGATGGTGGCTCCGCGGTCGACTATACTCTCTTCACCACCGTCCTCGACTTCGGTGCCGATACTTTGCGGTAGAGGAGACAAGAGAACGAAGAAAGGGAAGAGATTCAACGGATCGTACGGTAACGCGAGACCCAAGAAAGAAAAGAAGATAGAGCGGATTAAAGATAGAGTTGAAGTCCCTAGGTCCACTCCTTGGCCTCTTCCTTTTAAGCTCATCTAATTAAATTTGTATACTTCTACTCTTTTGTCTTATAGTCTATAAAGGTGCTTTCTTGGAGAATTTGGATTCTTAGCTTTTGGTTGGAATTGGAGTTGCGTGCTTTTTTAATGATGTTTGTTTTAATGGGTCTCAGGCGTTTACTTGCGTTAAGTCGTTTTAGCATGTTAAATATGTGTGCTTTGAATAGTTGCCAGTCTGTGTTGAGTTTGGTGTTTCTCTGGTTTGATTCGACATGGTTTGATTAGCTGCTTAGTTTTTAGTTTCTTGTTTTGTGATGAAGCAGCCTAGGAGTTGGTGTTGACTGATAATGTCGGATTGTAGGCCTTGTGACCATTTAGTCTAGTTTCATAGTTAGGAATCAGATGAGCAGTTGTCACTAGTTAGCAGAAGTTAAATTGGCATGTTAAGATTGGAGAGCAACGATTTTAGCACCAACATGACCTCCTCATCATTGTCCATTTGTGTAGTTTTATATGGTGAAGTAGCAGAGTGCAGCTCTCAATTAGACAGAATGTAGCTCTCAAGTAGACAGAATGAATTAGTACTGGACTTTGTGTTTTGTCATCACAGTGATGAGGAGTGTGTTTTAAGACAGGCTAAGGATCCTGGATTTTCTTTGGATTGTTATCATTATTACACAAAATGGTGCTAGGATGCCTGATGTAGGACAGCTTAGAGGTTGGGTGTTTAGGATATTTCGGTGGGTTAATAATAGGAATTGAAGGGTAGATTTCTAGGAATCACACCTAGAAGAAAATAACCTAAGTTTCACACCTAGGGTTCTTAGGAGTCACACCTAAGAAAAGATTGTTTCACACAATCAAAGTAGCATAAAAGCTTGAAAATTTATTAAGCAAATCTGTTCTGAAAATAAAGCATAACATGAGCTTTATATAGAGCTACTTGTTATCCTAATATGAAAAGGATTCTAATCCTAATTAAGAAAGTATAACTATCTAGGAAAAACATAACTAATCCTATTTAGATTAGGAAAACCAAATAAATCTAGAACTAGAACTACTAAAACAGAAATATAATTATTTCAGAAATTCCAACAATTCTGGAATTTACTAAAATACCCCTGAATATGCTATTTTGCATTCTGCATCAGATATATTACAACAAATGGTAATTTCAATACAAAATTTGCAGCTTTCGTTTTAGTAATAACATGGGCAACAACTACACTTCTATCAAGATTCTATTGTATAAATGATACTCAAATTCAAAATGCAGTCCTTCTAAATAAGGAAAATATAAGCATACAAAGGACCGCTTTTAAATCCATGACTAAAGATTTTATGTACAATGCACCAAAACTTTTTTCTTTTTTGACAAGTCTTCAAGATAGTAATTGAAGAATAAAAAACATCCTCTCCAAAAGACAATAAAAGAAGAATTTATGTCGTAAAAAGAATAGAAGATATGTCAATTAGTTAATAAACTCAAAAAAAACTGAAAAATCTAGGCTGCTGGATGTTCGTTAGGTTGGTGGAGTTCAAATTCCAGGTCTGAAATTCCAGTATAGGCTGCTGAATTTCAGATTAAGGAAATTTAGATTGGAATTGTGGGAATCTTAGGAAAGAAAACAAACAATAGACAATTATTGGAATCACTCCAAGCATCTACGAATCACTCTTAAAAGAAAGGACCAAACTTTCTACTTTAAGAACCAAAAATTGTTGAGAAAATCAGCCTTAATATTATTGAAAAGTTGATTACATATATGTAGTGAAATTCTTAGAACCCTAATCATAATAGTAAAGGGATTTAAGATTTGCAAAATAGAATTGAATCCTCCTCTAATGAGGATTATTTATTCTTAAATAAATTCAAGTCCAAACAAAATTAGAACAATATAGTTACAATATTAGTTCATATCTGGCAAGGGAAATTTGATATGCATTGAATATGATAAATTTGTCCTTGACATTATTCACATGAACAGTTCATAAATAATGCCACTCGACTCACTCTTCAATCCTACCAAATTATAGCTTATTGATCTACCATCTTTTATTTTGCTTATAGACTTTAACTTATTCTGCATCGAAACTCTTAACAGTAATTTGCTCTCGTTTGGATAGAGATCAGCCACACATACTTGAGGAAGGAGATGGAATTGCCACAAGGAAATGTTTATAGATATGAAGTTATATTTGTGCAATATTTCTTGCTTTCTTTTCTCAAAATCAATTGATGTCATTTAGCTTCCAATGATAATTCCATCTTGCCCTATTCAAATGGTCAAGAAATATATGCTTCTTATCCTCATACAGGAGTAGAACACTGCAGAGAAATTAGTCTCAATCCAACAAGCTTTCTTTTTAAGATTATTTCCAGCAACCCTGGTGTAGAGTTACAGTTGTTTGAAATTCTTGTTTGCTTTCTCACCACCAGATAAAGCAGCAACCACATCTCAAACTCTAAATTGCTATACAATTTGCCCAGCTAAACATAACAACAAACTCTTTTCAATCTTAGCACCAAATATCAGATACCAAACCCATCAAAAGCACACAACTCAAACTCTAACTTCCTAGATATTCTCCTAAATTCTAAATCTTGACATTATCATCTAACCATTTCATTTAAAGCATCAACAAGTTATAGCAATAACTAGTAAGGACATGACAGCATAGCACTAATAAATATTCCCAATCCCTAGTCACAAAACCACTTTCCTTTAGATGGAATACTTATTCTATTAATGCAGAAGAGCTTAGAATTTATAAATGGAATAAAAGAGGACAAATCACTGCACCACAATTTGGGGGAATGAATATTGTAAGTTGGTGCGATAGCAAGGACTGTCAATGACTTTAAGTTTTCCTTACTAGATAGGAACTAATACTAAGTTACATATCTTGTCCTAATCTGTTGAAATTGTTTTTATCCTTATTTGATTAGGATTCAAGTCTATATTGGGTGTCTTAGTTGGGAAACCCTTTGCTACTAGAATTATGGTACGAAGAGTTTCCTATATGTATCCAAACTTTCAATGGAAGATAATTCATCTACATTTTTTGAGTTTTCAAACTAGAAAATGTGATGTTTTCTTATAAGAGTAATTCTTAGACCCTAACTATGATTACTATAAATACTCATTATTTGTTTCCTTCACTAAAATTCAAACAATTCCAGCCTGAAATTCAGCAAGCCAAAACTCAAATTCCAGCAACCTATATTGAAGATCCAGACTTGACACTCAAATTCCAGCTGACCTATGAAATCCCAACAGCCAATATTTTTTAATTACTGCGAGTTTTAGCAACTAGTTGATATCTCTTCTATTCGTCCTACATCACCTGCTAAGTGATATTAAAAGCAGCATGAATAATACCTTGCTTTTGAGTAGAACATAGGAACAAGAATAAATATTAGGACTCAGCAGTTCATATAGACTAGTGATAATTTCTTGTTACTTTTTCTTGAATGAGTGAACATGAAGTTGTTTAGGATAATAATGAACAGGCACAAATAAAAACTCGATATCAGCTGTATTAGATGTAATCCAAACAAATAATTAGAAGTAGGATTCAGCAGGAACCGCACCAGAACTTCCCAGTGGAAGCAATAATTTCCAAAATGCGTCTACAATCATCTTTTTCGTCAATCTCAGGTCTCTTTTCTGTATCCCTAAGACCACATTTCAAAGGCACTTCAGTATACACTATCTCAAAAACACAAAATGTACATACTACTTCAATAAAGTAGAACTTAAGTCAGTGGCAAAGACCAAAAGAGTAGATTCAGAAGAATCCACCAAACAAGGTGAACATTAACCATAGAAAGAAAACAATTCTCACCACTAAAACAAGTAGCTAAGACGTAGAAGTAGCAAGCTTATAAAAAAGAGTTCTATATAGCCTTGAATACAGAAAGATCCGTCACAATATCATGAACAATAATATCGACTTGATTCTTGGCAGTTTTCGTATATCAACCTGCACAAGGTTTTTACTACCTAACATAATTCTTTAACAAGAAAGTCTCACATTATTAAAAACAAGAGAAGAAAATATAAGCATAAACACTGTTTACTGCACACGCTGAAGAACTAACTGAATAGTCAAATTTCTAACACAACTGAAAATATTTACATCTACAAAATGAAATTATTTTTCCATTCAGATGTATCCTACCAAAGAAAATAAGCAACAAAATAACATTGATAAATGAATTCATGCATTACTTTGTTTTAATCTAAACAAAAGGAAAGTTAAAGAGTAGTAGTGGTAGTGGATCTGAGTATAATCAAGGGACAAAACCAAAAAGAAATCATAATCAACTGAAAAACAATATCTGCATTCTATAATGGTAACTAGGAGAAAACATAGAATTAGCACCATTTAAACCAAAGCTATTCCAGTTTACGATCAGAATAGTATCAGCAATGAGTTCCATCTTGCATTGCAATGTCACCAGAAATCCATGCCATAATTCAAAGCATGGGGGTATTTGTTTCACATATTATTTAGCTGCCACAAAAAGATTGGCATATATTCAAAGAATCAAGATTCATGGTCAAGAGGCTACATAAAGCTTCTTAGTAAGTTCTAACTACAGACAAGCTTACTTCCAAAGAAAAAGCGCACAAACACGGATGACAACGATGCAAACCCGATCATAGTAGTACAGAATCCCTAAAGTCCAAAAACTGAGACCTAAAAAGCGTGAAAAGGAAGGCCCGCTCCGAATAATCCGAGGGGTTTCTTCATTTAAAGGACTCTTTGGCTTTCGTGCATCTGTCATTACCAGCCGCAAATTACCCTCATCCCAAAAGAAAACCCAAAAACAGAAAAAAGAACAAAATTAATCACAAATATTAAATCATACACTTAGAATCCTCTCAAATTTACACTTTCTTGAGGTATCAACATAGAGATTGGCCCACATACCCACAATCTACTGAATAAACCCTAAATCTGAAGCTGAAGATTTTTCGAAATAAAAGGAAAGGAAAAAGCGAGGAGGGGAACAAAGTGGCTACTCATAACAATCCATGAAAAGAAAAATTCCTGAAAATACTTGGCACGAGAAGCACAAAGTTGACGAGCAACCAAGAAAAACTTCTTGAACTTAAACAAAAACCATGGGAAACGCAAGTAGAAGTAGAGGGTAGTATACCCATCATGAGGTAGCGTACTGTCGTCGACGACGTTTGATGAAAAAATTGGGTGGTCTGCATTTTCAGTCTCCATTGCAACCGCTGCAACTATCACCAGCCACACCTACTCACAGAGTGGCAGTAGAAAGAATAGACTCGGACCTATGGAGAAATTATTTTTATCTCATCACAATTAAAATTGTAACTTTGGATTAATTGATATGTGTTCTTTTTATTAAAGGTAACTTTATATTTAGTGCCTGAGCTTATTTCAGTAAAGTTTTTGTCAGTAGAGTTTTTATCAGTAGAGCTTTTCTGAGAAGAGCTTTTCTAAGAAGCCAGTTGACTGTTTGGTTGTCAATTAAAAAAAACAGCTTTTTTGAAAGAACTTCATACAGTAGACTGTTTGGCAACATAAAAATAAAAAGCACTTTTATTAATTTTAATTTTTAACTATACTTTATTTTGTAATAAAAATTATTTATGCTTATAAATAATATT
>JAOTAY010000191.1:39916087-39930100 GCA_025629805.1 Erythroxylum baracoense
GATGTAAACCTGTAAAGTATACAGTATATAACTGTACAATATATCAGTGGACTATTTTGCAAATGTTAAAAATTTCAGGGACTATTTTATAAATATAAAAAATTACCCGAAACGGTACCCGGTATTGACCGGTACTGGTATAATACCGTACCAGAACTTAATCCGATACCAAATCCAGTACAGTATTCGCAACTTTAAAATTTACTACAAAATAAGAGAATACATAAGAAAAATCTTCTACATGCAGGAAAAAGATGATGTATTTTTTATGTACTTGCTAGAAAACATAGGAATGGTTTCTTATTATTAATTAAATAATAATTACTATTAATTAAATAATAATACAAATATTCAATATTTACTTATGAAATAACTTTTCATATCAAATACCTAAAATCTAAATATAATAAATATAAAATATTTGTTTATTTGCTTATTTATTTTTATAAAATATAATAAAAACTTAAAATATAAGTAAAAAAAAATATATCCGGAAATTATCAACCCAACGAAATGACAAACGAGACCAAACGGTTTTCCTCGACTCCGGACTCCGGAGTCTCGACCATAGGTTGAATCCGATCGTGTTGGGTTCATGTCTGGAACCTTATCTTTGTGACAAGACAAGTGAGACGAATCTGGCTTGTATTTGCTCAAAAGTCAAAATCAAAGATTCCTTCTCCACATAAGTTATGGGTGGCGTAAATCGAAAGAAAGGAGTATATCCATTTTTGTCCCCACTCTCTATTGTCCCTAGTCCCTACACTTTCTACTAGGTTCACTGTCTAATCAAAATGGCCCTCTCCACTTTGACTTTCTAAGATCTAGTTGGTTAGGTTTCTGCAAAACGCAAATTTGCTACACCTCTAGTCCAGCTGGAGTCCTTTTTCTTATCCCCAATTTTTAATTTACAAGTCTGCTTACATTTCCATTACAAGAGAACCACGGATAGTTCAAATGGTCAGGAGAGATTCTTAATAACCTTCGTGGGTTTGGGTCTATTTTCGAATTTGGAGGTTTAAAACTTCTCAGTCTTTAATAATCTAAAATTTTAAATAATTACTTGCAGTCCATCTTTTAATTTTGAATTGGGTAAGCAATAACATTTTTATCAATGAAATTTATACTTATTTTTTAATAAGCATTAAATAAATAATTGAGTATACATATGGCCGTTCCTGATATTTTATAGGTCCTGAACAAAATTAAAAAAAGTTTCTTATTTTTACCTATTTTTGAGCCCTCATAATGAATAAAGAAAACAAAATATAGATCTTTTTTGTTGTTCTTTATGAAGTCAAGAGTAGGTCCTATTTTATTTCATTTTATTTTTTATAAAAATAAAAATAGGCTCTATTTTATTATTTATAATGATGGGCCATAGGCGGGTGCCCGCCCTGCCCATACCCAGGACCAGCCCTGAGTATATATAATAATTCTTATATCATATAATTGATGAATTAGTGATTCAAAATCTTTGCATTTTTCTTCAGTATCTCTTGACTAAATATATTTTTAATTAATATAAGTTGCAATACTCTTCGTCTCAATCTATATCTTTAATATTTTAAGTTAGAGGACTTTTAAAAAGATTTATTTTATCATTTAAACAACTCTAGCAAAGGTTATTGAATAAAAAATTATTTAACAAAAACTCAAATTATATAGTTCTAAAAAGAAAATTATTAGATTCTTATATACCAAAATCAACTTTGAGAAGTTCAAACATAAAATAGGGTATAAAGAGATACACGTTTAATTAAATGTGTATGTCGGAGGCATTATTTTGTAGGTCTAAAGATTTATAGAGCAAGAAAGACAAAAAAAGTTATAACTCTTCGACGAAATTCGGTTTGAGACTATTTAGCTAGGGAGTCACAATCTTAAAATTACGGCTATGTTTGGCAAATAATAGATTGTATTAGCTGTTAGCTGATAACAGATAATATCAGTTGTTTATTAAAATTGTTTTATAAAATTAGTTAATTAACATTAAATGTTTATGTGTAAAATGAATTATAAGGACATGACTTAAAATCTCATAAGAAATTAGGTTTGAGATATTTAATTTCATAAAAATTATGTTTAGAGCTATAATAAAATATAAAACATATAATGATAATAACAACAACAAAATCATTAACATAAATTAAGAAAATTATATATTTTAATTTAATTAATAATATTTTATTTAATTATAATAATAATTATTATAATTAAGAAGTAGCAAGTGTCACAACAGTGACATTCTTATCAACCCGTGACATTTCCTCTTTTCTTTTTTATTTTTTAATAATTGAAAATCTCAATAATGAATAAAGGACACAATTTTCAACCCAACAAAATTTTTTCAGTTGCTTCTTAAAAATGCTCTTATAGAGAAAATTTTAAAAAGTCAATTGATTAGATTGAATAAGCCAATCTATTAGTTGATAAATCAACAAAAAATCATATATTTTAATTTAATTAATAATTATTTTATTTAATTATAATAATTACTATTATAATTGAGAAGTAGCAAGTGTCACAACGGTGACATTCTTATCAACCCGTGACTTTTCATCTTTTCTTTTTTTACTTTTTAATAATTAAAAGTCTCAATTACTATTAAAAAAAATAAAGGGCACAATTTTCAATCACACAAAATTTTATCCGTTGCTTATCAAAAACTCTTTCTATAGAGAAAATTTTAAAAAATCAATTGATTAGATTGAATAAGCCAATCTATTAGTTGATAACTAAACAAAATAATTAGCTATTTGACATAATGAATCAGATAACACCCTCTAAAATACTAAAAAATGGATTGAATAAGCAATCCATCTGTTGATAATAAAATAAAATAAAATAATTAAATATTTAACATAATGAATCAGCTAATACCCTTTAAAACGCTAAAAAATGGCTGAAGCGCCGTCTAAGGACGGGGCTATAACTTTACTCCACCAACGCAAGTCTCTCTTCAACTTTGAGGAAAAGACTGGAGGTTCTCTTGAGTTCAACTTCCATCGGCAAGAGGCTTTGTGCTTTTCCACACTACGAAACACCAAGAAGAAGGTTATTTTACTCCGACACGTATTGTCTGATTCTTGGTATCGAACATTTTGCTGTCACCACTGCTTTTGAACCTGGTCAAAATTGGACGACTGCCTTCTCTTAAAAGCTTCGAGTGTGGACCAGCCAAAGCCAATCCTTGGTTTTCCTTACTCAAGTGGGAAAGTTCAGTTCGTCCAATATAAAAAATGTTTACTGAAGACCATTCTTGGTAGTTCAAATCTCCTAAAACCTAGAACTAACTTAGACGCTTCTTGCACTCTTTACTGTTTGCGTCACAGCCTCACCCTGTCCTCTATCGCCCCCTCTCCCTTGCTTCTCCAACCTCAAAAAGTTTCTTTCCAATCTATCCGCAATACTTCAATGGCCGCCACCACCTCCAATCTTTCTTCCCTTACAAACCCTCCCTTCTCTTTGAAATCTAACACTCAGATATCACGGAAAGCTCCAAGCTTTCTTCTCCCCAAAACCCTGCATAAACCCTCCAGTATCATTGACAAAAACAACCTTTCTCATTCCGAGAAAACATACAGCTGTTGTTCTTCAAAAAATCCTATTTCTGGTCATGTCTCTGCAAAAGAAGAAAACCCAGATGATCATTCTTTCAATTCTTATTTTGATGATGACGATAAGCCCCGTGAAGAGTGTGGTGTTGTAGGTATATATGGAGACCCTGAGGCCTCTCGTCTTTGCTATTTAGCGCTTCATGCTTTGCAGCATCGCGGTCAAGAGGGAGCTGGTATCGTTGCGGTCAACAACAAGGTTCATCAGTCTATTACTGGGGTTGGGTTGGTTTCAGAAGTCTTTAACGAATCTAAGCTGAACAAACTACCAGGTGATCTAGCTATCGGTCATGTTAGATATTCTACGGCAGGGTCTTCAATGCTTAAAAATGTTCAACCTTTTGTTGCTGGCTACCGGTTTGGATTTGTTGGTGTTGCACATAATGGAAATTTAGTGAATTATAGGAAATTAAGGGTTATGCTTGAGGATAGTGGCTCAATTTTTAACACCAGTTCTGATACAGAGGTTGTTTTGCATTTGATAGCTATATCAAAGACTAGGCCCTTCTTTTTGAGAATTGTTGAGGCATGTGAGAGGCTTCAAGGTGCGTATTCTATGGTGTTTGTGACGGAGGATAAGTTGGTTGCGGTGAGAGATCCTTTTGGGTTTAGGCCTTTGGTTATGGGAAGGAGGAGAAGTAATGGAGCAATTGTGTTCGCCTCTGAGACTTGTGCTCTGGATTTGATTGATGCTGAATACGAGAGAGAGGTTAATCCTGGAGAGGTTCTTGTTGTTGATAAGGATGGGATTCAGTCACTTTGTCTGATTCTTCATCCTCGACCAAAACAGTGCATTTTCGAGCATATTTACTTTTCCCAACCAAATTCAGTAGTATTCGGTCGGTCAGTTTATGAATCGAGGAGTATTTTTGGTGAAATACTTGCCACTGTAGCCCCTGTTGAATGTGATGTAGTAATTGCTGTACCAGATTCAGGGGTGGTGGCTGCACTTGGTTATGCGGCTAAAGCAGGAGTGCCATTTCAACAAGGATTGATAAGGTCACACTATGTAGGCAGAACTTTTATTGAGCCTTCACAAAAGATCAGAGATTTTGGTGTGAAACTCAAGCTCTCACCAGTGAAAAGGAAGAGGGTTATGGTTGTTGATGATTCGATTGTGAGAGGAACTACCTCTTCAAAAATTGTTAGGATGCTTAAGGAGGCTGGTGCCATAGAGGTCCACATGAGGATTGCTAGTCCACCAATGATTGCTTCTTGCTATTATGGGGTAGATACACCTAGTTCCGAGGAATTGATATCTAATAGAATGAGTGTGGAAGAGATTAGGGAATTCATTGGTAGTGATTCCCTTGCCTTTCTACCTTTTGATAGCTTGAAGAAGTTATTGGGAGAAGATTCTCCCAATTTTTGTTATGCCTGCTTCTCTGGAAATTATCCAGTTAAGCCTACTGAAGAAAAAGTGAAAAGGGTCGGTGATTTTCTGGATGATGGCCTTTATGGAAGTATTGATTCCATTCATGGAGGCTGGGTTCAAGGCCCTCAAAATGGGAATGTTGGGAATGCAGATAAAGTTGAAGCAGCTCAAATTCAGGATGTACGGAAAGTTGGTCTATAATGTACAATGGCTAACACGATTGATGGGCACTGTGTGTTTGCATTTGAGTTATAAGCCTCCTCAATAATCTACCTGGAGATTCGACATGCACCCCTCCCTAGATAAGCTCCAAAAATCTAGAACTGAGCTGTCTTTTTTTGGTCCTGCAATTTTGGCAGTAGTTATTTTAAGGAGCATTCTTCTTTTCCTTCCAATTTGATTCCAGTAAATGACAGCGTATGAACTGTCTCTATATGTGTATTTTTCTCAACATGCGATTTATATACATGATTCTATACCAAAATCCCAGTTCTGATTCTTGTGCTGGTCTTGATTCTTCTGTTTGTTTTCCCGTTTCTCCTTACTCTCCATTGTTTTATCCAGATGTCCAGGCATCAAGCATTTAGTTGAAACTTAAATTTGCAACCTTAGCAGACACTAAGATAAAACTTACAGCCTTAGTGGACACTATCTTCTTCTTCATTTGTTTTCTTTATACGATACCTAAACTACTTGATGACAGGCAACCACAGCAATTCAGTTCAATTCAATTCTGTGTCATGCCTTTATATAACTCAAAGTCACTAACAGTCCAGTAAGAGGTTTTAAAGCTAGAGCATAAGCATAAGAGAACTTCAGGTGCATGCTTATTAACTTGACCTTATATGCAAATGCCAAAATCAAATATTATATCTAAAAAAAAAAGACTAATTTAACTGCAAATTATTTTCATTGACTGGAAACTACAGCGATCAATGAACAACTTAATGGATTTGCTCTAGTGTGTCTTATGGTTATAGCCACGTACTTAAGGTGCGTTCCATATAATTCAGATTACTACATGCAACATTTTCCATTAAAAAGAAAAGCTTATATTTAATTTAGCCTACCAAGCGGCGACGTATTATTGAAATCGGTTTGATTGCATACCAGGCACACGATCACGAGTGCACTCGAGCTACATTGCTACACTCTAGTGCACTGGATAACACTAGATACAAACTTCGGCCATATATATAGCAGCCACAAAATAGTTGGTCTCGACTTTCGTTTACTGTAAAATCAAATTCTAGGGTTCGTTAGATTTGCATTACCAGAAGCTCATTTCTTGTTCGATCCCTAAATCCTCGCTAAACCTTGACAATGACGCCGCCTCCGGGACCGTACTCCGGCACCAGCACTCTCGCGCTGGTAATTTTTCATTTTCTCCCGCGTTTGGTTTCCTGCAAAATGCAAGAAACCAAGAAATGGAAAATGAAAGTGATAGTTATTTGTTATCTATGTGTTTCTGTAACATAATCTTGTAATTGAAGCTAATTGGAGCTAAATCGTTCACTCTGAATCTAATGATCTCCTTTTGTTCTGATTAAGTTCTGATTTGTCATTTCTTTTTTTAACGAATAGGAATGAAAAATTATGCAACAAAAAGTTTTATTTTGTATGGTTATGTTATGGTTGATTGTTAAAATTCAACATATGGGTGTTTAATTTCTGGGTTGTTGGTATTCTAGGTGGCTCGTGTATCGGCTTTCTCATTTGGCCTCGTTTATGGCACTATGAAGCTCAAGTATCTCAAGGTGCTCTCTTACTAATTTTTTCTGCTTTTGACCCTAAGTATATCCGAGTGTTTTGATCAGTTTGTTGTGAATTGCACTTATAATTTGTATGATGATTACTTTTTTGGTGATTTTTCGATTCCCATTGCTGTAATCCATCTTAAGCTTCGGAATCGAGTGGAATCCTTTTTTAATGTTTGTATTTTTGAGTACAAAGTTGGAAGATTTTATGCTGAAAATGTTCTTATTTCACAATTGATAGAGTTTAATCAACAAAGAGTGTAAAATGGCCTGCTGGTTTAGATCGTACTTTGAACTGATGTGTGAAAATTAGGGGAAAAACATCTTCGGAAGGAGAATTCTGGTTCCGCTTTTTTTTGCTTTGATTCTCCATTCTTCAGCTGCCTGGTACATGTTTGATATTTTGTTGAAAGCATTTTCTTTACATGTATGTATATGTTTTCTTTGGGTTGACTGGGGTTAGATCCTAATTGTTTAGCACATCTTTTAGTCTTCTTTTTGGCATTTATTTTGCGGTTCTTTTCAAATTAATTGGTATATAGTTGGAAAATAGAATGCTCTTGATCTTTTATAGCCTTGCTTAAGCTATCCAAGCTTGGAAATGAACTGACCATTACTTGGTTCTGTAAATGCAGATGAAAGCAAAGTCTCAGAAGAAAGCTGAAGCGAAGGCTCATCAGTGAAAGAGATGATTTCAGGGGAAATTGGGTACAATATTGAGGTGGCACGGAAATAATGCATATTGATGGATTTTACCAGCCATTAATTCTGGTGATAAGCTTCTGCCTTTTTTTTTTCTTTCTTTTTTTGAATCACAGCGTTCTGCAGTTTTAAGTTTTTGTCTAATCTTATGAGAATTCGTATATTTTGTTAAACCATATTTCGGAATAGTTCTTTTACTGACAAATGGATAATTTTTGGAAGATTAGATCTTCCTTTCGCTGAAATAATAGAGATCTTGATCGCAACTGGTCGTGGAATTCCTTCCTAAGTTCCAGCGAAGATAACGATTCACTAGAAACATTGTCGATTAGTGCATGGCAACGAACTATCCAAAATATATTATGATTACGTGTATAATACTGTTAAGCATATTATGATAAACGAGTGGAAATTTGTTCAGTCAAAAGACATTATAAAAAAAGCTAAATAATAATAAAATAATAAAATGGAGCAAACATAAGTTTGTTAAATCTGATTCACTTAAAATTCTTTATTTTTATTTGAGAATCTTAAAAATATCATTTCAATTCTATTTCTATGTTCTGTTTGTAATGAAAAACCTAAAACAGTGCGGCCTTGATTAACTAACTGTGGCCTTTTTACGGGTCGATGCGGTCTGTCTTGCGAACCTTGTTTGTGGACTACTATCCCAAACTTCAGATCGTTTCAATTACAGTGCATGAGATATAACTGTCCCCAAAGATGACAAATAGGCCCTCAAAATTAATGGGTCAGATCTGAATTGATCAGGCCTTGAACCTATTCTTTCTGAAAAAATCTAGCTTTGGATTAAGTTTAGACTTAGGCTGCTCAGGTCCGGCTCGCTCCTACGCTTGACATTTATAAACAAAAACACGTCGTTTTTTTATTTAAAAAAACATTGTCAGACTATGTTGGGGTTGGGCTGGACTTTTTCAGGTCTAGTCATGCTTGGGTCTGCTGCCTCATTATAGGCTGCTTTTGCTTGCACTCTAAACAAGACAAACAATACTCTAAATTGTTATTTTTTTATTAATAGAATAAATTATATTTTAAATTAAAAATATATATTATATATATTTTTTGTTTTTTAAACAATTAAATATTTTATCCTCTTATGGGATCATGGTTATGTCGTGTTGAATGGACGTGAGAATTCACCCTCTGTAACATACCTCCTTCAAACTGGTCTTGATCGTTATCGGATTTTAAAGAACCCTGCAAATGTCTACTTGTATTGTATGAAGTTGTGACACATTCACTTTCTTTCCTCCATGACCAATGGATAATTAAACTGCTTACTTGCTCTTCTAGCTAGTTGTCTTGTGCTAGAGCACATGTATGCCTATCATCCCAAGGCCATGCATAATCCATATGTTAATCAAAACGACAACCAATATTAAACGACTAAACTTATGGTAGTTGAACGTTCCTTACATATGACAGCAAAGACGGTTTTCAAAAGCTGCACTCCACTGCAAAACCAACCAGCCAACCGCGTAGACAGAACCCAGTGTTAGAAGTTGGAAGACCAAATGGGTATTTTATTGGGCTTTTGTTTCTGCTACCTTCTCAGACTACTTCTAATTGTTTTCAACTCACTTCAAATGGCTTTGTTATGATTCTCAATTAAAATATAGTAACCACATCCCTCAAATGATATTCGATGCTTCAAGCCGCCTTCAACTGTTCACCTGTATCTGGCTTCTTCAGTTCCTGTAGTTCCTCTACTAACTTGTGACTTTTGCTCTGTCGGTTTATCTTGGACATGATACCTTTTTTTAAGCTTCATTCCTATGTACAAGTTAGAACACTGCCACATTAGAAAGAACTCAAATCTACATTAAGATTTTGGCTCTGACACCGGAGTTTTTTTAACTCAACATTCGAAGAAACATATCATACTTGTTAACATCTGCAGAAATTTGCAATAATTTATTTCTATTTCAAACTGAAAGGTTTTAGAAAGGTTGTCAGCATATTTTTTCCTTTCTGTTTCATCTTTTTGTCAGAATGTTTAGATAAGGAGATTAGAGAATCAAACTGTTATAATCCGAGTTTAAAGACAGATTCAATATCAGAAAGCAATCAACTCCATTCTTTAATTGACGTGAGATTTACAACTAGGTCTCAAAGGACCAGCTTTGGTTAATTTTTGATAAATGGTAGCAGATATTGTTCATTATCTTCATTGTTAATAAGGTGGTATTAAGCATATTTTTAATAGATAGTTAAGATATGTAATTTGAGTTCAGTAGTCAGTTCATGCAGTCAATCGTCATCATGTCTGTAGCGAAACATTTGCATGTTCTTACACGTTAGGTGGCATTAATTTAGGCACTATAAAAGCACATAAAGTAAGGCCTATATTTCCATAATCTTATCATCAATTTAATTGTCATTGTCACCTCTAATCAGGCTAAACATGGTTCAATCAGACAATCAAAGGGTAAAAGCTTCCATATGGAAAGTAATGAATCAATTTAATTAAGAGTATAACTAATCAAAAAGTTAACCGGAAGGAGATTGGAAGTCATGTCACTTAAGCAAACATAAAGAACACTCACTATTGTTGTTTGTACCTAAAAGTATTAATATCTGTGTTGATGATCAAGAGTATCTGATAAAATACTAGACATACTTGCAAGTACATTACCTGTTTGGTACTGTTCTTGTACCCTAACTACTGTAAACAAGAGATGGTATTGGGTAGGAATAGGATTACTCTGTTTGGAAATCCCATATTGCCCTATCTTCAGGCAACAACAAAAACCATCAAGTTCTTCCCCGAAAAAGGAGTTGGTAAGCTAGCCGTAGAATTTCGGCCCTAAAATTTGTCCTTGAACTAAAGGTCACCGAGGGAGGTCCCAGCATATATTCTCTTTATCTTGGATTATGTACTATTCTAATCAGGATTACTGTGGGGGGGGACAAGAGATCATGGAAGCAAACTAATTACGTATGCTTAATTAACCTTTACTTTATGGGGTACTTAATTATTCAACAATCATGACCTGAACATGAGCAATTGTCGTGGTAATATTCCATAGTGCTTTGAAATGCTCTCCATGTCACTAACTAGTAATCATTGAAAAAGGAAAAAAGAGAAGTTGTAGGTGGTAAATAACTTGAAACTGTTTCTTTTCAATGATTATGTTGTATTCATGTCCGTTACCTCTCCAAACAAGTTAAGAACAAAAGTACAATAATTATTCATACAGTAGTTAGTAGACATAAAGAATCAAATCTCTCATTATGTTAAAGGTTAATTAGACCAAAGCTGAAATGTTGAATGATTCAGGGGGGAATGATTTGCCTACATTTCCCATCTGATTTACAAAGAATAATAGGCCAATTTCTCAAAGTTCATGTTAATCAAATTAGGGTTGGTTGATTGATTGAGTTAAATTATATATACATTTTTCTTATTGTGATCTCTTTTATGCGGATTATTTGAAAATAGTTTTTTTATTAATTAAGGATAACACTTTATATTAATAAATTAAAAATCTCCCGTGATCATGGTTTCCGCAATCACACGGCCTTGACAAGGGAGAAACAACGAACACAATCTCGTAATTATCTCGAAAAGAAAGGGCGTCACAAATGACTCTCGCCATATAAAGCACCCACAAACGGTGAGCACTTCTCCCGTTCAAACACTCGTTTTACCTCTCCCTATCAGCAAAAAATTATGAAGAGTAACAGAATCACCCACATTGTGAGAATCCGGCAGATGTTACGACGCTGGCGCAAGAAGGCTAGGCTGAGCGCGGCCGGAGCTCCGTCCGATGTCCCCGCGGGACACGTGGCGGTCTGCGTGGGGGAGAGTTGCAGGAGGTTTATCGTGCGCGCGACATACCTCAACCACCCAATCTTCAAGAACCTTCTCCTACAAGCCGCTGAAGAGTACGGTTTCAGGAATAGCGGTCCTTTGGCGATCCCTTGCGACGAATCGGCCTTTGAAGAGATCCTAAATGTCGTATCCGCCTCCCAAACTGGAAACAGCCCTGGAAGGTTGTCGAATCTAGAGAACGTTCAGAGATGCAGTCACGATGGCGTCACCAGTAATCTTGGTTATTTAGGTGAATCAAGACCGTTGCTTCGCGGTTAACTGATCTCTGAGTCAACTCAGAGAGTTCCTAGCTGAAGTTACTAACCATATAAACTTTTCATTTTGTTTTTCACTTTATTAGGCTTTAGGGATTAAGTTTTGTAAAGGTTTGGTCTTTCATTTATTTATATAAATTAACCTTAGCCATCAGAAGACGATTGTACCTCCCGTAAATTTAAAGAGGAACATCAATAATTTTGTATTAATGCACAATATTACTTCCTGATTCAATACTAGTTAGAAAGATTCTTTTAATATTCTGAATTATTTCATATATATCTGGTTTTACTCGTGAAATTCGTATGTGATTTCCCATTTCGTATCTAAAGTAGCATCATTATTCCATTATAGTAAGATTATGCTAAAAGAAAAAATATAGTAGAGCAAGTTTTCCATTTCTTTTACGTTTATAGAATTTTGTCGGTTTTATCCAACTGATTACAACAAAAAAGAGTTTTTGTGGGATATTTTTTATATGTTAATTCATTTCCAACTTATTATTATTAAAAGAATATTAGAAATGTTGGAGAAATTGTGCGTTCAAACATCGTGGTTGGTAATTCATTTTATATTTTGAAAAGAGTTAGTAAAAAGTGAGTTGGGTAATGCGTTCAGCTTCCTATTTTAATTGAGCTTGCATGTACACTTGATGCAATTACGGGCATGAAATCCTTTAACCTGTTTTTTGTTTTAATACGGCGTCATTTTATGTATATTTAGACATAGTACGACGTCCTATTAGGATAGAAACATAATTGGAAAATAAATTTGTACTTCCTTTTTTATTTTTTTAAAATTTCAAATAGTTCCTCTAACTTTATTTAAAGATGCATTTTTTTAATTTTTTAAAATAAGCATATAATTGACCTAATTGTCTTATTTGGATTCATATTTTTTTTACATACTACGGAAATACAACAGACAATCAACTGTTACAAACACCTACAAAAAGTGATGCCTTGTATATCTTGGCGAAATATCGCAATGCACTGTACTAGGATTTCTTGGAGCTCATGAATGCCAGGGCCTGATATCGAAGCTAAATTAGCCAACATGTCAGCACATCGATTCCCTTCCCTAAAGATATGCTAAATCTGGATGTCCCAATCTCGGTTTAGAAGATCTCTCAAAACCCCTGACCAAGAAAGGATCCTCCAAAACCTGCAAAACAGATGAAGATAGTATATTAATAACCTCTAAAGAATCCATCTCGAATACTACTCGTCTGTAACCGAGGTTCCATGCAAGAAGAAGACAAGTGTATGCCCCCCAAAGTTCTACTATCAACGGGGAGCACACTCCAATATTCTGCAAGAAACCGCCATACCAATGACCCCGACTGTTCCTGATCAGACCACCCGCAGAAGCGAGACCGATATCTGGCTTAACCAGTCCATCTGTATTTACCTTAACCAACCCTCTCGCGGTTTATTCTATCCTATAGGAGTACCAAGTGGAGTGCCCATGTCCGGAAAAGCTCTACCTGCTACTTCCTTTGCTTTGTCTATCCAGGCAACATAGTCTAGGACCACCGTGACCCCGGTAACAGGCCAACTAAAATCTTCCTAAAAAATGCTCTTGTTACGCCACTGCCATAAGAACCAGCACGAGACTCCAAATATAGTTGCCCACCCAAATCTCTGCATTGGGTCCGAATAGCCAAGATTTACAGTGAGCCACAGTTCTAAGTGCTAGTGGAAAAAAGTGGAATCTAGTCTCACTGTATGGAATTGAAGCCAAAACGACTTCACCCTGCTGCAGTCTCTTAACGTGTGCATAATAGTTTCCTCTTGAGAGCAGTAGGAACATTTATAGTCCGTGGCAATATGGCGCACCACTCGCTGATGGTTGGTCAGGAGTTTGTTAGTGGCCAGTAGCCACAAAAACGATTGTATCCGCTGAGGTTTAGCCCATTTCCAGATTAATTTCCAAAATCTACTGTTATCTGGCGCTAGGTTATCCGCTATAAGATTGTAGGCAGAAGCGGTAGTAAAAACTCCGTTCTGAGCGGGTCCTCATGTAATCCGGTCCTCCTCCATCCCGTCATGAGGGGAAATAGTTGCCGTGATAGTCATGCAAATGCTAGCAGGAAGGTATGACTCGAATTGAGACCAACGCCAGCTACCATTCTCATGTATCATCTCCCTTACAGAAGCCTGTAACAAATTTTCCGGGGGATGTGAGGTGGTGACTAGGATTAAAGGACCCCAATCACCCCCCTAGGCATCCAACCAAAAATTGATACGTTTGTGTAACATCCCATTACTAATGGGAAGGGTAGAATATTAATTTGGAATGGTTTATGAGTGCTTAGAATCGCCTTGATATGTTCATGCATACACATACCCGTGAATAGTGAATTTTGCACCTGAAAAAATGACTGTACATGCATTCATGACATTTCCGGTATAAGTGTTAAGAAATGTGATTGTGAATAAATGTGATTTG
>JAOTAY010000191.1:39930200-39951294 GCA_025629805.1 Erythroxylum baracoense
CTTTACCCTTCCTTATAACTTAGGTTCTTTTAACCTTAAGTCATCTTCCAAAAATACCCTTATGTACCTTACAACATTCACACTTTAATTCCATCAATCCATGAATTAAATCCTCCTAAACTTGACATAATAGTTAACCTCAATCGAAATAATTTATCTAACAATACCAGAATTCATTCACATCATGTTTACTAAAATAAACAAAAAATTTCAAGGCCCAACAATTTATGTTCAATAACCACATTTTTAAGGTATCAAATTTGTTTTTGTTTTGCTCTTGAATTTTTATCAGGAGATTTTTGCATATAGTCTCTTTGCATCATGGTCCAATCTACATTGATAAAAAAGGCTCAACGTTTTTTAGTACATAACTTGATTATGGCAAGATTTTTCAAAGGAAGCAAAGAATTTCTTAGCTTTATTTAGTAGTCCCTAACAGGAGTCGAATGAGTTGTAGAACCAATATATGAAAACATACTCAGAGAATAACTACGATGAATGTTAATTAATAACTGTAACTCCTACTATATGGTGAGTCTCAAAGGCTCATTGACCCTCGATAATTCTTCATAGTTAATTGTTTATGTGGCACTAAAAGGAAGATTAGGAGAGAGGTCCAAGAAGGTCCAGTTAAAGAATTCTTTTGAAGTCATTGTTATAAATAAAATATCCTTTATTTGCAAGATATAAAAGAATTTGTTAACAAATTAGTGTATCAATGTGTAGAATAATTGAATCTTATCTTACCTCCAATTAAGTAACCTTAGTGATCATTGGGTTAGAAGAGGCCTTTTTTTTGGGATTCTAGTTCTAAAGGAAAAGAAAGAGCAGAGAGGTCTAACACTATGTCATCTGCGAAAACAAGATAAAATAGTAGGAATTCATAGTGAAAATAAAGCTAAAAGTAATAAAAGGATGTTTTGTACCATCATTGGCTTCTTTAACAACCTTTTCAGGTGTAGAGGAAGTTCCTTCGAGAGGAAGAGTATCTCCAATTATAGGCTTGGTGATTGCAATTTCTTTGAATAATTTGGAGGAGGAGGGAGTGGACTTCCTAGCAGAAGTTCTTCGAACTGAAATTTTATCTTTTTTGGAACTAGAAATTACTGGGGACTTTTCTTTAAGTTTTCTTTTAGGGAAAGTATTAGGAGCACATTTTTCTAAAAGGAACACTAGCTTTCTTCTTTGTTTTCAACATCCCAGATTGCAAAATTTGTAAGCAAATAAAAGTTAGGAAAATTTTAAAGAGCTAAGAACACGTGAGTAAGTGGGAATACCTTTGAAAAGAGCAGAATCAGGTCAAGGTACTAAACTCTAAAAGCTTTTTAACCACCATGAGTGTTAAAATTATGTGTCAACTACAATAGCAGAAACGTAATAGTGATAAAAATTTCCCTAAAGGATTTATCGTTGATAGCACTTGCTTTAAAAGGAACTCCTACTAGGTAGTCCAAAAAATTTATAGCAGGAGGAATTCCCAATGATAAATCGAGTTACCTACTCTGAAAGTAAGGGAGATACATTTCAAAACTTAAGGCTATAATAGAAAGGGTAGGTTTTAAGGCTTTATCACCATTAATAATGAAAACTTTGGGATTGGTATAGATAACAAAAATATTTTAGTAAACATCTAAGTAAGATGATTCATAAGTCTTGAAGATTCTTAGCAGTAAGGCCTTTCAGAGAAGTCCCTAAAAGGATTCAACTGATCCATAGACTGAGACTTTAAAGACAACAAAGCACTGAGATTTACTATAAAAGTTGGTAGATAATTATAGGCTAAAAAATTAGAAAAGTTAGGGTCAGAAGAAGGCAAACCTCCTCTTTGCCTAAGTTTAGGGAAATAGGACAAAGTCTAAAGCTAGACATGCTACACATATAGATTAAGACATTGCAAAGAGAGATTGGAAAGGCATCTCTTTAAGTTTTTATAGAGAAACCCTAAGAAAATAGAGCCTAAAGTGAAAAACTTACTATAAGCTATCACTTTACAAAAAGGAAGAAATTTCAAATTAGGTTTGTTATTAATAGGACAAAAGATAAACCAGTTTAGTAGGACCCAAATAAATTTGGCGTGTTCTTCTTCATATACATGATTTCTTAAAGAAGCGTAGCTTTTTATTAATCCAAAATAAGATTAACATTTAAAAGCACCATAATCTGAATTAGGGGTTTCTTCAATTAAGCAAATAAAATCATCCTTGACAATAGGCAATCCAGTTAAAAAGAAAATATCTTTCAATGAAATAGAAGCATAACTAAAAAGAAATATAAAGGAGTTATATGAAAGACTTTAGAATTTTAGAATCACAAACATAAGGTTAGGTTCATACTATATGGAATTCCTAGAAAGGACGATTAGTTGTAGGAAACCTTCCCTCTTCCAAGCCAGATGATATGATGTGTATAACTTGTACACCCATTTTGCCCATTTATCTACATATTTAGGCAACAGTTTTAGGGATTTAAGAGCCTAAAACAAAGCGAATTCTAGAGGAAATTTTGACTTACTTGCTTCCCCCAAATAGGGGAGTGATAGATGAGACAAATCAATGGGTGGAGGAGTCCCAATAATAAGAGACATATCATATTCACAATCAAAATAAGAACAACCTTCTATATTGTTAAAAAAATGAATTCAAATGTTATGGTTAGTGGGTTAAAAAGAAAATTAGAGTTTGAGAATTCGTTACCTAATCCTTTTGAAAGGCAAAAAAGGCTTAGATAAAATAGAAAGTACTTTAAGTTTAGCAGCTTACAAAAAGAAGTGGACTTAGAAAATTGTAAGGATTTTTTAAAAAGTGTTAGATTCAGAAACATAAGTCGATGGAATTCAACTCAACAAAATTTATTAAATAGGAGGAAGAAACATTTACAGGAAGAAGCTATAATCGTAGAATTCTCACGAGGAGTGTATGGAAGCCAAAGAAGAGGATAAAGGCCTATTTAAGAGTTGAGGTGGAAAGTGAAGAAGTAACAAGGAGATTTTATAATCAAGAAACGGTTAAAACTTAAGGGAATAGTAAGAGGTTGAAATTTAAAGAGATTTTTTGTCTTTAGTAATGGACAGGGAAGTAGAGATTTCACATTTGAAAAATCTCAATGCAATCTTTATATATGATATCTCTTATCTGCAAAAGATTGTTTAAGATTTCGAAGACTCCTCATAGATAACATTATTTAGCCTAACTTATAAATTTAGTTCGAAACCCAAATAACTACTAGGATATAATTCAAAGTCTAGCCTATAGAAGACTAAGAGAATTTCTATATCATATGTTTAGTTTGCTCAACCAAACATATGCTAGGAAAAATTGTTGATAACTTAAAATAAATTGACCTATATGGCCCAATAGGCTAAATGCCTAAATTTGGGCTAATGTTTTTTAGGTTTGATCAATTTAGGATCAAACATTTTAACCTACTCAATTAAGGTCTAAACATTATCAAGCCTAGTCAATGTTGGGCTATTTTGGATGAAAATCTGACAGTGTCATATATGCACCATTAAGTCAATTTGGAGAGGCCATGTGGATTTTAGATGCCATGTAAAAACACATATGGATTTTCTGAAAAGGAAAAAAGGAAAATAATTTACATTTTTACTCAGAACCTTAAATCCTTAAATCCATAAATATCTACCCTCTTTCTCTCGAAAACTTAGCAAAAGTGGTTGTCCCTAAATCCCTAAATATCTACCCTCTTGCCTCCTTCATGCATCATCACTACCGATCACTCCAATCCCTCTCGTCGATCTGCCTTCCAATCCTTCAATGTAAATGTTCTCTCCAACAATCGCTAAGCTATGCATTTTCAACTAAAGCCCTCATCTTTGGTGGTTAGCCTTCTTTTTTTCTTCTCTATTTCACTTTTCTTTATTCTTCTTTTTTGTGTGTTCATATAACATTGAGTTTTACTTGTAGATTCGTCTCACAAAAGATGTTTCACTAGGAATCCATTTCTATTTTTTATCTATAAGGTATCTGTTTTATACTTGTGTTTATTTTATTTTTTCTTCCTTTTTTAGTTCAGTCTGTTGGTTGGCATTTTCTTGATGGAATTGTATTGATTTTGAGTGACAGCTCGACAAAAATGCTCAAGGTGAGAACTTTTGCTATTATTCCTACTCTTTTTGTTGACTCCCATTGTGGATTCTTACAAAACTCAAAATGACCCTTAATGTAATAAAAGTTGTTAGTTGCTTTGTAATAAAAGACTATTTTAGAAAAAGAGACAAAAATGGGCAATTTTAGCTAAACTGTTATGTGGAACTTGCCCTTATACTATGTTTTGAAGTGGGTGTATTATGTTGATTGATTTGGATTTTGCATTAGTGAAATCTCTTGTGATTCTTGATAAATATTCTCTTGGATTGTAGTTGTCTAAGCTTCTCTGTCTAGTGATAAAGAGGCACATGTGTCTGGGGCTGCTATTAGTGGAGGGTTGCATGGTAAATTAAATAAGGTGATTTTGGCATATAGTGGTGGCTTAGACACATCAGTGATTATACCATGGCTAAGGTAGATGTTTGTGTGAACTCTAGCTCACCTCAACCTTCCTCACATTGTATTGTCATTTTAAGTGTAGATATGTAATGGTATGATAGTCTTTGAATTTAATTTTGAGGTATTTCGTGTTTTTTTGCATCTACTTTGTGTTTTAGTTTAGACCTGTTGTTTTGGTTTTGAAGTTGGTATAATAAATTCATAAAATTTAGCTTATTGTACAATATATTCTCTAAATTGGGCATTGTTAAACTAGGCATTGAAGTATTCCTCATCTCTTCAAATCAATAGTCTATGAGTGTCAAGCTTATCGTACTTAAGCAAATTTGAGTTTGATTTAACTCTAGTATCAGATATTAAAAATTAAAAATTTCTTTATTGGATAGACATTTCATTTTTGGTAGAATTCTACTTGTGATTATATATATGGAATCTGAGCCTAGGTTGAAAGAGCCTGGTTTGATATATTGCTTATTTCAACGTATTTTTTAGCCTGTTTCAACCTATTGCCTAGTTCGACCTGTTGCCAAGCCTGGTTCGTACCAATCATCAAGCTTAGTTGATGCCAAGAACTGTGAAGATAAACTGCTTACGAGTAGATATCATAGTATAAGTTATAACTAAAATGCCTTCCATTGCAACTTAGGAATGATAAATTTAATATCCATCAGTTCTTAGATTTAAGATGGAAAGAAGCCTTAAGATGCTGCATTTTCTCAATATCCTGTAGTCACCAAAATGTAACCATATAGGCCTCAAATGTCTATACTCAAGCTTCAATTTTCAAATGCAATGATAAATTATACAGCAAATTCAAGAACCAATATGAAGATACACTAGAAATAAAAGTTATGCCTCTAATAAAAGGCTGAGTTAACTTAGTAGTAACAACCTATTGATGATAAGTTATCAAAACACACATTCAAAATTAGAGGGCATTTTCATGGTGAAAGGAAACATCTTTAGCAAAAGATTGATCAGAATTCATCATCGTCCTTTTCAGCTATGTTATTTACACGCTCTTGCTCCTACTGCTATCTCTTCCTCTTCTTCTTAGCACTTTCCTTCTCCTTGTGGGAATTTGGATGAAACCTAAGTGTGCGTACAACCTCATTGTGTATGTTGAGGCAAAAGGTAATCTGAGAGGTAAAGGCAATATGTGGTTCGTTTGTGTAATATATGTCCCCTGTCTCCTTAGATACCATTCACCCATTTGCGTGATCCAAATTCGCTTCAATTGCACCTTCACTTATGGCCTTTGCAATAATACTCTCAACATCTTCCATGGGATTTGCAGAGTCTAATCTCAACTTCTTAGTCATATCAGCCAGTGAAATAGGAGAATAAGAGACTCTGATGTTGCGAAGACCAGTCCTTCTAACATTGTGGTGCAGTCGGACAATTAGATTATGTGTCATGTCTTGACTAAAAGCGGTGGAAAACTTTTCAGCAACGAATTTAAAAATCTCTGAATCTCCTTTTCCGATAGCATGGAACAACAAACATTTGAGCATACCAAAACCAACAGTAAGGCCCAAGATTCATATGCAAGCTACCAATTTATCAAAAGTAAATATAAGACCAAATAAGCATATATTTCAACAAGCTTGGCATTGAATCCTCGTTTATAATTACTCAGCATGCTATCACAGGCATAATAATCTAGGAATTTAAGTGCTCTAACTTTTTTGGTAGTCACTAATAAATGATGTTGCAGTCTCTAGTTCACGAGTATATAAGGAACTTAGAAATTGAATTTGATCAATATAAACTTACATTTGTTAGCTCCAAGTAAGGCCTCAAAGCATTCAACATGCCGTTTGGCATAAAAGCAGTCCTCTTGTGGATTTCTTTAAGTAATAATCTTACAATAATCACCCATTTGTTACATTGAACTTGAAAACCAAGGGTTGCAATAGGGGCTTTCCAAGCAGCTTAAAGGAGGGATTCTTTGGCATCCGTATATTCAAACTAAATAGTTCTAATCTTTCCCAGGTAAAATAGATACTGAGAAAACTACAAGAAAAAGTAGTCATTGTTTGAAATCCTTTGATATGCCAACTTATTAAATACTTTTGCCATATGTCAAACCATTGCACATAAATCTCCTGTGTCATTGATGAAAGTCATAACTTTTCACAATTTTACAAATCATTTGCTACTGACACATTTTTCAACCAAAAAGATACAGAAGAGAGACAAGATTCAATACGTTCAGAAACAAACATGCTAAGATAAAACAACCTTAATATATTCAAACAAATAGAATATTAATGCAACAAAAATAAACAAAGTCAACATCCAAAAAGCAACTATAAGCCTACAATTTAAGAAAAGAGAAAAAGGTCAATGCCAAGAAGTGAATGTATGCCTCCAAGAATTTGTTTAAGATTAAGTGTTGAAGAGCAATTTTGGTATAGAAATTTAGTGTTACAAAAACTAGTTTTCATTACAATTCATAAATATGTAATTCATTTAACACCTTATTATTGTGAATGGGTCTGGGTCACCATATAGATACACTCTAATTTGATAAGCAAAAGTATGTTGCATACAAGAGACTATATTTTCTTATAGTTAAAAAGTGAAAACTTGCCTGATGGTTTAAATGAGCTTCAAACCATGGGGACTTTGATCTCAGCTTCTTTGCTTGATCTTACAAATTGTAATGTAGGTAATTACAAAGAAACATATTAAGAAGTGTTTCCTGCATCAAAAAGTTATCTTGATTATGAGATTTCAACAACATTTCAAGCATAAAGTTTGTGACTAAAGAAGTACTTGGCATAACTCATCATGACGCAATGTTGCAATTTGGCGAAGAGCAAGAGGTTACTATTGATGAAATAATTTTAAGAATTAGATTAAAAATTGAGGACAACAAGTAAGGTATAAAAACATGTTCGTGCTTCTCTATAAGGTTTTAAGTACTTACTAGCGCAGAATAGAAGAAATAAGTGAAAATCCCTCCACTCAAACAAAAACATTCTTCTGCCATATATGAGAAATGTTAAATTCAAAGGAATGTAGGAAAACCAACCCTCTAATCTTAGCAAGATCCTCGGTGAGTTTATAGCCAAAAGAGTAATAGAAATAGAGCCTTAATGTCAGAACGTCAACAATTCTCCTATTCATGTTTTTCAACAGCTGAAAAGCATATCAGCGAGAGGGGTTGAAGTAATCGATAGTGATGATGTGTGAAAGAGGCAAGCCGTCGGATTGGACAACCCCTTTTGCTAAGTTTTCGAGAGAAAGAGGATGAATATTTGGGGATTTAGGATTCTGAGTAAAAATGTAAACTAATTTTCTTTTTTTTTTTGGGAAATCCACTTGTGTTTTTTAAAAGACATCTAAAATCCACCTGGTCTCTTCAAATCGATTTAATGGTGCACATATGATATTGCCATATTTTCGTCCAAATAGTCTTACATTGAGTAGACTTGATAATGTTTAAACTTTAATTAAGCAGGTTAAAATATTTGGCCCTAAATTGATCAAACCAGAAGATTTTGCCCCAATTTGGGCATTTAGCTTGGCCCAAAAGGTTACAAAGTTAGCCTATAAATAAAAGCATGATAAATGTGTAGCTTAAGAATTCATAAATAACGAAAAATTAAGGATGTGGGAAGAAATGTGTTGAATATGTGGAAGTCTAGGATATGGAAGTTCAGAAAAATAGTGAGACGTAGTTAACAAAAACATGGATAAGTGAGCTAGAATTTAAGAAGTTAAACGAGGCTAAGGTCTAAAACATGGAAGTTAAAGAGAAAGTGACAAGTTGTTAGATAAAACATAGGGAAGTAGGCAATTATGGCAAAAACAACTTAAAGATGAGAGCATTATAAATTTACTAAAATCTTAAAATTCGGATCCTAAAATCCCACCAAACATTTTGTCTTCTCAGGCTTCTTGCTTTACAACTCCGAGTCTTCTTTTTAATCATAATTTGCGTAAATTGCAATCATGACGGGTCTCGCCACAAGCTCCACAATTCAACGGTTCTGATTTGATTCACATGTGGGGCAGTAATTAGGAACCCCAGATTTTCTCTGTTCCATATTCTCTATTTCCTCTGTTTTCAAAGTGTTTTCATCCTTTTATTGTAATAAATAAAAAAAATGAAAGGTCAAAAAGTTTTGGAACAGAGGGAATGGGGAAAAAAAGGACAGAAGGTCTGTTTCCCCCTGAGTAAGTGCAGCTCAACCCCAGAAACAAACAGCAATGCAACGCAATTAAAGGTGGCTTTTATTATGTTGTATTTTTCAATTAAAGAAAGCAAACAAAGCACCAACCACTACAGATTCGTACGTTTCAAGTAAGACAACTATATCCCCATCGATTGCTCAGAGACAACCTCAGAATTTTGTCTGGAGACCCTTTTATGTTTTCTCATTTTTCTTCAAGTTAAAGTACTTAATAGTAGAAAAGAATATTCCTCAACGATCTATAGAAAATTATGCTACAATGGAAAGTTTAGGGTATTGAAGGGGGACCAATGTTTTTGAGATAGGAAAATGCTATCCCCATTTATTATAATATTACTTATTGCATGACAGGATTTACCAGGAGAAAGAAGAAATGCAGGTAAAGTTGATAACCAAGAGAGATGAGATCAAATAGTGGAAAAAGCAGCTGCAGACAGTTAGTTTTACAAAACCAATTCATAGTATCCACTAAAAAATGTCTATATATTGGAGCCTACCATGAACAAGCCACGTCCCAAGTGTCTCCTCTTTGTTCTTCAACCAACTACAGGGAAAGAGAGACAGGTATCTATGAAACCATAATTGCATACACCAACTTTATCAACCACGTACGAGACAATAACGTACGTAATACACACAGCTCAACCAAAGGTGTGATGGTGGATGATGTCAAGCAAACCATAAAATCCTTGGTTCATCCATGCATGCCTTTCCTTTCCTCTCGAAGTATTTTATTCATATTGATAGTTTTTAATATCTCCTGATGAATATTAGAATTTGGTGTGAGATGGGCATTGAATTTTTTATCTATACGATTACTTTTTTGGGACCTACACGTGGGAAAGTGATCCATAGGATTAAAAGTTAACATTTCTGATAATGCCATAAATGACCACTTTTCTGATATATATAATTATATATATTTTATTGCCTGTCAATTTCCTTTAGCACCTTCCATGAAGCTTCCTTTAAAGGATTCGTACATACAATTATAACGTAGTAGTAAATGCCTGGATACAAGCAGTTAAGGATATACCCTATTTGTATGTACATTGGTCTGATATTTATTACCGGAGCTCAAGATTGGTAAAATCTTTTTGCCTCTTCCAAGAATTTACAGGCACAACGTGGGTGGGACATGGGGGACAAAATGCAGAAGATAAGAGACCTCTGTCCAGCTGTAGACTACTTGCTTCCATCAAATTTAAACACTTCCAAGTTCTAACTCAATATTCTGATACTGATGTGAAAGACATGACCTTCTGCTTTTTCCATTATTAAACTGATTGAGGTGGTTACAATTTGTTGCAACTTCTAAATCAAATATTACTACAATCTGTTTCTTAACTTCCTTTGTACCAGCCAGTGTCATAGACTCCGTACAAAAGGGAGACAAAAATGAAACTTTGTCCTTAGCCCTTACCTACATGGAAGGCTCTGCTAGATTAGCGTTTAAAAACCATGGAGCATTTCAATTTGATTAGTATTGTTTGCATTTCAATTTCACTTCCACAAAATTGATCAAAATATAACTGTTGCAGTGAAATTGGAAACAAGAACATGCCATAGCTGCATGCAAGCTGTGGGTAGTTAGAGCATGGAGGTTGAAGGGTCAAAAGGGCTGTTGAGGGTGGTACATGCCCTGCTATGTACGTGATGATATACCAATAGCAGACTTAGGATTGGATGAGTGATAAAAAATACATTCAGCTTATCAGAATTATGAAACTTCCTTTCATAATGCTCAAGTCATTAAACTTTCATTTGCCGAGTCCAGACAAGTAATCCCATTTAGGAAACAGAGAGAGCAGAGAATGGGAATACGAGTATAAAATAATGAGGATATAAAGATATTTTCTTTTTGGTGGAGGAAGTTCTGTATGTAGTGGATTTTGTGTTGCAGCAGAAGACATGTTTTTGGGGGCAAAGGGAAGTTAAAAGAAGAAATAAAAAAGGTGGGGTCTGTCAGGCTTGTTTTGTGGCTACAACAGAAAAAGGCCAACATTACATTTAAAGTAAAAGAGAGGACCAGCTAACCGGAGGCAGCCTTTGCATCTCTAGTGGTTCTACTACGGAATGCCATCAGTTTCTGAAAATTTTATGAATATTGAGAGCCATTCCCACCCAGAAATGTCTCTGAGTCACTCATCTCTTGCCTAATTCCTTTTCTTTAAGAAGCACATAAACAAAGGTGATAAGAGATTCTCTAACCATAGAAGGGTGTACTTGAGACCCTGTAATATCAAAAGTAGAGACACATTCTCTAAAGGTTGTACGTTGAGACCCTGTAATATCTATATTTAAGAAACATTCTAAAATTCATACAACTCAAAGATGGTTTTAGTTTTTCTTTTATGTGCATTTTCTGCTAAAGTACTCGGGATCATGACCCCTAAGTGAATAAACTTTTGCTCCTTTTCTAATAAACAAGGCTCATTCTTTTCTTTTAACTTTGGAAATATACTGATGAAAGCTGAATGTTAAAGAATGTAAGGTTAGATGGGTGAACTTACTTTGGGGATACATTCTGTGGTTTGATTGCATTGCCCTATCATTTTCACTGGCAACCTAATTTCCAAGTTGTAGGCTGGCCCTTGCTCCTAACTGTTACTAAAAACCAAATCCAGGAACCATCTATTTTATTCTTTTATTAAAATTATAGAGGGTTGAATGTGACTGATGAGGACAAAAGTTTGGTTCTTCCGGAGAAGATAGCCACCAAATAATTAAAGGACTCTGAGACTAGATATCTTCAATTTATAGTTCAGAAGAGGTTTAGACAGAAGAGGTTATCATGGACCACATATATATGTGATAGATAGGGAAGAGACAAAATGATCAAGCATTTAATTTCCATGTGAATTGTGATTATAAAACATCACAATTTGGTTAAGATGGGCTCAGAAATTGAAATCACTGACACGACACATGGAGCACAACATTTAAGTTATGATAATATTTTTGAGGATAATAATGCTTTAGCATTCATCAAATACTAATTCAAGAAGATGCCTGCATACAATTCCTGATCTCATAACCAGGAGTTCATCTCTTCTGGATTGAAAAACAAGTATTTTTAACACTTTCTTTTTGTCATTTTCCTTTTTGATCAAAGGTCTGTATAGTTTTTCGATTGTGTGTGATTTGGTTCTCGCATAATTTAATAGTATACTATGATTAGAGAACCTTTCCTCAGATGTTGAAATGTTTGATATGAGTTTTATTGTAACTTATCTTTAACAATGTCACAAAAGTTTCATTTCTTACCCTATCAAATTAATGCATGGTTAGGCTGAAGCCTAAAGCCATTGATCTTTCGGTTGCCTAGAAGGTCAGCAACCGATTATTGTCACAAGAGATGAAGCAGACACAAAACACTTAAATAAAGACTATAGCTGACATAAAAAAAATAAGAAAAAAAGAAAGCTACCACAGCAGGATTTGCAACTAACAACCAACCGTTGAAACTGCTCAAATCGAAGTCAGTTCACTGTCCCACCATAAAAAAGGATAAAAAGTTATTGCATTTCCTTGCGGTGTGGGAACAGATGTTTTGTTCGGTTAACTAGTTATTACCTGTTGTATTAAATTTTATATATGTGGTGTCTACATGAATGTGTGTCCCCTAATAAAAACAAAGGATCTCGTTCCTTGCCAGTTGAGGATTCAGATTTCAGACATTAAACAAATAATATTCAAACCCAAGAAAAAAAGCAGCAGTTTCTTCTGTTATGTCACCCGAAAACTTATACCTTTCCCACCAGAACTTAAAAGAAACCAAAAATCTATTGTTTTAGGTAAAACTTCAACGTTTTTTAATTCAAAACAAGATCATTAGGGGCATGATATTGATTGTAATTGTAGAGATTCTGGGGACAGATCGTACGTTACATTTAGTCTGTTCCTATATGTTCTAAGTGTGAATAAAATATATCAGTGCATGTCAGTTGCCTCACGACCTGATAGTATTCACGATACTGAATGCTCTGCATGCACATGGGTGATGGGTTAATAGGAGTACTAATGATGACAATATTAGAATTTCTTAATCTTAACGCTGACATGCTTCGATTAGTAATAAGTGGGTGTCAGAAGGCATGGGTTGCTTATCCCAACTAAAACTCACCAGCTTGATGTTCCGTACAAGGTAAAGTGTTGAAGTTACCCCACATTCTCTGACAAAGGTATGCGGTTGGAGTTTATCAATGCACTTTTGTAAAGTCTTTTTGATTTCTAAAGAGTAATCACATTGCTTCCCTGTTACTGTGCAAGCCCATGCACAGATCGCCGTTGGCTTCACATGATCTAAAACCGTAAGTAGAAGAGACAGGGGATAGAGATAAAGAGAGATTTCCATAGTTAAAATTTGCATTCCTTGATTTCTCTCACAGTGGTGTGAACAAGTAGTCAACAACAACAACTAAATCTGTGAGGAAAAGCGAGAACTTCATACAGGTTCACCCATAATATCAATCTTCACGAGTGACCGGTTAGTAATTAGACATAAAAACCCAACATTGGTTTTGAAAGATCTCCAAAAAACAAACAGAAATCCATATATTAAAAAATCACATTGAAGAACATGTTAAAAAAAAGAGAAGCTATCAACAACTTGACAGTGTAGCTTCATCTTGGCCATGTTCTCCGGGCAAGGGTCGGAACTTGCACTTGATAACCCTTTCTTTTTATCTGAGCATTGATGTTAAAGATAGGAAATCAACTTCTTCACAAGGGATGGTGAGTCCCATATCGTGATCGAAACCAAACTCTTCCTCTGCTCGTCGAAGCAAGCGTTGGAATTCAGGATGATTCAAGAATGAGATAGGAACTATGTATCTGCTTCTGTTTTCACCAACGTATACAGCAAAATGACCCTTGGGGACATCTACAAGGAGGCCATTGTCGTCGTAGCCGTGTTTTTTGCCTAAGCTGGAACATCTCTTCAAAATTTGCTTGAGAACTGCTGTTTGAGATAGTTTGTTTGACTTTCTGATGGCCATTTCGAGTCAATACAAAAGAAGGTGTAGAGCTAAGAAAAGGGTAGTTTGCACTTGTGAAGAGTGAGGCTAGAAGTGGTGGTGGGTGATGGGAGGAGCAAGCAAGTGATGGTGTGGTATTTATGAAGAAGCTTGAATAGAGGTGTGTCTCTGTGTGCGAGAAGAGTGTCATGTGGAGTGTGGCTGTGTGGGGCATAGCGCTTGCCTCGGGGGGTATCGAGGTACGTGTATTTGTGGGGCAAAGCGCATGGTGGGAGCCAACCCCATTGGGTAAACCCATTTCAATGTTTGCGCGCATGATGACAAGTGGACCATCCCTCTTAATTTCTGTCTTCCCAATTTTATTTGAATATGAAGTTTGAACTTCCTCTAAGCGTCACATCAACAGTTGTCTTAGTTTTTTCTTATATCATAAAGTGCGTATAAAGAAGAGATTGGTGATAGACTTGAATTCATAATTTGAAGTTAGAATTGCACCTTCTTTTCGAACTTGTAATATAGGTAAGTTGTAACGACTAGATCAAATTTATTTGGTCAAGTCTTCGAATTATTTCCAAGCTCTCCAAATTTGCTACCCAAATTAGTTCCATCGTGGTCAATGATGCTTTGAGACCTAACTTTAATCTCCAACTTTTCCACCTAAGTTATTTCCAGGACATAGTAGTAGGTATTGAGGTCCCAAGTTGTAGGTTTCCATTTTTTTACATTATTATATCAGGGTCATAATTACATCCAACAAGACCATCTCACAGTTAGATTCCTTTTAGTATCGTCCTTGAAAAACATATACGGATATACCCTTTTGTGTAAAAGCTCGTTATGCACGCTTAGGCCTCTGGTCATGTTTTGGTTTCGTGTGCTTCGGTTCACATGACTTGACACGGATATCAATGCGTAACTTGATACTAAATTACAAATTTCGGTTAATAGCTCTATCGCTCTCCACCTGAAATCACGGACCAGCAATAAGCGTACTGTAGAGTACAAAGCCTGGTTACGGCCGGTTTCTTGTGATCCGAACAACTATTCAATACCGCCCAAATCTTTTTGCTAACCCATGTGCATGTTACTGCCCTCTCTGCAAGTTTTGACCCCAGGCATTTCTTTTCTCTTTTTACCCTGTCACAGTTCCTGAGCAGACGCAGTAATCGCTTTCTTCACTGATGCACTCTCATTTTCTTTTTTCACTTATAAATCCTCGGTCGGCCTGAATTAAACTTGAAAGTTTATTAATAGAGTTGAATGAAATTTAATTTAATTTTATTATTTATGAGAAGGGTTTATAATAAAATAAAGTAAAAGAAAAAAGTTTCATATTATATTTTATTTTATCCTGAATAGTAAAATTAAAAAATCTCTAATTTGAAAAGTAAAATAATAAACATATTTAAACCATATTATATTATAAATCTTTCATCCAAATATTATTTTATTATATTACATTATGAATTTTTTCATTCCTTCTAAATAATAATTTTTTAATATTACATCAATGCATATTTTATTTCATTATAAACTATTTTATTTTACTCTATTCTATTAAAAATTTTACATTAAAACAAATACAACCTTAATGTTTTTTACTGGAGTGACAGAAATATCTGAAAAAACCTATTCAATTGAAACTTAAAATATTTATAGCCCATTTATGTTCTCTTTAGATATTATTTTCCTTGATAAAATGGCTTCGGGAATTCTCAAATCGACTACCTTTGGTAGGTCCTACAATAAACTGGATGAGACGTATTAATACTATATGTTCGACCTAATCCTCGTAGCGTATACTTGTGTCTCTCATCCGAACTTGCAATAAATGTGTACATGACACGCAGGAAATAACTAGGAAATATGTAGAAAGATGAGTTCTTGCACAATCGTCTCTGTTTAAGTTGTTTACTCAGAACTTGGCATGACACAAACCTCTGTTCCTGAACTGCAACATGGTTACATGTTCCAACTATGACTTTCTGTCAACAAAAATGGATCGAAAGATAATGGTGGCTTCAAAAACGTTAACGGGCATGTCCCAAATATGAAATGTTTCACTCGTGACTAGGCCGCTGGTTCCATCAAACTGACTGATCGGCAATCAGTACCATCCGTGAAACACTACGGCCATGCTCAAGTGGGCACTACTGACGATACGTGCATGCCTGTAAGTTCATTATTATTGAAGCAAAGAAATGGACGTCACCAATTAAAGCCAATAATGCGTTCTTCTATGAGTTAAGGATGGGTTGGTTGGGGCAGAAGTCTGAATAATTACTTGGTTTTGAGTTCCTTGTATTCTTGGTATTGGTTAGGGTTTATTTTGAGTCCTTTATAAAATCTAGAAATAGGTGATGTTTTCCCTTAAAAAACTTGTTTAGCAATTTAACCAGTAAAGCAGTGTTTGATGAAGAAGACTAAGAAATAAAAAGAACTTGAAAGGAAGTGTCTCAGCCATAGGGATAAGAGGATTTCCCTTCCATGTGGTCCAGCTCAAATCACATCCATGAAATTGGATGAGATATGAGAATTAAATCCACTTAAAATATGCACGATTGATGTTTCCTAGTCTGCCTTTCTTTCAGAAAAGTTATGCCTCCATGTTCCAAGGCTCAGAAAAGGACGTACAAAAGCAAGATATAGCAATGCCAAGCATTTCTGTCTTAGCCCTATTAACAATGGTGAAACATCACACTTCGCTACGATCATTCTGTATGTACTCTTATTTAGATAACTGTTACAGTTTGATCCAATTTTAAAGTATAGGACTTGGATTTTACATCGATTAAATATAAAGATGGTGTGGGATTTATAAAGACTTTGGACTCTCCACCTTCGTAAGCTAGCTTTTGGGGTTGGTTCTCTTGAAGTCCTTATCAATTGGTATCAGAGCCGGTCTTAGAGTGGTGGCTTAGGAATGCCAACCGTGACCAACATGGCTATAACTAACAAGGATCTCAGAGTGGTGGCCCATGGAGTGGTGACCTAAAAGTGTCAGCCGTAACCAACATGGCCGTGATCAACGAGGACGTTGGTCCTTATGTGGGGACGAATGTTACGGTTTGATCCAATTGCAAGGTATGAGACTTGGATCCCACGTCGATTAAATACAAAATTGGTGTGGGATTTATAAAGGCTTTGGACTCTCCACCCTCATAAGCTAGCTTTTGGGGTTGGTTCTCCTGAAATCCTTATCAATAGCATAGTTAATACAGCTATATCTCTGTCGATATCTCCGTTGTCTAAAACAACCCAGAGAATGATGAATATTTATTTCACTTTATCAGATCAGGATGACTTAAATAAAGAAGTATATCAAAAATTATATTTGACAAGAAAATATTATTCAAGTTCAAAGTTAAATTCTATTGTTTAGTTATTAATTCAGCTATACTATATGAGGCGAAATGTTAGCCTATGAAATAAGTGCATAATCATAAGCTAACAATAGCAGAAATAAAAATGTTACGTTAGATGTATAACCTTACTAGAAGAGATAAAATTAAGAATGTATTAACAAGAAACAAATAAAAGATGACTAATATTAAGGAAAGATTAAGAGAGACGAGGCTTAGGTGATCTGGACATGTAAAAAAGAAATACCCTAACGCACCAGTAAAAAGATGCAAAAAAAAGTACTGAGAAATTATAAGAAGAAAAAAAAGGCTTAAAAAAATTGGAGAGAAATAATCAAGAATGATACAGTGTTGCTGAAACTTATCGAAAATATGACTCATAATAAAAAACTTTATTATACTAAGATATAGATAAAAAATCTCATTTAGAGAGGTCATTTTCTATTTTCTTAGGTCTTTTAAATCTTTTCTTAGGAATTTTTTGTTTTATAATTAGCCTTAATTTATTGATTACGTAATACTTCACTCTTAATTATTTAAGTACGCAATTTACCACATTTACATCTTTTATAGTTTTATTTATACTTATTTATAGAACTTGTCGAAAGCAAAGGAAGCTTTGCATGCAGTTAAAGCTTATCAAATGACGTGGTAACAAATTACACTCGAGTGTCACCGTCTTTGAGATGAGCTCTCTTCCATGCATGTTCTGTGAATGAGATTTGATTGGTGGAGTAGAAAATGCCAATTAGGGGACTGGAAAGGCCCACCATTTCTCACCGAAATGCAGTGCCCTGAGGAGTGGAGCCAAGAGGTACTTGAGGTATATTTTCTTTATAGTTGAAAACGACCTTGCCTTTTGTTCTGCACATGAATGCCATGTTACCTTGCCCACAGAAACATCCTGCAACGCAACCCACTTAGTTTTAACTTTTACTACTTACTATCAACTACTATAGAACTTCATCTCTGTAACAAATTGTAACTTGCCCAGTTGGAGTAATTTCCTGAACGCGAAATAACTTTCACCTAGTTGATTACTTTTGTCCCCTTCTCTAGCTATTCATTGGAGACTTGCTGGACAACATTGTGCAGGTCTTCATGTCATTATTGAAAAATTGACCCTGCAAAGAACCTTATGAAATGACATTATTCATTTAAGGAGTTGGATCATATGTGTCGCCACAAGGGCAAGCCTCACCGTTCATTTTCTAATGCGTGGAGAGGAAATCATTAGAAAATGTATGAATTATCCTGAAACTGTGTGATGGTAAAAATGGTCAATGGTTCTTCTTCAGTCGAAATTTTTATCCAACTAGAGGAATAATGGTTTTCCAAAATGTCAGAATATCCCCAGTTTGACAAAACTTGGAGAAATGGATGTCTTTCTTGAAGTAAACTGTGCTCGAATAAACCGATGGGGATGCCACGGAGATTTAAAACAAGCAAAACTATTGACACTCGGTTTGTAAGGAAGGAATCAGATACTTGCCCAGGAACTCAGGTTGGCATGAATGATCAAACTTAAGAGCAATCAATCAGATACTGGTTGTTCTGTGGGAGTAACTCAGATGTCGTAAACAACTAGCAAGATAATAGAACAAACCTGAATGATTGACTACAAAGAGCCTAGACAGAAATGGACTTGATGATTAGCTAACGGAACAACTTTAGCTGGACAGCTTCATAAAATATTGAACGCAAGTTCGAAGAATTAAGGATAGATAGTACCAGGTACGTGCCATAAAAAGATGAGAGTGACTAAAGAACTGAAATGACGTCGACAGCACATCCAAAGGACCCATAGAAAAGCTGGAAAGATGACCCCATACTTGTTTACCTTCAAGATCAACGCATGACATGACCAGTGAAGGGCCTTCAACCTTATTAAAACGAACGTGAAATCTGCATTTAAACGACCATTTGAACTAAATACCCGAACCAAGTTGCTGATCGTATTATTAGCATGCCAGCCCTGAGTAAGGGCACGAAGTTAACACTCTTGACTTTTCCTATTTTGCTTTATTTTATTATTTATGAAAATTCACTCTTGATATTTATAAAGAATAAATATAAATAAAATAAGATCTTTTTTACTTTATCCAAAAATTGTAACACATTAGGTACGAGCAGAAGAAAAAAAGAATGCTCTCATTGCAAATCCCACACAAGGACATTGTTACAGAGACAAATTCGTGTTGAAATAGGAAACAGAAAACAGTAAAAATAATCGGGAGACATGTTCCGAATTCACATGCCGAAAGGACACTGATGAGAATAAAACAGCATAACCTTTTGCATCATTCTAACCAGTAAATCACAAGCTACTTTCTTTGTTGAAGGTAATATCATTTCCTTGGGTGGAAGGCTTGTTTAGGTCATGGTTGTAGTTTTTTTCTGCTGCGTTGTGCAGATTTAGTTTCCTCTCATGTTTTGTACAGAACTCTTTTCCTTTTGATTAATCAAATTTACTGATTTATCAAAAAAAAAAAAAACACATATCTATATATCATTTCCCTACGCCAAGAGCATGCCTTCTACTTGTGCAGTGCTGAACTGCATCCCCTTCTAATGTCTTGGCGTAATGTAACACAACACCGGAACATATTTTGCAGGCCTGTTACAGCCTCGAGCATAACTAATGATAACATTTTTACACTTCATTTCTCTTTTTCCATTGCAGGTTCGATCTACTCCCAAGAAGTTAACCTGATCAGAGCATTACTCAATCCATCATCGTTAAAAGGTATTCAGTGTGCCTGTGCGATTTTTGAATCTTCCTTGTGAGAGTCTTAACTTGAGAGGCTGTGTGCATAAATATTTTAAGGAAACTCACCTTCTACTTAATTTAACTTGATTTGTTTCTCTATTGTTGTTTCCATACAATTTGATATTTTCTTATTAATATTAATACAAAACTTCATTGTTACATAAATGGATGAGCAAAAGGGAAGATAACTGTGTGGCAAAGGGAATGGATCTCCACAATTGCCAGAAATGCAGATCACAGTAACAAGCCAACGCTAAAACGTGCTTCCGTTGAAGTGAGGTTGAAACCACATAGTACATTCACTGATCGGAGGGGGACTTCAGTTGTTGATGCTGCCCATCTACCAAGCTTATTTGCCGTCTTAGTTTCGCAATATGAGCTTGCACCTAGCAAATTAGATAACAGTGCCAATATATTTGGCTACCGACTAACTTTAGATGTAATGACAATGTCCATAGAGTTAACAAATTCAACAATTTGTATTTTCTGCCAAACCCACATCATCATAATCAAAAGTACATTGAGTTTGTGTCGGCAACATAATTGATTATGATAACACTGTAGTTCAGCAGATCAAATGAAGAGTTCGGGTGAGAGAAAGCAACACTAAAAGAAAAAGGATGACAAGTAGTAAACTCAAGTTTTCTGAAATAGACTTATAGTAATCTATTGAGCATTGTTAGAAAGAAATTATATATACAAAAAATCGTTTCCACAGTTGGAGACCATACTGCAACTTTGAAGAAAAAGTTAGAAATCACGATTGACAGGGCACCCATAGAACACATACTATATGGTACAACTTCAATTATGCGCCAAGCAGCATTTAAACAAGTTTCTGTCCAAACAGCATTTAAACAAGTTTCTGTTCTCTTAAATTTTACAAGAATGAAAAAGCACGGTCTTTTCCTCATCCCAGCCAGCAATTCATGTACAAGTTCTGTTCTCTGAACTAATGTTAAAATAATACCCAGAAAATAAATCAATGTTTTAACATCACTTGGATAAGAACAGAAAGATATTTGGAAAAGCTTTTACAACAAAAATGTGAGGTCTGCAAACAATGACCACATCAACAAATAGCTTACCACCATCTATCACAGCTTTAAAGAACTCAGAAAACACATAAACAATCCAGATGAAAGCAGTGTAGAATTCAGCAAAGGTTAATATATCACGGAAGGACTAAAGTTAACAAGGTGTAAGAATTAGATAACACATAGCCATGTGCCTAAAGTAGAAGAGTGATTAGATGGCTACAAATCATCTGAGA
>JAOTAY010000191.1:39962248-39972996 GCA_025629805.1 Erythroxylum baracoense
GTTGAGAAAAACTGTTTTCTCCATTCTTGAAGAAAGGGTTCTTCAAAATCTTCCATAGTCATATCAAGTGTTGAAAGTGGGATGTAATTTCTCAGTGTGGAGTACATAGAGACTTCGTATTTTCGAAGTTCATTACTTGTTAATTCTCGCAAATTCCAGGTATGTGTTTTTGTCTATTCTTGTTATTAGTATGAATGTTAAACGCAATAGATCTATACAGGATTGCAATGCAATTTTTTTTGTTTCCGCTACATATGCGATCCTTCAGTGTATTATTCATGTATATAATTGTTCTGAATCTCTTTTCTTTATATTGATTATTAAAATAGAATAACTACAAAAGTGTGATACCTTGGATTTTTCTCATTTTTGTTCCTGTGATTCTTGATTTTTATTATAATTTATTTTAGATTAGAATTTGTTACTGGAGCATTGTGCTTTAGGGACTTAATTTGATTATCTAAGGTCGGTCTAGTTTCACTTATATTTTTTTGTTGTGATTTTTTTATTTTTTATGTTTGTTAAAAGAGTGAAAATATGTTTGGTTGAGATTTGCAACAAAAAAGTAAAAACAAAAACTTATTTAGTTGAGATTTATAATAAAAAACCGAAACCAAAAACATGATTGATTTTATCTTCTTTTTATATTATTTTATAATTATACTATTAGATGTTAATATCAACTTTTAATTTAATTATTTGAATATATCAAATTGCATTATTAAATTAATTAATTTTCATTATGGGTAAAAATAAAAAGTATGAATATTTATATAATTAAAGAAAATTAAACTTCAATTATATATAATAAAATTCTATAAACTATAAAAATTACATTAAATCATTCTAATGAATAAAAGATATCCATCATATTATAATCCTTCAAAATATAATAGTAGTATCATTTACAAAAAAAAAACATAAATCAATTAGAACTAATATATTCATTCCACATTTGTTTAGAAAATTCATCCCGCTTTTGAGACATACTTCGAAGTTATGTTGGAGTAATTTTATTCTCCACTTGAAAACTTGCATCTTCATTTTTATTTTTTCTAATTTGTTAATAATTCATTACTTTTTCCATGCATTCTAACAACAACACAATAAGCAATATTTATGTATTTCTGTTTCTTCATATCATAACCCGTCATATTTGAAAGTATAGGGAATTTTACTTTTAGAACTCCAAAACATCTTTCAATAACATTTTTTAATGAAGAATACTTGTAGTTAAATAATTCTTATGGACTTTGAGGTCTTCTTCTTCCTCTATAATCTCATAAATAATATCCCTCACCTCAATATGGTGAAAGAAATCCAAACATATTAGTGTGATCTGAATCAACCAAGTAGAGCTTACCTAATATATAAAGAACATAATATTAACAATTTTTTTAAGAAATTAATCATTATTACTATGTTTATTTAAAATAATTTAATACCTTATAGAGGCATACGAAAGTGGTTTGCTAGATTTGTTACTATTTCTAAAAAAAACTCAAGAGTCATTTACAGTGCCTTCCTTTAAAGCCATTACATATTTGAGATGTATGTCAAATGAGCAACAACACATAATATTTCGGGTTGGATTTAATTTTTTTTACCCTTCTATGGTTTTTTTCATCGATAGGAATATGTGTAACATCTATTGCTCTTATACAATCTTAAAAAATAAAAATAAATTATTAGAATAATTATTAATTATAAAGACATAATGAAAATAGTAATTAAATATATGAATGTACCTGAACATATGGAACTAATTTTAAATTATGTTGAATTTTAGGAGGTGTACTGGTAAAAGATAGTGGAGTGATGGCTTTTTTGTAAGATAATTGACTGCATATAAAAATTTGCAAAATTACTTTGAAATTGTCCAAGTCAATGTTAAAAACGACTCTAGTTATCTCACCATACCTTACAGTCTTCAAGAGATTGTCTTGCTCATTCTTAAGTTCTTATAAATCCTTATAGGATTCTCATTCAAAGTTTTAATACCTCCTTTATTAAGGAGGTACTTCTCTCCATTGTCACTAGAAACAAACCAGGGATCAAACTAAAGGAAAAAGGTCCCTTGACCCTTATCCCCTCCTAATGATCTTATCTTGAGATGTTAAAAGCTCTAACAAAATCCAAAAATAAAGAATAATTTGCAAGTATATTAATAGCAAAAGGCTTGCTTTTTAAGGTCTCTTAATGACCAAGCTCAAACGAAGAAAAATGGAAATCAAACTTTGGTTCGTACCTAAGGAATGATGTCTTATTTACAATCACTCAATTCACTAATATGGTAAAATTGTTTGTGTGTGTGTGTGTGTGTGTGTGTGTGTGTGTGTGTGTGTATAGTGCTAAGTCCTAATGGAACCTAAGAGGGGAGGGTGAATTGGGTATTGATAAAATTTTAACAAAATATTACTAACTTACTGTATTAATGACAACATCTAGATTGTCCAAGATCTATTTAAGAATTTTACCACAAGAAGCTATCTATTAGAAGCTACTCCATTAAAGTAGACTTCACAAAGCATTTGATACTCTTGATTCTATTTCAAGTTATGGTAGCCTTTGGATTCCTAAACAAATTCATCCATTGGATCCTAAGATGTGTCACTACCACTAAGCGTCATGATGAATAGAGAACCCTTCAAGCTTTTCTAAAGTGCTAAGGGCTTAGATAAGGAGATCCCCTTTCCTCTACCTTTAAATATTATGCATTGAAGTACTAACTAAATTCACTTAATCAAACATAAAATCATGTAAAGAGTTTAAATTCCATATAAAATGTAGGAAGTTAAAGTTGTTCAATCTCTCTTTTATACATGGTCTCTTTTTATTCTACAAAATCGAATATAAACCCTTAAAATTTTGATCAACTCCTTAAATCTTTTTTGATATTTATCAATTCTAGTTAATTACTAAAAGCTCTTTTATGTATCTACAATTAGCATAGAAAAGGAAGAGCATCTTGTACAAATCATAGGTATCAAGCTTTAACATATGGCTCTTAAGTATCTTTTGATCTCTATCTCAACTACCAAATTGTATCATAGTAACTGTCAACCCTTATATAGGTTGTTGGAACAACAAGTTCTATGCAGGTAGGGTTCTTCTATTAAATTTTGTTCTACTGAACATGAGTGTTTATTGGTGCTCATTTTTTTCCTTCCTATTACTCAAACTAAGGAAATTGAAAGGATGCTAAAGAATTTTCTCCAAACTGGGAAAGTTGATGACCATGCTAAAGACAAAGTTAGTTGGTCTAAAATCTACTCCAAGGAAAAAGAAGGAGGTTTAGGGATCAAATCCATTAGAATAATGAACAAAGTGCTTCATTGAAAAAGGATTTAGAAGCTCTTTATTAAATAAAAGTCCCTTTGGGTACAATGAATACATTCACAATTTCTAAAAGGGACCAACTTTTGGAATATTAAACCCAAGAATACAATCCTGGAACTTTAAGCAAAATTTAAAGCTTAGGGACCATATCGAATATTATATAGGGGTAAAAATTGGAAATAGAGCTATAACATCGTTGTGGTTTGTCAATTGGCACCCATAGGTTCCTTTGTGTAATCTGCTAAATGCAAATATACTAATATTTGTCATGCTTGAAAACTCAAGAATAGCATCTATCACACTTTGCAACATATAGCACTATCCTTTACTCAACTTTAGACGTTTTAGCACAATTATCAATTCAGTTTTAACTTACTCCTTATATCTATCCATTGAGGACAAAGTAATCAAATTGAAGCATAGATTAAGAACCTACAATAATCACTTATGCTGGAGCATTTTTGTAGGTAATAAGGAATAAGTTCAAAGGAGGAAATTGCTTTGGTTCCCTATGAATCATTAAAAATTACATTTATTTTATGGCTAACTATTAAGGAAAAGTTACAAACTAAGAATAGAATCAATTTTGCACTCTCTTCATCTACCTATGCTTTATAAAACAAGGACATTAAATCATACGATAGCTTGTTCTTCACTTACCAATTCTCTGCAAGCTCCATGTAACATAAGTTACATGACAAATCAAGAAAATAAATCATTCAATAGGCTGCCAAAGTCAATTACAACCATCAGGGTGATTTGATCTTGTTCTAATTTTCTCTGAGTCATATTTTTTAATCAATTTAGATGGAAAAGAACATAGGAATATTTAAAAGAGAAGCTAGGGAGGTGAACTCCATCTTCCATAGTGTATTTAGCTATTGAAAGAGTTTGTTTTGTTGAAGAACTTGCACAAATCTTTCAGCGATGGAATGGCCATGCAATTGAGCATCCTTGCTCCCCTTATTTGAATTGAATTCTATCCTCCTTCCCATCTTGTACCATATCTTCATTATTAGGTGCTAGGCCCTTATTAAGTATTGTATTTGCATTAGCCTATCCCAATTTTGTTGCAACTTGATTGCCTTTTTGGGGCTCTAATACAATTTTTTATTTTAATTTCCAAAAAAACTTTTAAGATTTGAACAAAATACATTGATGTTTTGACCATTCATGCAAAAGCAGAGTCCATAGCAGAAGGAATTATTTCTTATATGCATAATAGAAGTGCTACATTAAAATTTTGAAATCCAACCAATGTTCTCTTCACTTGGAGACAATTGAGAATCGAGTATAATCATGAATTTTAATGGTCAGTCGGTGAAAAGTGCAATGCTTCACCTACATGTCCTCATTTATGTTAAAGACTGGACACGCATCAATGCAAGAGCTTCACCAGCGTGCAATTTAGTCGAAAGTCGGAGCTTTCTATAATCTTCGTAAGTGAATGGCACATATAGTCGAGGATGTTCAGGGTCTACAAATTCTGGGGGAGCCTCTATCGCTGCCTCCTTTGGTCCTAGAAGGAATGAAGCAATTGAAATGCGAATTGTTGCTTCTTTGCATTGAACTCTATGTTTAACATTGCAAAACTTTCCATTGCTCCACACCTTTGTTACACACAAACAAGAACATTAATACCATTTCGACCACAGTTAGTACTAAAAGGTGAATCTTTCAAAAGCAAATTACGAAGCAGGAACCATGCAAGTACCGTGGCAAGGTCTCCAAGATTGACGAAGAGAGTGCCTGGAGCTGGCTCAGCTTCTACAAATGAACCAGACTTGTCCATTACTTCAAGACCGCCAACATTTTCATCGTCTTGAAGTATGCTTAGGAACCCTGAATCTGTGTGTATTTGAACTCCAGAGGATCCTACAGTTTCTGGGGTGAAGTTGTACTTGTTAATCCTAAACTGGCAAGGCCATTCACTGAATATGTCACTGCTTGAGCCCAAACTTCGAGCCAACTTTTGTGCTAAATTTACAGCAAGCTGATGAATCGCTTGAGCATAGCTCTGAATTATCTCTCTGACAACATATTCAAGCCAAAAGAATAAAAAAAAATCAGTCAATCAGAGGAAATCGCCTGGAAGAAACAACATCAATTATCCATCGGTGACAATCAGTATTGAGAACCTAAGAGATCTAAAAGAAAATCCATTGTAAATTCGTGGTTCCTGCTTTTTAAGACCAACATAGATTTGCTATTTTTGACAGAATCAATCGAGGCAATGATACAGAAGACTAGTTAAGCTTGAGACGTGGCAGTGTCAATCACATTACAATTCACAATCAATATGACATAAACACTCCACAATGTTTGATTTTACATGTAATACAATATTTATTTATTTATTTATACGTCATGAGTTTTGTGGCCATTTACGAGGCCAAAGATGAGAACTTTAGATGCCTCAACCATAAAACAGAGAATTACAAGACAAATTAAACAAAAAGAGAAGAAAGGAACAACCTTTGATGAAGTGAGACATCTAGCTGATCGCAGAAACTTTGTACAGCTTCGGAATTGCTCATGTCGTAAAGACCCAAGGCTTCATAGAGAGGATTGGCCTGGCTTGGTGCCATGTACCCACTACCTGCAATCACATCTGTGTTACGCTTTTTAACCTCCATGGGAAGGTCTAACAGTGATCTAACTACCCTCTTCATTTCAGACATTAGTGTTGTTGGGACATTATGATTGACGACCCTGAAACAACCCCATTCCTCGCAAGCTGTCCTAAGTTTCTCGTACTGTGCTGGGAAATCTTGAAGATTGACGGATGGGATTCCAACTTCTTTCATGATAGTTTGTATGTTCTCTGTGTCTTCCTCTGTAGCCGCTGCTCCACTATGATGGCATGTTATAATTTGGTGATCTTCTATCTTTTCTTTTGATTGCTTTTATCTTGTGGCATACGGTATTTACGCTTAACCATGCTTTCCCCTCTCCTGTTCAAGGCCGACAAACTTTTTTCAAATGTTCGTATAAGACAAAACATTCAACTTGATCTTTTCTTTTCTAGTTTATTTTATACTAGCATTGAAACTTGGTGACCTTTGGTACTCTGATTGAGTGATTGTAGTTTATCTAGTTGCGTCTGAAGTTGCAAGACTCGAAAAAGGGATAAAAACAAAGAGACAACCAAACTGGTTAAGAGTTCAAATCGTCTGTCTCATTATTCTGTTTTAACCCGGTTAGAAGATCACAGCTATTGGAATTGACGATCTGATTGGGGTCTGCTAAAGATTGTAAATTGACTACTGGATATTGGTGATTGAAGGAATAATAGAACTAAATGTCAGAATAGTGTTTGGGAGTTGAGACAAAGAGTGGACTTTCTCAATGTTTATTGATTTTTTAATCAAGGCATTTATGGCAGTTGAATTGGGACAAGAACGGCAAGTAACATTTAAGATCACAGTGAATGCTTTATTTTTAGGATGAGAAGGATTACTGTAATCTATTGAGTGATTATTGATTGAAGTCTTAGACGATCTGTATTAGCTGCAAATTAAACATCATCTTTGGAAGTTTCAAAAGGATTCTTATCATTTCATGTTGACAATATAGAAGAAAAAGATATAAGGTGCCAGCATAGTATTTGACCCAACCTTACTTTCCGGGCTTGCTCAGTATGGTACAAAAATGAGCTTGACAATTCCTTGCAAAGAGGAAACTTTTATCTACATCACTTCTAGCTTAAGTAGATCAAAGAAGAAGGCAGCTTTGTATGGGTTAAATAACAAAATCTACAGAAGAATTATAGTTTCATACAAATGAATTTGCCACACTTTTCGTGGCCTGCTTGATAGCATCCAACCACTATGCAATTATTCCGAGAAGGAAAAGGTAAAGTTGGAGCTTTTAAGACCACGCTACAGCCCGTGAGACTTAACTAGATGATAACATACTTTTTAAAAATGCATATTCTTCACTTTATAGTAGTTAATGTCCTTTTTTTTTATCAAGTAATTTTTTTAGTCCTAGGGCAGTTTTGAATTATTTTATTTGAATATTCAGTCAACGTGTTTAGAGTCTTGTCCTCTTCATATGAACAACTTGATTTATTAAAGTGAAGTATTTAGATTTTTCATTCTTCAATAAATTCTCTCTATATTCTTATGATTTATTTCTATTTTTTTGTTGTTTATCATATAGTATCAGAGCAATTTTCAATTCAAAATGGTGACTACTAGAATTTTGCTTCGCATAGTGATCAACTCAATCCTTCTGTGAATTCTCCAATTGCAGCAAATCCATATGTGTTGGCCCAACAATTATCATCAATTGCTTCTCGACTCGAAGCCCTCGACATTTTAGCAGTTGATGTGGCTGCACTTAAAGCTCAACAAGTTGATAATAGTCCAATAGATCCAGCAAAAGGCAAGACTAAGGAAGTTTGATTTGGGCGATAAGAAAGTGTTCAAATACCATGGGAGGATATGGCCGATGATGATGTGGAGAACCCAGAATGGTATAAGAATCCTATGAGGCGACACCATGCAAAGATGAAATTTCCTAAATTCAAAAGAGGTGACCCACATGGGTGGATTTTCAAAATGGAAAAGTATTTCCACTACTATCAAGTATTGGACAACCTTAAATTGGAAACTGCTTATATATATTTGGAACGTGATGCACTCGACTTGTTTCTTAGATGAATGGTGGGAATACTATTTTTACTGGGATGAACTAATGAGGGTCTTGTAAGAGAGTTTCGAACTAGCAAGATTTTAGAATCCAGATGAGCCTGGCATATTTCTCTTGTTCATGATTGGCCAAAGCATTGCCTCTTAGGAATTTTCCTTAATGGTTTGGAGGAGGAACTCAAAACAAACATCATGATCCATAAACCCAGGATAGTTTTTAAGGTTGTGAATCTAGCCCTTCAGTTTGAATATAAGTTAGGCCCAGCTTACTTACAACTTGATAAGCAAGCCCAACCTCCTTTCCTCTTTTTCTATCAGTGGTCATGATGCACGACCTGTAATAACTCAGTCACAGAGCAACACATCTCCCACCGCCGGACAAATTATAGCACCACTGGTGTCGACCAATCCTTGGGAGGATGAATAATGCGTCGTGAGAATGGGCTCTACTATAGGTGCCACGAGAAGTTTGCACTAGGCCATTAGTATAAATAGGAAACTTCAAGCCCTATCATTTGCCTCATAACTAGAAAACAGAGGTTGAAACCTAGGTTAATGCTCTATTAACTTCAGGATGCATTCGACGTATCTCTAGTCCCTTTGCTAGTCCTATCGTGTTAGTAATAAAAAAAAGACAATTCCTAGGAGTTTTGTATAGATTACAAGAAATTAAATCAACTAACTATCCCCAATAAATACCCCATTTTTAACATATATGAGCTTCTTGATGAACTCTATAAGGCAATAGTGTTTTCAAAAATTGAACTTAAGTCTGGTTACTTCTAGATTTGTATGAGCCATCTAAACATATATAAAATAACTTTTGGGGACCCACTCTAGACACTAGCAATTACTTATCATGCATTTTGTCTTGATGAATGCCCCTTGAGTCACCTACGACACTTGCAAATTACTCTTAATCTCTTACACACACATGTATTATTTATCAATGCAAAGAAGTGCTCAATTAGCCAGGAGTATATCCAAATTTTAGGATATGTAGTCTCTAAACAGAATGTCAAAAGATCTATGAGGATTTCTTGATTTAATGGGTTATTACCATCAATTTGTCAAAGATTATAAGTTGATTGCAAAGCCTTTGACTGATTTAACTAAAAAGAATAGTTTCCAGTGGGATCTCTTCAAGCTAAGTTAACCTCACAAAAGCTTAAAATGGCACTAACCTCTGTCCTATTCTATAATTGGCAAAATTTAACATTCCCTTTACAGTTGAGTGTGATGCTTCTTCAGTAGGTGTCAAAGCCAATTTATTGTAATATGAGCATCCCATTGTGTATTTCATTAAGGGTTTATCTTTCTTTAATAAAAATCTACTTAATAATAGTGAATTGTTAACTTTGGTACTTTGCAAAAATAGAAACGCTATTTGTTTGACAGACACTTTTTATCAAGATTGACCATCACAACCTTAAATATCTCTTAAATAGAGGGGTGACTACAAATGAACAACAACCGCTTAGCATGAAGTTATCTCTAAGTTATCTCCTTTTGACTTGACTATTATTTATAAGACTGGAAAAAAAATCTAGGTGTTAATGCTCTCTCTAGGAGGCCACAATATGTATAATTTTTAGCTCTTTGTCTTCTAGTTCTTATGGATTTTCTGAATCTTTAAGAAGCCTTACTGTAGGATGCATACACTAAGAACATCATCAAATATATTAGGCAAGATCCTAGTACTTATCATGATTTTCATCTTGTTAAAAATAAGCTCTTTTATTAAAATCATTTAGTAATTATTGAAGATGTTGCCTTGAGGAAGAAATTTGTCAGAGTGCCATAATTCCCTGACTGGAGGCCGTCAAGTTTGTCTCAAAATGCTCAAATGCCTAAATGAAATTTTTTTTAACGACATATGAAAAGAGATGCCAAGCTTCATGTCCAGAATTATCTCACAAGTCAACAAAATAAATACGAGACTCTCTCCATTGATGGTCTCTTTAACCTCTTCTAATTCCATATCACATTTGGAGGATATATCCTTAGATTTTATCACTGGACCTCTCAAATTTGGTGATTTTGGCATTATCTTAATAGTGGTTAATAGATTGAGCAAATATGGTCATTTTCTTCCACTTTCTCATCCATCTACAACTACGTCATTAGTTGGCCTTTTTTACAAAGAGATCATTCGATTACATAGTAAGCCTCATTCAATTCTCTTTGATAAAGATTCAAGTTTTCTCAATAATTTCTAGTAAGAATTATTGATTCTTAGTCAGACAAAACTTCACATAAGCACCTCTTATCATCCACAAATTGATGATTAGATGGAAGTAGTCGATCGTTGCCTAGGCATGTCAAAAGTGGCCCGTCCTGCCCGGCCTGCTTTTGGCCCGCGTTGACCGGTGACCCATCGATTATATTCAAAACAATGTCGTTTTGAACATTTTTTATTTTAAAAAATACATGTCGGGTCGCGGGCCAACCTATACCGACCCGTCAGGATATGAGCCACCATGGCCCAGGCCCGGGCCAGCCTATTGACATCCCTATCGTTGCCTTAAAGCTTATTTGAGATGCTTTGAATATGAATAGCCTTCTTTGTGGAGTTCATTTTTAGATTGGGCTGAATATTCTTTCAATATGGGTATCATTCTTCTACTAGTACAACTCCTTTTAAAATATTATATCGCCAAGATCCTTTTACTTTTTATGTTGGACCCTGAAACTTTTCTTAGAAAATTTCGAGCAGTATATGAGAAGTGTGGATAGGTTCATGTTTTGCTTTGG
>JAOTAY010000191.1:39990768-40012242 GCA_025629805.1 Erythroxylum baracoense
AAAGCTAACTTGAGCGTCGGAGAGGCCTATCGGGAAACAACCCCCGACGTGCCTTCTTTGTTTTGCAGGAATCCTTAGGCCAGAATCCTTGTGTCCGACAGTTGTCTCCATGGATCCAAACGGCAACGTGCAGCCTCGTCAGAATCCGGCTGAACCAGAATTAAAATTAATTTACTTTTGAACTCTTATTTATAGTTTCTTATTTATTTTAGTACTAAAAATTTAATTACATCAGTTTTATTATCCAAACAAAATTTGTATTTTTAAAAATAGATTTATAAATAGAATTTCCTTAATATATGTAAGTTTTCATAATACTAATTGTCACATAAATGGCTAGTTTTTAGATATTCTTGGTTAGATGCCTTGTTAATCTAGCTCAAAGGTTTCTTAGTGGTGATATGGAAGCTATGCTCCTGTAACGAACATGGGTACCCGTGAAAGTTAAAATGGCCATTATTAATAATTTGTACACATATTCTATTTCTAAAAATAGGTACCAAGAACGGTTGACTTAATAAATATAGTTATTAAGTCACGTTTAACAAATATAGTTATATCACTTCTTTTTTTTTTTTTTGTGAGCATTTGATATCACCTTTTGTTTTTTTTTCTTTTTTGGCTTTTTCTTCTAATTTTCCTTTCATTTATACTAAAAATTTAATTGATTTTTCATATCTTCCCACATTTAACAAATAATATATATCACTTTTTTTTTAGCATTTAATATTACCTTTTGCTTCCTTTGCAGGTTTTAAGCAATAAGGGGTGCACCAAGAAGGCTTTGCAGTTTCACCATACAAATCCATTAATCCAAAATTAATGTATCAATAATAATTTTTAGAATAAAAGGCATAAATCTCTTTTGTAATTTAATTTTCTTAATTTTAAAAATTAAAAAATATATATTTTTAATATTCAATTTTTAATAAAAATTTCCTTTTTAAAATTTTTGATAAAAATAACGACAAAATACATATATTATACACACCAGATATTTTTTTTAATCACATACTATTTATATGATAATTCAACGCAATACTTAAACTCGAACTAAAATAATTAAATTAGACACAAATAAATAATTTATTATAATTATCTTTAATTATTAATTTAAGTCCAATATAATTCATTTTGGTTGTATTTAAAAGCTAAATTGTGTTATCATATTAATAATATTTGATTAGTCCATATTTGATGTTTATACTACGTATGTTTCGTAGCTTTTTTAACCAAAGTAAAAAAATGAAGGGATTTTTTTAAAAATTTGAAAATAAAAAAGAGTTCTTTTGAGAATTTTTACAAATTGAGGAATTTTTCAAAAATTGTTTCAACTACAAAAGAAATCTATATCTTTCACCCTAATTTTTATTATATAATGAAATAATGATGAAATAAATGCATCAAAACGGCACATGCGGTGTTCTATACCTTTCACCCTAATTTTTATTATATAATGAAATAATGATGAAATGATAAATGCATCAAAACGGCGCATATCATGAAAAGTGAACCAAACGCCCCTTACTTTGAGAGGCCATTTACTGCATAGGGTGAATAATAAGGCACAAAGACTAAAGAGCACTTGTTGAAGTCTTTTTATTCTTCTCGGTAGCTTTACTTTGAACTTTAAATATTTTCAAAATGTTCATAGATAATAACACCAAGCCAATGAAACTAATCAATACATATTGGTCGGAATAAGATCAAACTTTAATAGACGTGAAAATAATTATTTATTAATATATAAAATTAAAACTATTTTTGAATTTTGTTACACTTACAAATATATGTGAAAGGAATTTAATTTTTAAATTTGATTCGAGTTTTTAAAGTTTAGAGAAATAAATTTTGATTTTAATCTTCATCTAAAATTTAAAAAAATAAATTAAATTCAAAATTTAATTAAATTAAATTAACTTTGTTAATTTTAAATTAGGTTAAGATGGATACAAATCCTTTTATAATTTCTTAAGTAGAGGTGAAAGATTAAACAAAACTTTATCTTAGAAACAACGTAATACCCCATCCCATAACCAGTCAAAACACTTGATTAACACAGTACTTGTGCATGTAAAAGTGATCTTCCCATGCCATTAACTCAAAAAGATAACAGTTCACGTTCATGCAAGAGAAATTTCTTCCCAGTTTCCATTATTAAATTCCACGAGAAGAAAATGGTGAGGCAGTCCAACCGGTTTTTGTACGTTCGATGTGTCCCAAACTATATCAGAACGATAGAACAATCTCACTCGTGTGATAATCTTCTTTACATACATGTTCACACGTGTGAAATACGATATTAAATCTCCAGCGCAGTGTTCGGCCCTAAGTGGAGGTTCCCCTATTTTAATCTTCCATTTTCTATCTGCTTCCTTCTCCGAACCAGAAAATCAAAAGTTCTGCTAAACAAAAACATGAAAAAAGATGAGAAGAAGACGGTTAAACATGGCATGACTAGACCACAAACATAAACAACCGCCACACGAACGCGGCGGTGGTTCTCCTCCTCCTCTAAACCCCACCTCCGATGACGACGATGGCCACCCTCTTCCAGACCCTGACCTACTACCTTACAGACCATCCCTCCGTCGTCTCATTCCGGTGGAGCCACGCCAATTCATGGGGCTCCACTTGGTCATTTCTCATCACCTCCATAGCTTTTTACCTCAGTTTTTCAATATTCGTTCATCTTTTACTCGTCCTTCTCATCACACGTGACCGTCCTATTATTTTAGGTCCAATCCCAGCCCTTCACAGCCTCTCTATGGCCTTGATCAACGCCACCATTTTCACTGGCATCCTTCTTTCCGCCGCCGTCGAGATCCGGGAAACTCGCTGGTTTTGGCGTCGCTCCAAATCCCCGTTTCAATGGCTCCTGTGTTTTCCTCTCGGTACGCGTCCCTCGGGTCGTGTCTTCTTCTGGTCATACATGTATTATCTCTCTCGCTTCCTACATATGTGGCGCAGTTTCTTCACCATATTACGTCATCGAAAGCTGGTTTTTTTCCAGCTTCTGAACTCCTCAATCATGGCCTTCACGTCCTTTCTGTGGCTTGAATTCTCACAATCTTTTCAAGTCCTTGCAATCCTCATTGCAACTCTGGTGTACTCCGTCGTGTACGGTTACAGGTTTTGGACGGCGATCGGATTGCCAGTAGCTTGCTTCCCGTTCGTTGACAACTGCCAGATTCTTCTGCTCGGTTGCAACTTGGCTTGCCACATCGGTGTTCTTCTGCTACACATTAACAAAGGTGGATGTAATGGAATTGGTGCGTGGGTTTTCGATTTTGTGCTCAATGGAGCTATTCTTCTGCTGTTATTGAGGTTCTACGTGAGAAGGCATTTGTGCAAGAGAAAACAGGGGAGCTTATCAATGGCGGTGGCAAAGGGTGATCAACTAACAACCAAGTCGGAGAAGAGACTGTAGAGTGTACGGTAGTTGTACAATTAAGCACGGATTTATATTGCATAAGACAGCAGTAAATTCTAGTTTAAGTTAGAACTTTATGTGATTAGTTTCAAGATGTTTATATGATGAATACGCGAACATTAGTACTTACTCTTCTTCTAGTGCACATAACAGCTTAGTTCATTATGATTACTATTGTCAGATCAATTCCAGATTATAGGAACCAAATCAAGGCATCAAAGATAGTCTGTGTTTTGTTAATTTGTCGTTTTAACTTGATGTTGGAGATGTTAGGTTGCCTACCTAATTCATTCATTAATTTAAGGAATACTCAATCAACCAAATAATTAATTGACTTCTTATAGCTTACAGTAGCTCTTACGTATGTTATATTATAAATGCGTTGAAATCCCTTGTCGGAACTTTCAAGTGTTGAGGTAGATTTTCTGTTTTTATCTTCTTACATGAGCAATAGTAAGAAGTTTGTCCAACTAGGGTTTTATGAACATAAAGTATCTTTGTTACTCCCAACAAGTATATTCTAAGCAAAAGAGAAAACAAGGTTGATTGTTTTCTCTTTTGAAGAATCCAATTTTAGCATTATTATCAACTTCTCCAGGCTCAGGTGTTGGGAAGTCGAATTCTGCCATTACAAGTTCCAATTTGCAGGAGTTAAAGATACCCTGAAATTGGCAAACAGTCCTCCACTAACTGGTGAATAAATTTGTGTATAATGGAGAATAATAGATCAATTCTAATCCAGTCAATTACACCAAACCATAATGCCATAATAGAGCAGGAAAGACGTGTTACTATTTGACTACTTGCAATGATCAATACTTTATCAAACCCTTGATCAAGAAATGAGAAATAGGTTGATTAAACTCGATAGAAAATTAGGTAATAAACAACTTCAAATTGTGGGGTGTGGGTAGGAAACGAACATGAATCAATCTTATAGTCACATCTACTTTACGTCCTATTATTGAATTCCAAGTTTAATTTTACTATTTTATATACCGTGGAGATGGTTTCGAGTATAATCAATAAAGAAATAAACGTGTCCACTGTTTAGTGTTTTCCATGGCTTGAGCAGTTAACCCCTTCCAAAGTCTTAACTCCTTCCCAAAGTCCTTATCAAGGATCCAGGTTTCATCCCATTATTGAAACTTTTATCCTTGGCGGCGAAAAGGGATAAAGATATTTCTATCAGATAATCAACGTTTGAACAAACAAAGAAATTTCTTTATCAAGGTTTGTTTCCGTCAGCATAGCATCCTAGTATATTCCAAATTTTAATAAGCGGGTACCAGTACCTATATTCTATGAATAGTTAAATTACGATTATTAAACTACCTGGTATTTTAATAAATGTGGTAAAGAAAATGATAGAGGAGAGACTAATAAATGCAGTCAACATTTGCTGGGGTTCATGATTCAACAAGGCTCCTCTCGATATTCAGCTTATGATCTTATAACGAATAATTCAATAGATGATAATCGGAGGAATTGGGCTAAGATATAGAAATGGCCTGAGCCCCAGCAAATTTGGTCGTTTCTTTGGCTCCTGGCAAAAGACAAACTCCTCACCAATCGACAGCGCGTCGCTCGACATATTACCACAGAGTCCCACTGCCAATTTTGTACTCAGGAAGAAACTATATTGCATGCCCTCAGGGATTGTAGCAAAGCGAAAAACTATTGGCATCAATTCTCTCCCACAATTATCGATAATGCGTTCTTCCAACATGATGTAGAGCGATGGCTTAATAATACTCTTGGTAAACAGCATCGCGTACAGAGGTTTACGTGGAGTATGATCTTTGGGGTCTCCGGCTGGTTATTATGCCAATTCCAAAACAAAAGTATATTTGAGGCTCCTTTTCGATGGCCTGATTCAAGGGTCCGAGAAGTGCTACGCTATGTTAAATGGATAGAACAGGCTAGATTGGTTGAGAATCGCACGCTTCTAGATGTGGGGATCTCACTGGGTACCCCAGTTGACTAGACCAAACCATGGGAGGGTTAGGTAAAAGTTAATACAGATGGAGCCGTTTTGCCTAGAATAGGCCTTGCGTCGGCGGGAGGCTTGATTAGGAATAGTTCCAGTAATTGGTGTGGGGGTTTCTGCAAAATATTGGCGTGGGTTCACCTTTGTATGCGGAACTTTGAGGCGTCCTTACTTGTAACACACCAGTCCTGCAAGGCACGTACCTGACATCTATAGGTGATATCCGAGTCTATGCCCTGCGAGAGAGGCGTACTAGAACACTCAATCAGTCAAAACTTAGTATAAATTTTTTTTTGAAACCACAACATAGTATGCAGAAATTAATAACCAAATCGGGCCCACTTTTAATTTATAAATATTTTCAATCAACAAAATACAATCAATAGAATTTTGATAGCCAAATTGGGGCCCATTACAAATATAAAACACTTTAGTCATAATATCTTTACATTCCACCATAAAAACCATTGTATACACATTATGCAAAAATTTCGGAATACATTATTTTACAGAAATCGTGGAATACAAATTTATATAAAAAATAGAAAAAACACTAATGCAGACACGAACCGATCCCGACATCGATCTCTTACTTGTATGCTGTAGAGATACTCCCCGTTTACCTAATGGAATATTTTTCTGATCCTAAAAATATTTGCAAATTTTGGGTGAGTTTTACGAACTCAATGAGTGACCATCATCGATGGCTCACCCAGTCACATAATACATAAATCACATTAACAACATTTCAAATTTCACGATCAATATAATCTAATCAGTCATATTATGCATATGTAGTGTGTATGAGACCCATTTTCTATTTATTACTTGGTTGTGACCGAGTGCCTAAACTGTCCCATATAGGGCTCATTGATAACTGTCCCATATAGGGCTCATTAAACGTTGAGCTTGAGGCTCTGAATCACTTTTGAGCTCGAGGCTCTTTTTCACTCATTGAGCTTTAAGCTCTGATCGGTGACTACTCTGGTCACAACCGCCATTATATTTCATGCATTCATGAAATGAAATGCATCAATCACATGATCCCATTCAATCACATTCCTATATCATCGGACCTTAGTCCGGCATTTAACATTAAGTTGAGAATCACATTTTCACTTACGTGCAAATGCTCATTCAAAACACATTTATCATTAAATTATGTACACTTAGTTCTTCTCTTTCATATACAAGCAACACTTCAATATCTCAACCAAGCATCAAAATCATCGGACCTCCTGTCCGAAAATCAACACAATCAATCACATTCATATAGACATTTAGTAGTTAATGAATACCAAAATTCACACTAAAAAAACAATGAAATGAGACCATCTAGGTCTACTCACAGTACGCTCCAGATTAGTAATTGCTTCCAAGATCTGGAAACGTCTGAATGTGTCTATTTATCCTGCACATCACAATTATTCAATACACACATTGCACACACATTAATAATTGCACAATTATTAGTATTCCTTTATGCACAATGTGTATGTGGAATATGTACAATGCATGCGCAATGACAATCCCGGGTATCTTTCCATTATTTTTGTCACATTATTAGTCTTATATCAAAACTCACCTAAGTAAAATTTGTACTTAGGGTTTATACCTCAAATAAACACTTTGAATCTAATTTCATAACCCAATAAATCATTTCAGATTTTTCTCCAAATACTGACTTTCGAGTCTACTATTTCAGATCATTTAAATAATGAAAATGAAGAAATTTGGGAACACTTTCTTTTTGAGAATTGTCATTCTATCTCATAATTTTCTAATGGCACCAAAATCATTCAATTTAGTTCAGTAGACAAAAAGTTATACTCCAAATATTTTTGGACTGTTTTATTCTGAGACAGTGTCCTATACTCAACTTCCACCCAGAAATTGAAATTCTTCAAATTTGATTTAGAATTTTATTTCTTCAGATAATTTGTATCCCTATGTCTCTACTTTACTCGGAATCAAAAATAATCCCAATTGGATAACTACAGATAAAGATATCATCAAAATACCAAAGCATGTTTAAGTGTACAGAAAGTTGGCTGCGACGAAGACAGGAGTTGGTCGCGGCGAACTTTTGCAAGTTGGCTGTGGCAAACCAAAAAGTTGGTCATGGCAAATTTTTCCCGGGAGGAAATCCCATAAGTTGGCTGCGACGAAGCAAAGAGGTGGTCGCGACGAACTTTCATAGAAAGCAGTAAACAGAACTCCTTTTCTAGCTTTTCTAACTCTATTTTTTAGATCCGTCTTGTATGACCATTTTGACATAGAAAATGAGGTTTTTTGGCAATAACTTCTTCTAAAAAATTGTGTATCTATGGCGTAAGTTTCTAAAGAGCCTAATTTTACACAATTTGGCTCAATATAATACAAGTTATACACAATTTACTCTATACTATTCAGAAACAAAGACAAATTCTAAAACTCAACTTCAGGACAATTTTCAACACTCTTAAAGCTAGAATTCAAACTCTATTTCTTCATAAAAATTGTAGCCACTCATCTCTAGTTTAATATAAATCAACAATCATCCTATTTAGATATCTGTAAATCAAGATATGTCAAGAAAAATGACGTATGTTCAGTTGAACCACTATATCTAACACATTTCCAGCACGCTTTATACACCATTCACTCACTCAATCCAACATTATATCATTCCCTAATCTATTATCCATCAAAACACAAGCAAGACGTGAATCTATCCCCATTTATCATCCACGTTTTTAGCATATACCCATCCTCATATCATGAACATCTAACTCTTAACTATCATCAAACATGCTTCATTCATCAAAGCCATGAAGAGTAATAGGTTACTTACTTGATTTAGCTTCAAAGCTCATTCAAATCACCAAGAAACCCTAACTTCTCCACATACACGTCCTTCACCTTTATAAGGTGGAATAGGTTGGTTTTCTTTAGAAACAAGAAGAAGATAGCAAGTATTCAAGTGGATAGGAGTGGAAGAAGACAAGGTTCAACTTTGAGGCTTGGGTAGTGAGTGTCGTTATTAAGGAGAGGAAGATGAAGAAAAACAAATGAAGAAGATGAAGAAATGGAGCTAGTGTCGTGGGTGACAATTTGGTCTTTCTTTTATTAATTTCGTGACTTAACATGTGGTGTGGTAAGTGACACTTCTCACTTGCCACATGTCACTCTCTTATGGTCCCTTCTTGATATTTTAATAAGCTAGTCCATTTGCCTTCAATTTCTAATCCAGTTATCTCTAAATTTTCAATGACATATGTCATTAAATTCAAAAGTCCTTTATAAAAATTTCCATTTCCATTTGACCTTTATTTCTACTACTATTCATCAATTATTCTACCACTTGGCATTTTTCTTAGTCCAAAAATACCCTTATATTTCAAAAAATTCTCAAATTTTCTCCGAAAATTCTAATTCACTACTTATACATTCCCACTCAATTTTTTTTAAGACACAAAACCATAATTCGCATCATATTGACATTAAAACAATCATTTATACCCAAAAAATGTCTATTGAGTGCATGAACAATTATTTTAATGTGTGCAATAATTAAATTCACATGTGTGTGTATGCTAACATTATGCATAAGCATGAAATGTAATTTTCTTAATCTCTTTTTGATCTCACATGTACCAATTTTTAGGGTTCCAATCTTTAGTATGGGAAAGGGATGCTACAACAAATTTGTCCCTCTTCTCTTCACGCACACCAACCCATCTTCATCGTTGTTTGTGTCAATATTTTGACATTTCATTACAATGTAGGAAAGTTGAGAATTTTCAATGATTTTTTAAGTCTTTCACGCAATTTAATTAATAAATTATATATTTTTTATTTTTTATTTTTTATTTTTTATTATTTTTATCTCTTTATATTTTAATTAAAATTTTGTTTTAAATTATTATTTTAAAAATGAATTAATATTTTATCCTTAAAAAAATACTAAATTTATTTAATCTCAATAATAAATCATATTTGTCAAATTTTAGGTTTTTTATTTGTCTTCTTATATTCTAATTGAATTTTTTTAATTATTATTGTTAAAAATTAATTATTATTTTATCATAAGTTTGTTTAACAAACTAAATTATGAATTAGTATATATAAGTAAATTTGTTTAAAATAATTTAAGAATGTGTTAAAAAATAATATTTAAACTATAAAGAGTATATTTAAAGGACATTAAAAAAGAAGTTAAAATAAAGTTAGAATTATTCCTAGTGACTTTCTTTAAACATATTTCAACTTTTAGAGTCTTTAAATAAAAGATAATATAGAAATATAGTTTTTATTTTTTAAATTTATGTTAGATTTAATCTTAGTTTAAATTATTAGATTTATTATATATTAATAGGCATCATTAGTATATTTTTAATAAAGTATTTTATTTTATACTATATTTTTACTTATTCTTATATGTTTTATTCTTATTTATTATATACCGATTTTATAGTGGTTTAATACCGGTTAAATCTCTAAACCTTAAACCTTTTCTTTTACCAGTTCGAGCTAGTTTCGAGTTTTAAAACATTAATATGAATGTTTACATGGGGCGATTCCAAGTTTCTAATCAGTACTGCAACCCTCTCTTATTGTATGCTTCGTTATTCAATTCTTATATTGATGAAAATTTTACCTTTTCCAAAAAAACAAAAAAGTTGATGGATGAAATAAACTAATTTTACCCTTTATCCAATATCTTGATTCGCCCGATCGGTTGCCATCTGTTAGACCCCCTAAGACGTGCTAGTGAGATCGTGTTGGCATTGGTGAGTCTTGACTAGTGTTCGACATGCGAAATAATAGAACAAGGCAAAAGACATGCGAGGAGGCAAGGACGAGAAGGGACAATGTCAAGTGTTGGCATGCATTGGTGCGTAGTAGCAGAAATCTTCGACGAGATGCAAGATTCGGATGCGAGACCAAAAAAAGACTTGAGACAAACTTCGAATTGAAAGTTAGCTTGATCACACGCATGACGAGAATATGCGAGAGTTCTAAGGTTACTTAACAAGTAGATCAAGTATGGTGCGAGTTTTTGGTGAATTTCGAACTGTGTACAAGCTGACTTAGCTAAAGCTAAGTTCTTGATGGACTAAGGACAAGTAGACGAACCATAGCTAATGGAGTTGACATGGGTAAACATTGAATTGGATCAGTGTGCTATTGACTTGGATGACTCTTCATCAACTGATAGAGATGAGAAGATCTTGGATGATGTAACAGATAAGATCACGGTGGATGTACAACAACTTTAAAAGATAAAGATCGTGTGGAAGGATCATCTGAAGATAGAGAAGATCTTCGTGGATATATATAATCATTCCTAAATAATTTAATCTTTTATCTTGTTATTGTGATGTAGCTTAATCCTATTAGATAGAGTCCTAATTGGATAAAGATGTCATCTATTGGTTAGTCTGATATAATCTGATAAGGATAAGATAGGATAAAATCGTAATTTTAGCTAGTAGAGTTCTATGAAGATTTCTAACATAGTCATCTATAGATGTCTATAAATAACTCATTTGAGCCTTGCTCTCATAATCAAAAAGAAAGTGTTATGAGATGTAAGAGAGTTGAGAGTATTTCTTTGTGTACTTTAAAGGAAGTAATGAAAGTTGGCTCTTAAGCTGTATCTCTTTTTTATTCTTGTTGTTGCTTTTACTATTCTAATACTTCTGTAATTTTCTTATGAGTGTGAGAGTTAAATATTACGAAGGTCGTGAGGTGTTTGAGAACTCAATAATTGGTCGACGATCACATGAGAATGCTGAGTCTTGCTTAGAAGGATCTAAGTAAGATTGTAGTGCAAAGAAGTAAGCATACCTTGCAAGTAAGTATAGTGTCAAAGGAAAATCTTTGTAACGGCCCTGCATGAAACAGAAACACCCAATCTCAAATCAGTAGCTCCCGCAAAAGAGTTGGTGAATGAAATAAACAAATTTTACGTTGTATTCAATATCTAACAGTCTGCTATTTAATAATAGCATGGTAATTTGGCAAATAAGTCCGATTCGCGAGTCATTTTGCTTAAATCGATAAACTAGTATTATGATTAAATATCTGGAAAAGATACGCAAAAATGTTAAAGACAGGCTTGGCAAGAACCATAAATTTTGCATGAAAGGTGATCGCCTATTTTCCGCGTGCCAGGCTTATCGACTGAATTCTGCAGTGAATCGAACTTCAATCTTATATAGGTCACAAGAAAGTAAATTATTTTAGTTCACACGATTGTCTGCTCAGTGATATTAACCGCGCCAAGAACGATGATCTTTGTTGAATTTTCTGTTTCTAAAAATCGCTGCCTTCATATTGTTCTTGATTAAACATTAATATGGACTTATATGACAAAGTAAACTGTTGTCAGGAAAAAGTCACCAAACACTAACAGCATTGATGAATAAAGGTCTTCCACTTATAATCAACCCCACATTGAAACAAGCTCCAAACTAATGGGAGGAAGACAAGGAATAACTTCATAAGGATATAAACTCCTCTAAATGCAAATTAGCAGAGGCATGCAACTTCATTGCAGAGACAACCTTCATATCTTTCCAAATGTACCAGGTACCTCCTCAGAAAATGTGCACAATGTCGTATGCAAATCTATTTCCGTCAAGGAAATGGAAAGGAATAAAAAATGTAGCATAAAAAGTTCTTGGCGGTTATGCTTTGATGGATTATAGGTAGCCTGCCTAGGAATAGGCATCCACATCCTACGATTCCTGTGCAATACATGGATGAAGAATTGTGCACGTAATTACAGAAGTGAAAGTGCATGCAAATTACTTCTTCATATATTAGACTGTTTCCAGATGTAATGCAGCACTGGTGAACTTAAAATGCCCATACTGTATTAAGGAAAATCACTAGATTTTAAATGATTAGATGACTATTAATCTAGCAAATGTTTCAAATTATAGCTTTTCAAGCATGAAATATCTCTATTATTGAAAAGGATACGTCCAGAACAGCACGAAAGACTGCAAAAACAAATAAAATGTCAGTCTACCACAAGAAAGACGAGGCAAGTTCTATTAAAAAAATAAAGTAAGCTATGCCTTTGTATCTATCAACCTAACATCACAATCATGCATATATATATATATATATATAGCCAGATGGGAAGACACATTACCTAGGCTTGCAACAATATCAAAATATCTTTTAGGTTCGTATAACCACAAACATGTGTATGAATCATAAACGTCACCACGCAAGACATTGAATCAATAGTAACTGCATGCAAATAATTCAAAGTGTCTCTACTTGACGTCGCTCATGACTATGGCATTTATCTTTTGCCATACTACTACTATACTCCAAAAGTTCCAATTCCCAAAATTATCTGGAGCATAATTTAAGTAAAATATGGAACTTCATTTCTGAACACATGAACATCTAAAAAGAAAGGAAGAGAACTACAAGAAAACTTCCAGAAAAGGAGCAAAGGATTTATAACTAAAGGACAAAAAGGGAAAAAACATACCATAAGCCCACCCAAAAACCCATCAAGTACAAGTTGGTTCCAGGATTCGAAATATGAGTAGACAGTGAACTTGGTCTTGGATAGGAGTCCTATTGATGTGATTGTCATGATTAGGAAATAAAAGATAAAACCAGTCACGCTTGTGAGTCCCAAAATTCCAGCAGTTACTCCAGCAATGATGGATAAGAATGTTCGGCTGCACAAAAAACAGAGCTCAGTCCATTTAGAAAGCAAATGTAGCTCATAATCTATTCAATCCCCATGACTAAGGGTGATTTTTAACCAATCAATAATAACTACTTTCATCTTGTTCTAAAGAAAATTTGAAACTAACTCATCCCATCTCAAGTCTCAACAATGACTCTGTCATTAGATTTCTTCCTCAAATCCAGGAAAATTTGGATAAATTTCAAAATATAAAACTACAAACAGCTCTAAGAAAGACAGTATTAGATGCCTAATAAATTAACAGCTAATCCAGAATCATATTCCCTATAAAAATTTTCAAATCTAGATTTAGATTTATAGAAAAACATTTGGAGAACAGATCTTCAGAGGTGTCTGTCATCAATATTAGGGCTGATGTCATACATATCTACCATGCAAACCAAAATGATTCTACAAGCAAAGACTTCTCTTCTGTTCAGACAAACCTGTAATAGATAACTTTCATGTTGCTTTGCAGATTTTCAGCATTGGTTGTTTGCAGGTCATTGGTGCTCTTATCATAAGCACCAGATTCCGTATGCCCAGCCATACCTTATAATATACTGAAATACTAGACCACAAAAACCAAAAACAAAAAAACAGTCATTAGCTTATCCTCAACAGTGATCACAACCCTAAAAACGTAGATATTTTTAAATCAGAGATAACTTCAAAATGTGCAGAATCAATTAGCATGCGCAGGTGGATTCCTCATTGAAGCACAGGATAAAGAAAAAATAGAAAAAATATTTCCAAAAAACCAGACAACAGGACAAAGTAGATTGACAATTTAACAAAAGAAGAGTACAACGAAAATTGCAATGTGGGTTCGCTCTAATCCGATTCATTACAGTGAAACTCGAAGCATAATTTTGAGTTGGGAAATTTTGAAAGTAATGAAGAAACCAGATACACAGAAGTCAATAACAAATTGATTCAATCACAGCATCCTAGAACTAACAAGACGCCATCTTGATTACTGGATCCACAACTGTATTTAAAACTCAATGATAAGCCCAAAAAGCTAAACAAAGGCAAGGAAAGTTGGGATTCAAAAATTAAAAGGACGTAAAAAATAAAAGGAAAAACTGAAGAACACATACCTTAATTTGCCTCTACCTAGTACGTGCAAAGCTCAGGCCCTGCCTCTCGATTTCTTGAAGATTAACCTTTATATGATTATCGTTGAAGCCCACAAGTTCTATATTTACAGACGGTCCCTCATGCTATTTCCGATATACACACATTGTCCCCTTCGCTGCAGATGTGCGCTACTACGCCGTACGAAGAATATTTCTATTGCTCTTCGATCTTGATAATTCACGCGAGTAGAGAATTCGTAATTTGGAATGGGATGTTTTTCTTTTTGAAATTAAAGAATATATTAATTTCAAATAAAATGAAAAAAAATTCAAATCTCTCTCCGAGAGTTTTAACAAGCTTTGATAAGTTTCTTCAGAATTAGTAGCTCGAGTAATTTCTTAATTTTAATATAAAATTTGTAATAGAATCTCAAATCATTCATGTCGAATGATTAAGGTCCTCTTTGATTGGCAGGAAAGTAAAGTGAATTCGGAATCTGATTCTTCAAAAAATAAATCTATAAAAAGTAAAGATATTCACATGTTTGAATACTTATAAAAATTCTAATAGAAAAGTTGGGTGGATTCTTATTATAGTGTTTGGTATATAACAGTATTTCATAGAATATAATTTAATTTTGACTTGTGTTTTTAATTATATCCCTACAAACTAAATAAAAATTGAAATCGTTAAATAATATTAATTTGTAATACAAGTTATATTATTAAATGTTAAATTTTTTCTTTCTTGATGTTATAATCATATAATATTGTTATATCATAAATATAGTATTGAAAAATAATAAAAAACCTCAACCGAGTACAAATAATATAAATGTAATTGATCAAATATCATAAATATATTTGATTTGAATTTTTTCTTAAAATTCAAATCAAATGTCAAATTTTTTTCTAACATTGAAAATAAAAATACAAATAGTGGATTATTATTAAATTTATTATTCTTAATATTATTAATTTTCTACTTATTATTAATTTTATTATTACTAAATTTATTATTTTTATCAATTACATTTATTTTTATTATTAATTTTATTATTATTATACATATTATTTACTATTTTTTATTTTTTATTTTTTTATTATTATTTATTATTTATTATTATTATTCTTATTCTTATTATAATTAATTTTATTTATTTATTAATAATAAAAATAATATATTATTATCAAGTTTTAATAATTATAATAATTATTATTATTAGTTTTATTATTCTTATTAATTTTATTATTCGTATTATTAATAATAATAATTGTTAATTTTCTACTAATTATTAATTTTATTATTATTAATTTTATCAATTATATTATTATTATTATTATTATTATTATTATTATTAAATTCCTTATTATTATAAAAGAGTTATTATAAAGTTGAGAGAGAAGGAATGGTTGAATTGGCCAGTGTATTTTTAGACTAAATTCCTGAGGAAAGTAATATAAATACCAAGGGGGTGATAGGATTTAGAATCCAAATAAAGTGCTACTATTTTCTTTAGATTGGGAAAGATTTTACTTTCCTAACCACTCAAAAAAATGAACCAAATATAATGATATAAATTTTAGGAAAAAGATTACTTTCCCAATTAAGTAAGAATTCATGTCAACCAAACAAGGCCTAAGAGATATTTTACAGTATGTGTACTAGTAAGAACATTTTTAACAAAAGAGGACTAATACAACTTTTGCACTTGAGAATGCAACACGAAAAAGAATGAGATGTATTTTGAAATGCACATAAATCTTATCGTTATTGCCAATATGGTTTTTCTCTTATTGGAATTGAATTTTACTATATTCAAGAATATCATTTTTGCTATAAGGATAGCTACATACAATGAGATTAAACTATGACATTTACCCACCAAACCCAAAGGTGGCAGAATCACCACGCTCGATTCCCAAACCCCTTTCAGTTGATAGTAACGCTAGCCGTGTCTACTCTTGTATATCAGGGTTTTGTATTTGGATGCTTACTACATCAACTTCTTGCTTAGAATAGTTTCCAGTGTCCGGCCATCAGATTGGGGCAACTGCAGTGTTGCTTATATCTCCAAGAATGAGCAAAGCCATGTGACCAACATTGATGAAGTGGGCCCTTTCAAAAAAATCTCATATCCCAAACTTCTAAAACGAGCACATTTGTTGCCTAACCATAGAGGAAAAGTTTGGCATTCCTTGCTGCATTAAATTGCTATAAATACATATACACCACCTAGTTTTCATTCCCATGCAAAATCACAGCCTCCAGTACCTCACCCAGCAGTTCAAAACTATATAATCAGAGCGCTGAGATTGTTGTGGCCAATACATGGCTATTCACTTTCCTTCATTGTTATTGAAAGCCAAGAAAATTCTGAAGAAACAGGCGCTTCTAGTCAGAGATCATCATCAGGCTCATCAAGTTCCAAAAGGTCATGTACCTGTTTATGTAGGAGAACTCCAGAAGAAGAGATTTATAGTGCCAATCTCGTGCCTGAACCATCCTTCCTTTATGGACTTGCTCAAACGAGCAGACGAAGAAAATGGGTTCGATCAACCAATAATGGGAGGACTAACTATTCCGTGCAAAGTAGACATCTTCATTCATGTTACTTCTCAGTTGATTGCTTCATGAAAAACAACAAAGAGTTCAACCAAAAGCGCAGCTGTAGTTTTGATGTAATTTGATCTTCATAATGTAGATTTTTTGTGTGATCAATGTATGTATAAATCTTTTGATCTTAAAGTTTTTGTTTTTTTTCTCTTTTGTTAGTAAATATGATTCATATTTAAGAATCATTTAACACATTTGCAAATGCAGCTTATGCAAATTAATTAAAATTTCCAATTTTATATATTGGAAATTAGAATTTTGTACATTTTGGTGATCTTATATATTTTTATATATACTAATAATTTTTATTTGCTTGTGTGACAATATCTTACCACTAAAAATCAATATCATTTGTGAAAACTTCTATTTTATGGCCACTAATGCAAAGTTTTTTATCGATTAAGCAATTAAAATTTTAAATTTAATAATATTATTTGTAACAAATACAAACACATTAGTGATAAATTTATTATAACATATAACTTTCATACTTGTGACGAAGAAATATTAATGACCAAGAAATAATGGACATTGATAAAAAAAGCACAAGTGACAAATATTTTTTCACTATTTTCAATTATTTTAGTAGCAATGATGTTGTCACAATAAGATAAAGTACCATTATAGCTTTATTTGTCACTACTTTATATTGTTTGTGTCGACAAACTTATCATAAATATGTAAAGTTTCTATGATCACATAGTTTTGTTACACATTCCATAGTTTTTATTGTCAGTACTTTGGTCACAAAAATGTTGCAAAATTATGACCAGTTTTTAAAATAGTCACTATTTCATTTGTAACAGAGGTATTTGTGACAGGAGGTAACTAAAAATTGGACATTATTAATAGTAGTCATTAATATTACTAATTTTAGTGACAACTTTTGCTTTCACTAGAAAAACAATTTCTTGTAGTGACATTTTGGATCCTCACTTTCATGATCATAAATTCTAATCACATTTAATTGTCCACAAGACATGTAAATTTTGATTTAATATTATTTTTAGGAATCAAAGTTTGATTAAAACTTTATGTTTAATCAATAATATTAGACTAGTATTCTTTAAATTTGTAATATTTGATAAATCATTTTCTAAACCTAATTTAGAGTTAACAAAAACCATAAAGTTTAAACAGCATTTTTTTCCTTCTAAACTAGCTATTTCTTTCTCTTCCATTTAATTTACCATTTTATTAACTGGTTTGGAGCTAGTAAAAATTGTTATAGTTATACATATTTCTCCTCCTAAACTACCTATTTCTTTCTCACTCACTTTCCTAACCTTTTTGTTTCTTTATTTTGAAGTTAATAATATCTTATTGTCGTTAAACATTGCTTTTGTAGGATTAAGAATTTTAAGGTCCTTTATTAAGTACTTTTAAGATAATATTCTAGTAAACTGTGACCATTAGTTTCACACATTAAGCCACTTGACAATATATTATTAGCTAGCTTTTCACACATTAGTTTTAAAACCCAAACCTATTAATGTAGCTACAGAGGAGCAATTTAAAGCCATGGGTATCCTAATATTGTTAAGGGAAATTCAATAACTAAATTTGTAAGCTTCTTTAAGCAAAGGAAAAATAGAGTATCGATCATAATGCCATTGCAAATGCACATGTCTTCGTTCTGTATAAAACTATAAACCTAAACATATGTATGTAGTCATAAGTGATGTTATTGTTAGATTTTTTTATTCAGAAATGCAATTAATTAGTGTTCTATCTGAAAATTGGCTCAAATGAAGATATGTGTGTGTGTGTGTGTGTGTGTGTGTGTGTGTGTGTGTGTGTGTGATTAGATTTGTATTCTATTTTGGATTTGGTCTCCTCAATAAATTTATTAAGTGTTATATAGTTAAGTATTATTTTGTGACAAGTTAGAACATTTAAAGAGAGATTATTGTAAATATAGGGATTTTTTGAAGAAGAAAGAAAGGGAATCAAGTAACCCTAATGATAAGTTATGTTAATGGATGTAATACCAAATAGTTGGTGGATAGATAGTGATTCTTCAATTCATATTTCTAATACCTTACAATATGTACCAAAGAACATAAGGACATCAAATGAAGGAGATATTAACGTGTTAGTGAGCAATGACACCGAAGTGATGTAGAGTCATTGGAGATGTGCAGTTGAAGTTTAGTTGTGATAGCAATGTTGAACAAAGCGATGTCTATATCATCTATGAGAGTTAGTCTAGTTTCAATATCCAAACTTGATGATATTGGATATTATTTGATTTTCAATAATAAATTTTTTATTGTCCCTAAATTATGTTATCATTAATGAATTTTATTGATCGATGGACTTTATTGTTTGAATTTGAAGGATCTTAGTAAATTGGTCATTATTGTTTTAAACAATAAGAAATTAAAAGCATTTTAAGAAAAAAAAAGTCATATCATGACATAAAAGACTTGGTCATATTTAAGAGAAAAAGGTTTAGAGATTGATCAAGCGATGAAATCTTCTTAATTTGGTTATGTGATGATGGTCATGATGTATGTGTATATTGTATTAAATATAAACTCACAGGATAATCATTCCTAAAGTGACAAATCTTTTAAGATTTTTTTAATCCAGTTCTTAAACTTTTAAATTTTTAATTTAATGACAAATCTTTAAATTCTTATCAGTTAGTCTAAAACGCTAGTTCTATTACTAATTTATTGATATGGATAAAGGAAACTTATTTTTTAAGACATGTAGCTATCCACCTTGAAAAAATAATGGCCAACTAAACATATCCAATAACTCATTACCCAAATACCCATTACTATCAGGAATGAAATCACCTGTGCCCTTTGCCCAGTTGCAAACTAGTGCCAAGCGTTTTCATCCACAAAATTTATTTATTTATTGCAAAGCTTGTGGACAGGCTATTGGGCACAGGGTTGGAATTGGGCAACCAGTCAAGAGGATTTGATTCCTTACTATCAACCTCTTCTTGACAAGTCCCGCAGAATCTTTCCCAACCTTCTGGAGCTGGAGATTTGACTCCATTATTTTCACCTTTCAAACCGTTAATTCTGATTGGTTGTGAGAATTTATTCCTAGATATAACAAGTCTCATGATCTCCCTTAGAATCCTCAGTAGCTTGTTGTGGAGAATCCAAGTTCTGGTAATTTCTAGCTAACATAGTAATGATAAGAAAATAATGATGGATCTTAGAGTGTTTGAAGAGAAAAGAGTCTATGAAAATAAAAAGAATAAATGTGAAAAGAATATTGTACAAGTTTGTCGTTCCTTTAGCCAGCTTCAGTTTTTAGCTTTATCAGACTTGACGACATTGAGAACATAAGAGAGATTCTTTGGTTTCATTCCTTCTCATCTCATTACCAATGGCTTTGGATTGTTTTCTCAAGGTTTGTGTTGGATTGTTTTGGAGCGTACGTGCTTGTAAATATTATTTTGTCAAGTTCTACCCTTTAGAAATTGACTGGTATCTGTCATTGTTATTCAATAGTTATTATTTGATCTCGTCAAGTTTTTTCCAATGACTTGTGATTGAAAGCAAATAAATATAATATGACGACTAGAAAAAAAGTTATAAGGTTCAATACAGAAATTGATTTTAGTCCTAATGGGTATATGGTACATAGAATGTGCTGGCAACATTAGTGGCAGTTGAATTTAACATTATTTGGTCAACCTAATCCAACTTATAGTGTAATGTTGGGGCAGCCTACTATTGTTACTGCTACAGGTGGCAGTTGTGGTGACAGTGGTGGATGGATAATTAATTTGGGAATGGCAATTGCAATAAACCAGAGTGTGGTTTCATACATGTTATTAGGTAATAGGTAATTGGGTATTAGGCCATTAGGTATGCTTAATTGACCGCAATTTTTCAGGTGAACAATTATATATCATGAATAACAAAGCTTCCGTGAGCTACATCAACAAATTAGTAACAGAACTAACATTTTGGACTTAATTATTAAGGTTTTAAAAGGTTTGTTAATTAATTAAAAATTTTAAAAATTTGGGTACTAAATTAGAAAAACCTCAAAATATTGATCATTTTATGAATGATTATCCCAATAAACTCACTAAGGGGGCGGTTGGTTCGCATGGAGGAATGGTAATAGGAATAGGAATGAATATAGTGAGGAATGAGAATGGATATTATCATTATAATTCTGATGGTTGGTTAAAAAGAATGAATGATTACCATTACTATTGATGGTGGTTGGTTTGTAAAATATATTAAGAAATAACAATTTATTTTAATTAATTATAATGCAATAAATAAATAAATAATATTTTAATTAATTATATTATAATTAATTACAATATTTTAATTAATGAATAATTATAATTTAATTAACTACTTATATTTTAATTAATTATAATTTAATTAATAATAATAATAATTTTAAGTAAAATATTGTAATTAATTATACTATAATTAATTACACTATTTTAATTAATGAATTAATTATATTTTAATTAATTATATTGTAATTGATTAATTATAGCATAATTAATTAAATTATTTTAATGAATGAATGAATTGTATTTTAATTAATTATATTGTAATTGATTAATTATAACATAATTAATTACAATATTTTAGTTAATGAATGAATTATATTTTAATTAATTATATTGTAATTGATTAATTATAATAT
>JAOTAY010000191.1:40012342-40044860 GCA_025629805.1 Erythroxylum baracoense
GATGCAGCGGAAACCTGACAACGTAGTTTAACAAGTTCAAAGGGTGAGCTTAAAAGTGACTCTACAGCACCAGCTACTGTTCCTGCCATAAGAGCCTCAGAGACATACACATAGTTATCTTCACGACCATCTGCCAGAAATGAAAGGAATTTTCCCAAGACTAAGAGTTGAAATTTCTCAATGCAGTGCTTGCTTACATTTAATAAGGCATCATACATAAATGCTAGTGAACCACTTGCTTTTGTAGACTATGCATTGGTAAAGTTTCGATTGTTCATGTGTTCATTTTATCAGTGCACTTCTCAACAAAAGTAAAGGAAACAGGGCATTTTTCATGAAAAAGCATAATCATTTTGACTAGCAGAAAATATTAAGATCAGGAGTTCATATAAATGAATGGAAGCGTCTTCCCAGTAAGAGACAAAGGAATAGAATAGTAAGTAATCTGAGGAAAAGAATACAAATAAATCTTAGTATTTCAACAGGAACAGCCTCTTCAACTGTAAAATTCCATAAATCTTCTACTGAGGTAAGGACAAAGCAGCCAATTATGACAGAAAAACAAACTTTGTACCTTATGAAATAATCAACGTCTAGGTCCTTTTCTTCATTAGATGTAACATTTCAAGATTGGCATAATTACGTTTACGACTACTCTTATCAGGAATAAGTAAATAGATTGTGAGATAGAGCATGTGAATTCAGTATAAAATACTAATAGTGCATTATGTTCAAAGAGAAGTCAATATAGTAAAGGAAACACAGACATTGACTACGTGATTTTTTGCCCAAATCAAGTAAATCCTTACATGATTTAAACCTACTAAAATCTATAAGCATGGATGTACTCATTCATACACAAAAAGTTAATAAGGCATGCTAAGATAATGCAAACACAATAATATGTTCAAAGATAGAATAGAAATTCTATTTCATCATGTACGGCATATTTACAACCTTGTAGCCCATGTTCTGTTACCAAAAATGGTTTTTAATTTTACATTCTGTTACTTAGGAATCAAAATAATGATTTCAAATAGAAATTCGATTTCATCATGTATGGCATATTTACAACCTCGTAGCCCATGTTCTGTTACCAAAAGTGGTTTTTAATTTTACATTCTGTTACTTAAGAACCAAAATAATGATTTCATCTTAAACTACAAGCTGGTCCAATACGATATTTAATCCAAGTGAACACAATGATGATTTCGTTTGTGTAATTCATGTGTGATAAACAACAGAGTGCACAAGGAATGTAAGGAATTATGTTCTCTCATGCAGTTGACAGACATAATCAAGGGAAAAGGAACATAAGAACAGTAGCATGTAAGATTCAAGGAAATCTATGTCAAGTTTAAAACTCCCAAGTTATAAATGAAAAACTGAGCTTGTGCAATAGCATATTGAATCCACTGTTAGTTGTTCTTCGCAAACTACGGAATATATACTCTGGTGATTCTTACATTTTCATAATAAATTCTTTTAAGACATTTTTAACCAATTTTATATGTTCAACCATTACATATACATCGAAGGTTGAACATGGTTGAATGGAGATGGTTAAATACGAGGTTATGCCATCACAGACAATGGCTCTAATGGAAATTAATATAAGATGTCAAGCATAATAAACAGGAGGACAAAAAAAGAATTATGTAAAAGCCAGCCGTGTGTCCAATTGTTTTCTAAAGACACCATTGAAATTTGATTTTGTTACTCCTATGAAATGATGAAATTTATGTTTCTAACAGAGCCTCTCCGTTGACTTTCCATAACAATTGTTATTGGAGATCTGCACAAGAACTGTACTTGGAAAATTAAAATCACGTATTCACTCTCTTTTGTGTCATGTGTGTCTCTATATATGTGGTTGTGTGCATGTCAAGCTGCATTTTAGGAAAACAAACAGGTCACGCATATACCAAAGAAAAGTAGAAGTACGCACCTTTATAGAAAGCTGTTAAGATCTCATAGACTCCAAATCGGGCTCCAACACCAAGAATTCTCCCAGAAGTGAACCACCCAAAACCACTATACAAGCCTAAAATATCGGTTACAAGTTTTTTAAGATGAAACTGGGAAGTTCTTTTATAGGAAATAAATAGTGATGCCAAAATAGAACAAGGAAGCATGAACCCAGTGAAGCAATAAGCATGTCCATAAACATATTACACTTACTAATAACAGCAAATTTCTAAGTATCAATTAGCCTTCAAAACCATAGTCTGATTAAAGGAATTTCTGCAAGAAACCAAGTTTACACAAATGCTTTTTTGGTTAAATTTTGCTTCTATAGTTTTGGCATGCACAATAAATTTACAAAACAAGGTTACATTCTGTTCCAAGGAAGATTGTCCAACACACACCTTGACTTCATCATTTTCTTAGAAATACCCTTGCATTAATTTAATGGGAAATTATAAATAGGGATCTCTGATCTCCACTTATTCAATAAAGAGGCTATTTGAGTTACTTATTTGTTTAAAGACCTCCTCTTCTTTTAATATAATTTATTATTTTAAAATGTTATACATGAACACTTTAACAAAAACACCTGAGATAAGACTGGAGAAAAAAATGCCTCTTGAGAAAGAAAGAATGAATATAAAAACACATCTAGTAAGGAAATAAAAGGTAAATATCTAAAATTCATTGGAAGATGTTACAATTTGCTCTTGAGCTAAAGGGACAGTTGATCCAATATGTCACATTTTGTAATGCCTATGAAGGGCTTCATTTCTCTTAAGCTAATAGTCATTTTCCTTTCTACAATGGAAAATAATTGGGAGAACCATTATTGGTCAAGATTGGTATTACATAAATGGTTACAAAAGAGGAAGATAAGAAACCATGAAGTGCTAGCCATTAGGTCCTCTTCTATTAATGGAAAGTTGAAAAGATGGAGAGGTGAGTGACTAAGAACCAGAAAGAGAAGGGGTATAAGAAAGATGATAAAACGGTTAAACGGGCATGAGAGAGGGAGAGAAAGAGAGAGGTAAAAATAAAGATAGGGTTGTGGAGAGAGAAAGGAGGAAAAGAAATAGAGGGAGTTGTAATACCAAGGATAATTTCGTTATGACCATATTCAGACATTATAGAGAAAAGGGGTCCTCCTTATTTAATAAGTAGGGATCAGAGACTCCTATTTATAATTATCACTGGTTTAATTTCATCACAACCACAACTATCAGGATGACAAAAAAAAAAAAAAATCCATCTCAGCTCCATTTCAAAAGTTAACAATCCCATAGGATTAACTAATTCTAAATACTGGCCACCATACTTGTCAGTTATATTTTTAACATTCAACAGTCTCAAAAATTGAAACAAAGACCATCAAGAAAAACAACTGAGACGGAAAAATATATTTATATCAACATCTATACATAATAACACATGGAACAAAGTAAATCGATAGGAAACCAAAGAAAAAATGAAAGTGAAGTTGAAATAGTAACTACCTGAATATCCAGATAATGATCGAATTCTTTTCAACACCTGAAGTGGGGTCAATTGTCCATCAGGACCTGAACCAACCTGGAAAATGTCCAAGAACATAAATATATACCTTCTTCATACAGAAACAGTCAACAGTACGAGTATATGCAAGAGAACACAAACAGGATAGCTAGTAAACCTGAACGAGGACTTTAAGTGTGTCGAGAGGATAAGTGAGAGCCGAGCCTAATGCCACTGAGCCAGCAGCAGCTGTTGCATGTGTTGCAAAGACTTGGTTTTTTAATAATTCCTCCATATCTTCCAAAATTCAGGGATTTAACGATTACCCATGAGAAATTTTTGCTTTTAACATGGACTAGCAAGAAGAAAAATAGGTAGAAATTGTTGGGAAAGAGGAAGAAGGGCGTTAAGAGTGGTAGTAATGGGGTCAAGGAGGAGAGTGGCGACGGCGGGGACCAGATATACTCCAAGATCTCTAAAGGGATGGTGGTGCTTTTGACAGAGGTGGAAGAGAAAATAGGGATTCCAGGAGCCGTTTTTGAAGAAGGAAAAGAGGGTTAGGTGTAGCTTTGTTAATTGTTCGACTCGACTCTCCCTCTCCAATTTTTACGTCCTTGGGTTTGAATTTCTATTTTTGTCTTTTACAGTTGCCTTTCATTATTAGTTATCAAATAAAGAAGAAGACGAGCTTTTTAAAATCTAAACTTTAATACTTAATAATAAAATTTGGAGAGGTGAAGGTCAAATCAGACTTAAATATTTTATTAAAATTTAACATTTTAATTTGTTTTAAAAAATTTTAAAGTTTTTTCAAAAATTTAAAAATAAGTATATGGTTTTTAAAATGTTTAAAAAGAAAATCCAGGCAATAATGGCGAGAGGGGAAAAAAAACTGAATTTCTTCACTCCAAGTACTAGATGAAAGTGTTCTGATTAAGTGGGGTGGTTTATTCGCATGGAAGAATGGTAATAGGAATGAGAATGAATATAATGAAAAATGGGAATGGATATTATCATTATAATTCTGATAGTAGGCTAGAAGGAAGGAATGATTACTATTACTATTAATATTGGTTAGTTTGTAAAATATATTAAGAAATAAAAAATTATTCTTAATAATTATAATACAATTAATTAATTAATAATAATATTTTAATTAATTATATTTTAATTAACTATATTTTAATTAATTATAATAATTAATAATAATTCTATATTTTAATTAATCAATTACAATATAGGTAATTAATGAATGAATTATATTTTAATTAATTATAGCGTAATTGATTAATTATAGTATAATTAATTACATTATTTTAGTTAATGAATGAATTTATATTTTAATTAATTATATTGTAATTGATTAATTATAATATAATTAATTAATTAATTACAATTAATTAATTATAATTTATTTGTTTATTTAATTATATTATTTTTAATTAATTAATTACAATTAATTATATTATTTTAATTAATTATATTTTAATTAATTAATTACAATATTTAAATTAATGAATTATATGATTTTATATTATTTTAATTAATTATATTTTAATTGATGAGTTTAGAAAGGGGTTAATTATTTTTAATTTCTCAAACCACAAATATGTCAAGTAATGATTCTCATTCCTCTCTATTATGAAGGGTATGGATCAATACTCAAAATGGAGGAATGAAATCACTATTCATTCAATCATAGTTCTTCACCAAGCAAGTAGTTTTCATTCTTTACCCATACCTTCCTTCTCATACCCATTAACCAAGCACACCCTAAATGTAAGAAGAAAGATGCAACTTAAAGCAAAGAGGTTTTGAAGATTATTCACTCAGATATCACCAGATCTTTGTATCATAAATGGAAAGAATTTGCCTGTAACTTTTATTGATGATTACTCTCAGTATGATTATTTGTATCTTATCATTAGTGAGTCTAAGACCTTTAGAATTGTTCAAAGTCCTCAAAACAAAGGTGAAAAAGTAACTCAATATACCCGTTAAGGCTATTACCTTAATTATGAAAGTTGAGATTATGGTTTTCTTTAATATAGGAAGACAAATCAAGTTGTTAAAGAACTTCATTAGAGGGTCTAAGATTATTGATTCAAGTTCTAGGCCTAACATGATTCATTATGCTAACTCATATGTTACACTGTTTTGTATTGCCAAGTATATCGATCTTAATTACTTTAAGATTCAAGGATAGTTTGATGATGATGATTTAGTTTATAAGCAAATTGCCACTATAAAAATGTTAACTAACCCACTGACTAATGAGTTTAAGCTTATAAATTTTTGTAAAACATATATGCAGCATAAGTATTATGTTGTTTGTCGAAATTTTGATTTAGTGGGAGCTTCTGACTATTATGTTATATTTATTATAGTACTTAAGATTAATAAATTTGCAAATTTTTCATTTATTGGTTATGATATGATGTTTGAAATGCAAGTACGTGATTATCTTGTTAAATATGTGCATATGATTCTTTTTATCTCGACATGTTATTATAATTTCTTTATGAAATTGAATGAATTTTTCATGGTTGATCTTTATGGTCAATGACTTCTTGTAAAATGAATCATCTTTTGGCAGCTATTCTCTGTTATGAAATCAATGGTCTTTTCAGGATCATGAGTCATATTTTGAAACTAAAGTCTAGATTTGAGATTGTGGTTATACTTATACATGATTTATGATTTTGTAAGTCAAGATGCAAGCCAAACTTATTATACGATAGAGTTTAGTTCATTAACTGTTTATACTTGTGATGATTACGAGGGTTGTAGGTTGATTATAGCATATCAACTACTATGGATCCATTGAATTATGTTCTTTATGATATGTTTTTTTTTTCAAAAATTGAGCACAAACTTATTAAATTCGTTACTTAACCTAATCGATCTTTTTTAAAATATTTTTAAAAATTATTAAATTCTAATTAATTTTTTCAAGTGAGAAAATATTAAAAATTTTCTACATGAACTATAAGTAATTAGTGCTTTGTTTTTAAATTGGGACAAATAGAGATATGTAGGACCATCGTTATGTTTGTAATCTTACTCATTTTATTTATAGTCTTCTTAACAAAATTATTAAATATGATAAGTTTACTGTGTAGAGCTATTAGGTTAGGGCACCTTAACATTGAGGTCTAATTCTTTTTTAACAAGTCTAAATCTCTTCTGCCATCTTATCACCCTTATAAGTAACATTTTAAAGAGTTAGTTTTATATCATGACTTAAACAGTGAAAAAGACGAAAGAAGAGTCAACGATATTTTCTTTATTTCAAAGACATTTTAAAAAAGTGATTCGCATGCTTCTCAGAAATAAGAAGCACAGTCTTCTAATTCTAATCTAATCATTAAACAAGAAACATCACACATAGCTATGCCTATAAAATGTAACTAAATTTTCTGGATGGATAAAGTTCAAGGTTCCAGGTGTTCTCATCAAACAGCAATAGTTGTTTAGTCCTTGCGTTAACAGCAATACAACTCTTTAAGTTCTTTTTGCTAAGACCAATCACAATACTAAGATCATTCCACTTGCCATCAAGAGTAGAGTTTGACATTAAAAGGGTCTTCAAGAAGCCTGAATCAAGTTCCAGAGATGCCGCCAGAGTCTCTGTGACGGACCATTTACTCTCCAGAGTCTAGATCCTAAAGAGGCCAATCTACCGGGTTTTGTGGTTTTCTATTTCCTTGATCACGCCTACCATTATTGCATGGAATTCTCTTCTGGCTGTGCCCTTACCAACTTTAGAAAGTGTTCATGTGCTCATCCTTTCATTTAGTTATGTACTGGTGCATAAATTTTGATGCAAGGAGGAGCAAATAAAATTATCAGGATTTCACAGTCTATCTGTGCATGTGACTCTTAATTATTGCCTCAAGTGAGAACTATCTAACATCAACCGTTGATTGGATATGATGCAGCTTGATGACCTTTTGCTCGGATCAAATTACAAAACCCAAAGGAGCTTTATAGATAGAATCGAGAATGATGACAAAGATTCACACACTTAATCTGCACTAAAAACAGTCTTTTTTCTTTTTTCATTGAAAAATATGAAGGGTTGGAGCAAAAGGAAATGTTATAGAGCTTGAAGGCCATTCTTGTATGACATTTAACAAACAATGAATTCTTCATTTTGCCTCTTGAAATTGCAAGATACAGGGTGAAAACCTCGGCCAACCACATCCTACGATTTCCTCAAAAAAGAAAAGAAATACAAGAATCAAGCTCTGCTGCTCTCGAGGCTCGAATTGCGGTTTCCTTGAACCTTTTAAACTTCCAAAATCAGGTATGCAGACGCCACAATCGATGGACATACGATAGAGAGCCATGTGAAGCCATGATCGTGGGTCCCATTAAACTAGTTGGGATTTGGAAAGGTAAGGCCTACGTACGTTTCTAAAACTTCATAAATATAAACACCGATCAGATATTTCGGAACAAGCTGGTCTTGCACCTAAAGTTGGAAGTTTCACAAGTTTCAGTCTTTATCTATCAAAGCGACAATCTTTTGCGAACAAAATCCATCTTGAGAAATGGGTATTCGTTTACTATCCATGATTGTCGGTGCCAAGCGAGTTCTGAAGCGGAACTCACTTGCTGGCAAAGAATCTGCTGTGCCAAAAGGGCATGTTGCAGTGTATGTAGGTGAATGTCAGAAGAAAAGATTCGTGGTTCCAGTATCGTATGTCAATCATCCTTCGTTTATACACTTGCTTAACCGAGCTGAGGAAGAGTTTGGCTTCAATCATCCAATGGATGGCCTAACAATCCCTTGTGAAGAAGATGCCTTTATTGATCTCGCTTCTCGATTGCATTCCTCCTGAACAATGAAGAACAAATGAAGAGAAGATGACATTTTTGACGGGTTCATTTTCTCGTAGGTCATTTCCACTTTTTCACAGGAGACTAATAGGTGGAGTCATGTATACAATTTTCCAAGTATTTAGACGGAGAGCAGAGGAAGTGTGAGATGTAAAACGATTTCCTTTATTCTCCGATTTATTTCAGATTTGTATCCATTCTGTTGTATGGAGCCTCATTCCTTGTTCATTTTATTTCGTTCATATACACGGTGGATCAGTCAACTTCCTAGCGGCATCTCCGGACCAAATTTCTGGCCTTCAAGGATTAATAGCGGAGTTGTTTTAAAAGTCGTAATAATCGGTAAATTTGTTAACAAGATCTGCATACTGTGCTTCTTGCATCATAACCCAATCAGGAATCGCGAAAGTTCTTGATGTGCAAGAGCTTAAGCCTTCCTTTAAATATTTTAGTTTTTTTCAGAAAAAGCAGGCAAACTACATGTAATTTTGAGGCGAAAATAAGCCACGAGACAGATTTATACATGATCCAGGCTAACAAAACTAAGCCCTCCCCAGCCTTTTTGTGTGCGAGTTTAAGAAGGGGAAAAAGGGATGATTGAATACCTCCATATCTTGCCCCATTGAACCAGGACAACGTAATATTTTTCTAAATGGAAAGCGGCTTCTCCATTTATCTCGCCTGCTGCAAGTATGAGTCAGTCCAGGCAGTAGAAAATGCTTACATTTTTCTCAGGAATCAGGCAGCTCCGGAGGGTGCTATCATTAGATTTTAATAGCGGACGTGGTTGTATTCAATGAATGACTCCTTGTCATGAAATCCTGAACAAAACTACTCTCATTCCAAATCCAATCAAGGGATAATTTTACCATCTTCTACTGTTTTGTCCTGGTGCTCATTGGTGCCACAATCATACTTATTTCTCAGTTTCTTCAAAAAAAAATTTCCAAAGAATTTCAGGCATGCAGGCCCAAATCAGAATGCAGAGAACAAGGAACACAGAGTTGAGACCATAACAGTTATTTGCAGCTCGAATTGGGTATGTTTTAACTCACAATATGGGGTTCACCAGTTTGCACATTGACATTTTGGGCCTTCAATACTTTTTGCATAGCATTGTGACATCTCCAAGGGAAATGATCAATGAACATATTTGGTGATACAACTATATCTTTGAAATCTCCTCTATTTGCCAGATATGCTTTATAAACACGTACCCCCTGTTGAAATCTCCAGCACACAGGTGTACTTGGTTTTCTGTGTTCTGGCATTATATGAATCACAAGGCCTGGTAGAAACATCTCTGGTGGATCAACAGGTGACTCATTCTCAGATGTGGGGATGGTTTCCAAAAATTGAGATATAGGATCTTCTAATGAATGTACATTGTCATCCCTGTTAGAAAAGGGATTTTCTTCATCATGATCATCAATATTCCCAGGGTTAGTCATCGAATCAGATTCATTCCAGGTTGAATGGTTCACATTTAGGTTCTTGCTTTCTCTAAGAAGATGCTGGCTTACATGGAGAAGTCTACGAGCTAATCGGATAACTGAGACTGTATCAGCTTTGGAATTTTGAGCGAGTGCTGTTATTGCAGCTGCACGAAGCTGTAAAAGTGATCTAACGGAAAGGCGTGCAGAAAACTCGTTGTTATTTATAATACTAGTGATAAAACCTGAACACGATTCTGCTATTACGGGATCCGTACACGGAAGGGGTCCAAATGAATAGACATGTAAATCAGGGTATCGGTGATATATCCTCAATCCTAGCAATGCAGCAACAGCACCTCCTAGGGAATGACCAACTATGCGGACACTGTATCCTTCACACTCACATCCAGCTCCCAGCAATGAGGAAAGGAAGCCTCTTGGTTCAGATTCAGAGTCAGAGAGACTTCCTTCTATTTGTTCATACAGATCATGTACAGCCTCAACTATACCTGAATGTGCATAGTGCGGAAAAGATGATTCTACACTTTGCTTCAGATCAGGATGGATATAACTGCTATACATAAGTCCAGCCAAGTCATCTCTAGAAAGGGAACACTCCCCAGCTAAGCCATCAGTTATGAGATCTTCAGGAGTCTCAGTTCCTCGGACAGCAATCACTACAGTTCTTTGGTAATGCAGAACAACAACAAAGTACGCAGCTTGGCATTTGTCAGCACAAACACGACCTTTTCTAAGTACTTCTGGGGGTAAATTAACATGCTTCAAGAAGGCCGCTGCATGACCCCTCCACCAATTATCTCCAGCAAGTTTTGGCAGCCTGTTGCGCCTCCAAGGAGTCAAAATTCCTTGCCTATGGAACCATGCACAAGAGAATAACACATTATGTCTCCCAAGATCAAGCAAGGGACCAGTATATGCGGCTTCAGCAAAATCATGAAAATGTAAAGCATCCTGAATCTGTTCCTTTGGTGCCTCCTGCTGCACCAAATCATCACAAGATTCAGGTGATTTACCATGCTTCTGCAACAAAGCTAGACCTGCAAGGAGCTCCAAATGCCCCTTCCCTGCTGCACGGTAAGTGACAAGATCACCCAACAATCTTGCCACGGAATAAATTTCATCTTCCTCAGACTCACTACTCAAGTACTTAACACGACCAAGACAACACATAACCTCACGAATACCATGATCAAACACCTCCTGATAGTGAGTTCTCCAAAAGTCATCATTGCTCACAAAATAGTACCTCCATCTCAGGATATCAGACCCAGCAAAACATTGAAGCAGAGGAAGAAAACAAGCAAAGAAAGAAAACAAAACCAGTAATCTTCGCTTCAGTTGGCTACTATTTAGAGCCATATCGGAAAGACAACGACTACTAGATGTTCCATCACCGGAAATATATTTAGCAACTTTGCATATAAGATATATCGCACTCAACAATTGCAAGGCACTAATTACCAGTCCAACTCTGCTCCAGCGGTGCCATTTTTTGTATCTAATCCGTCTCCCGAGCCGAATAACAGGGTCAACGGAGGTTTCGTCGGAGCTGTGAATAGGACAATCAAGAATTGATTTTGCTGCGGCTTCTTGAGCAATTCCGGCATTTATCATAACAATGATTCTTAAGACAGCGACAACGGCCACGACCGCAACAGGAACAGTTGTTCTCCAAGGATAACATCCAGGAAATGCCCGAAACGTTAAGAACCCACCAAGAAGCACCAAGAAAAAATTCGATGAGCCCAATGATATGGTGGTAACTCTCAGACTCTTGACCCACATTGGCGTTGCACACTTAATTTGGATGTTGCCAACGCTTCACCAAGGCTACGTCCAACGTGGGTATCCCTCGAATTCATAAAAAAAAAAAAAAGAGGCTGTCTTGGTCTCCAACAACTTAAAATTTCATTTTCTGGATGGAGAACATTTTGTCAGGTGTTAATAACAGTTCTACTGTGAAAGGTTTTTCGAACAGGACAAGAGCTTCCAGCTTGATGTTAAGGTCGTAAATTCAGAAAACGAAAACAAAGCCAGCCACTGAAGGTCTCACAATATTTTATCCAACACGTGGTTGTTGAACCCCGTAAAGGTCTGGCTGCAGACGGGACAGTCAATTACATGTCAGTTAATTCACAAGTCACATTATTTTTATATTATTTATTTTGGTTTTTGTTTTACTTAAATGTATTATGATTTATGCATGTATTAGTTCTTGTATGCATGATGTCGCTGAAGACCGTAAAAAGGAGTTTTGAAAGAGGTGAGAAGCCAACGTGGAATACATTGCCGAACAAAGGTAATTGTTGAAACCACCACCATCTTATTTGGTCCAAATTGTCTGCAACACAATTTTTCATTACAGATACACGCTTTTTGGGCTTTATTCAGGATGCGACATACAGATAATTATCAAAGAAAATCGCCTTTAATGTTAACCGTAGTGTGATTCAAGCATAAGTTCATCAATTGGTGGGAGTGCACCAAGTCCAACATATGATATGAAAAAAACTTACACTCTTGTTCTTATATTACACCTTTGTCATAGAAGTTGCTGGCTGTCACAAATTTGGCAGCTTCTTGTCATTGGCAATGGTTTACCCTGTTAGTTTACATGACGACATCCAAGCGGTGATTATATGCTCTTTTGGCCAGAATAATTCCTCTTGAGTTCAGAAGGCCACACAGAACTTATTTTCTCTCAGGTCCCTGAAACCAAACGTTTTAAGTTTCAGCTTCCATTGACATGTCCAAAATCCTCCCTGAAAGTGGCAGCAATGCCTGTCGAGGCCCTCTAGGGGCGGAGCAAAGGCTTAGGTGTAGTTCTTCCGTGCTGTTTCAGTGTTTGCAGCAGCATTCTAATTTTTAATCCAAAGACAAATTCTGTATTCTAATGTTACGCTGTTGATCAAGGATCCCTTTTCCAATCCTGAACTGGGATGTGCTCAATTCTTCTGGTTTTCCACTGAATGGTGAAGCAAACTTCGGCTGAAACCACCTTCTCAGGGAAATGCCATTGACTCTTATTCTTCCATATGACTCACTCCCTTGATAAGGTAATCCCAGCCTTCTAAATAATGATGCAACTGCCTGGCTGATCCTGTCAGCCAAATTACCAAAAAAAAAGGAAAAAATGTTGCATGAATCACTTATTAAACTTGAAATCATTTTCGTTAACCATACATTGTGAATTTGTTGAATTTGTTCATTCTCTTAAATTTCAAACAACATTTCTACCATTTTGCAGGTTTGTGATTCCGTGTGTGTTTGTATGCGTTTTCTCTTTTACGTAACCATTAAGTGGTTAGCTATAAGCTCTGCCCTTTTTACCTACACAAAAACAAGCTTCAAGGATATGACCATCATAAAGACCTTTTTTCTTTTTAGTAACTATTGTGAAAATGGTTAAGGTGTGGAAACAATTATTATATCTGCTACTTATAAGAAAGTACTTTACCTTCCTGCAAGGTTTATTGTTCTCTCCCCGTCCTGAGTTGTAATTTTTGCCTTCTCTATAGGCAGATAAATGGTTACGTTTGGCAACTTGGCTCCTGCAAAAGATTTGAAGATCATAGAACATCGAATTGAGCAATTAGTTTATCAGGCAAACAAAGTAAACTAAGTAGGAGTCTTCTGTTTGTATTTTCTTTTTCTTCATTTTTCTCCAGGAACTACCACTGCTAATATTAGACTGATGGATCACTTAAGGAACAAGAAACAAGAAAGAATAATATGAGTTTCATCAAATCTAAACAAAACTGGTATTTATGAATCAGTAGTTTCTTAGACATTTGACCTGTTAAATTCATTGTAAACATGCATAGTGAAAACATAGAAGAACAGTTGAGAAAGATTTGAAGACAATACACTGAAGTATAGGTTATATATTGTTCGAGCCATTCTTGATGTACTTACTGCTTTTGGATTTCCCACCAGATTCATCAAATGGCTTCGAACAATGTATAACCCAGCATCCTTTAGTTTACTTGTAAATGGGGAATCAAATCAAAATGTCCAAGGTGCTAGGGGAATGAGACAAGGAGACTCCCTGTCTCGTTACTTATTCAGCATTTTCACAGAAGCTTTGACTAGTCTAACCCTCAATAACATTGCAAACGAAAGAAGTTCCAGTATCACTTCAAATGCAAGAGGCTGAATTTTCAATCTTCTTGCATTTGCAGATGATACACTTTTGCAATGCAGGGCAAAACATGGAGTCAGTTAAGGTTCTCCTCAATTCACATCCAACATTCCAAAGACTTTCCGGTCTCATTATCAACAAGAGCAAGAGTAACCTTATAGCTTCAGTGGGAACCAATGACCTGGCAACTGAGATTACCAGGATTTCGGTATTCACCCAAATTCAGCCTCGTTTTAGATGCTTAGGTATATCAATTGTAGCCTCAAGAGTTAACTACAGAGACTGCTGATCACTATCCGCTGCAATCCAAAAAAGAACTGGAAGCTGGTTCAATTCCTAACATATGGCAGGAGATCACAACTAATTATGTCTGTTCTTTCCAGCTTAAGGTATGTTGGTGTTCCCATCTGTTCCTTCCCATCAATCTAACTAAATCAAGGTGGATTGAGAATTGAGGCAGTGAGAACAATAACATATTGCTAGCCAAAAGAATTTGCAAGTTTTGTGTTGATGGAGAATCCCTATGGGTGCAACGGATATACACTCAATTCCTTATAGGCTAGAGCTTTTGGAGGATTCAAACAAACACTAATACCTCATGGACGCTCTTTTAGATGCTGAAACACAAAGACAAGGTGAGTAATGATATCAAAAGTGTGGTAGGAAATGGTGAGAACACATGACTATGGTTTGACAATTGGCCAACTCTAGGGCCCCTATACAAACAGCACAATGCAAGACTCCTGATGGCAAGAATTTGACGTACCACTAAAGTCATACCCATAATTCAGGGTTTTAGATGGCCTTGGCTTGAGAATTATTAACAACCTACCTAGGTATCAAACCAACTCGTGCAAAGAGGATAAGTCACTTGGATGAGACATGACTCGGGGAAATTCACCAACAACTCCTGCTTAGAATTTTTTGAAGAAACTATCCTCAGATCTTGTTTGGTCAACCTACTGCTTACCAAAAGCTTCTTTTGTACTTCAGTTAGAGGCAGATTTTAGTACTAAATACAGGCTATTTTTTGGCTCATTCAACAACCATCGTTGTGTGCTTTGTAATCAAATGCCAAAGTCCATAAAGCATCACTTCTTAGAATGCCAATACACCACAACATGGAGCAAACTACTTGAGATCTGCGACTAGCATTATCCAGTGCAGAAATGGAAACAGATTATGGATTGGCCTAGCAAGATAAGATACAGATGTTAGGTAGACATGCATATATTCAGAGTAGCTTGTAAAGGCATCATTTATGCCATAAGGGAAGAGAGGAACAGGAAATTTTTCAAAGATAAGCAGACAGACAATGCTCTGTTTGCTTGTCAAACACTCTCATGGATATAAGGGAATCTCTCTTAGCAATGGGAATCAACTCTTCAAACAGCAAAGAATTAGCTACTAGCTGGAACACTGGGAAAGACTGTAAAATTTGCCAGCATACTCTCCTTGTCTAGTAATGTTGTGTACCAGGTGGCTAAAACCTCATTTGCACTTATTGAACGTTCCTTACTGGCTTTGTACTACCTAGGAACTTTCTTTAATACAATTTTACCTTCCAAAAAAAATATTTGAAGACAATAAACTCTTACCAGCGGCCAGCCGATGCTTGAAACCTTTCAAAACAGTTAATAGGTAAACCTGGTTATTCACAGGAAGTCACGAAATTTAAAGTTATGAACATTATCAAGGCATATATAAATAGGCTGAGGACGAAAAAACAGGAAATGAAGATCATCCATACTTTGCCTTGTCAAGAAATAAATTCACATGCAGAGTTGCCAAAAGATAGTATAGTCTCATTTTAGCTTGTTTTTTCTTCTCCCTTTCAAAGCTTTTCTTTCATTTTAATGTTGGAAGTGGGCATGGAGGAGAAGGGATTTCTTGATTTATGATAAGTTTTAGAGGCTTATCTTATTTCAAGAAGCTGGCACAGGATAAGATAGTAAAAACTAACTGTAAAAAAGAAAAACAAATGACACTAAAAAATTAAAAATAAAGAAGTTGTCCTTTCATAGCAGGTTCCTGCCATTAAAGATTCACTTGATAGCATATACAAGCTCCGTTTACTTTCCAGTAGATCTTTGAAGAATCACGAAGTAGTTGTGTTAACATTTCCAGAATTAGAAGTCAAGAATCATTTAGATGTTTGGCCAATTACATGAGTTTTGCTAGGTGTCAACATCATGATGAAATTGCCCAACTCAATAAAACAACACATCAACTCTTAAGAATTTCAAATCACCAACTTACCTCAGCAATATGAACTTGCAATTTTTTAGCATCAACAACAATAGGACTCTCCTTGAAGGATACACATGGTACGATTCCAAGTGAAGCAGCTTCCTTAAAAGGAAACAACTGGCATCACAACTAGAGCTCACAAAAGCATTTAGTCAAGAAATGAGAAGAAACAACTTCAGCTTCCTACTGACCTCGAGCAATGAAAAAGCACGTGGATCATATTCTCCAAACCCATCTACCAATGACAAGAGCTTAGAGCTTTTGGTTGACTCAGCTGTGACTCCAAGATTTTCAATAAGTCTGCATTTCAATGAAGCATCCCGAGGGAGCTGCAGGCAACCTAAAACTTGTGAAGCAACTTCCATTGTAGGTACCTGACCAGATACTATCGATTCACGGTACACCATTAAGGCTAGTGATGTCCTGAAGATTAAATGATAAGGATTTAGAATGAGACTTTTGAACTGCAGGAGTACTAGTTGCTTAGAATAGCCAACCTTTTCAACTTAGAAGGACCTTTTCAACTTAAGGTAATTGTGACATAAAAGATGGGATTTAGATGAACATTTCACTCTTGAAATTCTCAACCTAGTAAAAACAATTCTAGTTCTCTCTAGCTATGGTTGTTCATGAGCATGCACTGAAGCATACATGTTTACATATAGGTACAACATTATTGAAGTGTCAAAAGAAATTTAAGAGGTAAAAGAAGAAATACCACTTATTTTCAATTTGTGGCCGTCCTAAGGCAAAAGACAATACAGGCTCACCAGCAGCACTAGCTTTCTCAAATCTCCGCAAGCACATTCCTTCAAAAAGAATATTCCATCTATTTAAGTAAAATTTTTTTAGGAGAAAAGAGCTGTTGCTTGTCATCTGAAAGATTTTGAAACATCTAGTGATCCAATATCATGTAAGCCGTTAAGTAAAATTATTAAGAATTACTGAATTTGTATAAAATGATCACATTAATGAACATAGGAAAAGTACAATGCACAATATTGTACTTAAATCACTTGAAATTTTAGATCACCCCGTTTTATTCACCAACACTAAGATTAAAAAAGAAGAGGATTAAAGATGACATGATATAGTTTAAGATAATTCTTTTAAGAAACTCATTTTATTTCCAGAACAATATACTAGCCATTAACATCATCAGTTATGGTTGTCCACTAAATCTTAGACGTTAATGCTTATGCCTTATGTTGTGTAATTGCCAACATATCAAGATAGCCAAGAATTGAAGATGAAATAGTTCATGATCCCTGAAAACACTTCAAACGATCCAGTATATTCAAGAGAAGAAGATAACTGGTCTTGGCTGTACTATAGTACATTTTTAGCAATTTAATAGCATTTCATCAAGTCAGAATAAGCAATCGTGTAATTTCTTTGCATCTCTAATTTAAATAACTTCTAGGGCAATACATATTATAACAGATAAAACAGAAACAGAAACAAAAGAAATGCTGGAGTTAGATGATAAATATGAATTCATATGTCACGGAAAATACAGCCACAAACGAAGTAATTCAAGCTTACCAATGATGCATTTACATATAATAAGCGTAGGGGCAACAGAATCTGCTTTTGCTCGAGAAAAAAGCATGAGGCCCATGTCCAAATCATCCTTTCTGCAATGACAAAAGATAATTCAGAAGGCAAGTTCTTTGAGGATGTGCAAACATGCTACAATAGCAAATTATAGAGAGCTGTGTGGAAGGATAGATCAGCAGGAGACTGGAGATAATGGTTCATTGACAAAGGGACAACATTGTTTAAGCATAACAAATGAAGGAGGAAGAAGGCAAATTTTGATTTAGTTGAGAATCTATAGCATATATATGTAATATTTCTATTCATTTGTAGCTAGTATAGCATGTATATGGGTGTAACGAACTTTGGAAGAATCAGTTAATACCTAACAAGAATTCTTCTCTCTCTCTTCTCTCTCTTTCTGAATTTCCCAAATTTTTAAACCTAACTGCAATTTGGAGTTCACATACTTGACCCTAGCATTCGGTATCAAAGAAATGATTCTAGGAGGTGAAGAATGGTGATGATGGAGGGAGCAAGATCTCAAGACTTGAAACGATCTGAAGAAAGCATGAAGAAACAAATGCAGGAGCTGTGCAAATCTGACTTCTTGTTGCATAATGATAGGTTCTAAAAATAGTTACTGTATATTTATTCTATGATAGTATCAAGACTCCCCACTATGGCCACCCCTCTTAAGAGAAATGCAGAAAATGAAACGAAATTCTCAGCTACTAACCCAGAAAAACAGAAAAGAAACTAGCGCAGGCACACACTCTCCTACTCCAGAAAAGAGCCTCTGGACTGGAGCAAACTGCAGCACCCTACCTGGTTAGCTTTCGAGAGGCTAACCACTCTCCCACAATCTTTCTTAATTTTCCCCCCCTTCCTCATACTGTCCTCCTGCCACAAATACCTCACTCCTACATCATGGGCCCCACTCCTGCCAAGTTAGTTAGGATTTTCTCCTTGCTTCCCATGCAGCCCACCTTTCTGCCTTCTAGAATATACCTTAATCCCAAGTGCCCCTTCTTTCTTTTATAAAATTTCTTAATTAAGGGTCTATCATTACCCCCGTCGACAAGTTTCACCTTGTCCTCAAGGTGAAAATCCGAAAAGAGCTCATCCTGCATTTCATAATCTTCCCAAGTGCTGTCATGATCTGGTAAATCCTTCCATTTCACCAATACCTCTGTCTTTCCATCAAGCAATTTACGGATTTTCCTTACCAATTCGGGCTGTAGCAGCAACTCATTTTCATCGGTTAACGACTGTGGCAAAGGTTGCGGTTGAGTAGGTGGTTGTACACAAGTATGTCATCAAAAAACACCAACACGAACTTCCTTAAATGCTCTTGAAAAATGTCATTCATAAGTGATTGGAACATAGAAGGTGCATTGGTGAGGCCGAAAGGCATCACTAAAAATTCATAGTGCCCTTGGTGAGTTCTGAAAGCTGTCTTCTCTTCATCTCCGGCCTTGATTCGGATTTAGTGGTACCCCGATTTTAAATCCAACTTGGAAAACAGTTTAGAACCTCCCAATTTGTCAATTAGCTCATCAATAGCTGGTATAGAAAACTTATCAGGTAGAGTTATCATATTTAATGCTCTGTAGTCAACGCAAAACTACCAACCTCCATACTTCTTCTTAGCCAATAACACCGGGCTTGAAAAAAGTCCCTTACTAGGTCGGATGACACCAACCAGCAACATTTCTCTAACCAACGTCTCAATTTCTGCCTTTTGTGAATGTGGGTACCTATATGGGCGTATGTTTAGTGAAGCGACCCCCGGTTTTAAGATAATGGCGTGGTCATGCTTCCGGTTAGGTGGTAGCTCTGTTGTTGGTGTCTGTACTGCTGGAAATTTGTCAATAGTTGCTGGACAGCCACGGGTAAGGGCTCTTCCTCCACTTCCTTCATCTGTAATTCTCCAAATTCACTAGATACCCTTGATGCCCACTCTTAAGAGTTCTTATAGTAGACTTGAGTGACACCATAGTTTTAGTTAGGCTCGGATCCCCCTTGAAACAGTGTTCCTCCCTACCGTTTTTCACCTTCATTGTTAGTTGATTCCAATTGACTCTCACTTCTCCCAAGGACTTGAGCCACTCAATCCTGGACTCCCCCCATTTCAAACACATTGAATGGTTGTTTAATTTTCATTCCCAATAAATTCACCTCCACGGTGGGACATTGCTTACTACCCTTCACCTTCTAACCATCCCCTAATGAAACTTCAAATATTTTCACTTCTTTGGTCTCAATTTCCAGCTTATCTACGGTTTCTGAAGTGATAAAATTGTGGGATGCCCCATTGTCGATCAATATGAGGACCTTTTCTCCCATACATCTCCCTAATAGCTTCATGGTATTATTGGCGATAATACCCACTACCGAGTTTATTGACAACTCCAAGGTAGCTGGCTCGGTTTCCTCATCTGCATTCACTTCTTCTATTTCCTGGTCCTCCTCCTCAGTGATCTCCTCTCCCTTCGCATTAACGGTTTGTAGTAAAATGACACTGAGTTGTTTGTTCTTACAGACATGGGAGGAGCTGTATTTCTCATCACACTTAAAACAAAGCCCCAAAGCTCTCTTCCTGGCAGCCTCAGCTTCTGTGAGTCACCGATATGCTGAAGGGTTGGGTGCGGCGGCGCTGACTCGCGACGCTATGGAGGTCGAATCCGACCCTGATGCTGCAAGTGAGCCATCCTTCTTCGTCTCTGCTGCCCTGTTGGAAACGTAGCTGGTGGTTCTACTCGGGTCTTGAAGACCCGTGACCTGACTCCAATTTCCCCTGGGTCCGGCCATCTCTGATTTGCCCAGCCCCTCAAATGCTTACTCAGGTGTTCTTCATGGGCTTGATCCATGATTTGGTTCCTTTGCTCTACTCTTTGAGCCAAGTCCATAAGCCCTTTTAAAGTGTCAACCCTCATCAAACGGAGCTCCGCCCTTATACCACTTTCAACCCGGTTTTGAAAGCCCCATCAAACACTCATTTGAAGCTTCCCTTGCTGTGGCTGAAAGTGCTTCAAACCTTTCCCGATACTCTGCCACGGTTCCCTCTTGCCTCAATGCCATGAGCATCTCATATGAATCCCCTCGTTGAGAGTGCTTAAATCTCTCAATTAATTCCTTCTTGAACTCTCTCTAGGTGTGTACAGGGTTCCGCACCTCCATCCACTGGAACCAATTCAGAGCTTTCCCTTCTAAACACACAGCTACCACCTCCATCTTCTCTGCCTCGGTCATGCCATTTATAGCAAAGTATCTCTCCACCTTAAAAAACCACCCAATCGGGTCATCTCCTTCAAAAATGGGCAGTTCGAGTTTCCGGAACCTCTCACCGTTGCGCGTCTCCTCTGTCACCTGTTGGCGTCCCCCTTTAGCGCCCAACTGTGACGGTTCCACCATGGTTTCCTTTCCTGGCCTCCTTCCTACTTCTTCCATTCTAGCCATTGCGTCTCTTAGTTCAATCAACCACCCTTTTATTTCAGTCATATCCTCCTTCATAGTACCTATCTCCTCCACTTGATCCATTCTAGCCTCCATCCTGGTGTTTACCATGCCCCAGCGTCGCTGCTCTGATACCAGTTGATAGGTTCTAAAAATAGTTACTGTATGTTTATTCTATGATAGTATCAAGACTCCCCACTACGACCACCCCTCTTAAGAGAAATGCAGAAAATGAAAGGAAATCCTTAGCTACTAACCTAGAAAAATAGAAAAGAAAATAGCGCAGGCACACACTCTCCTACTCCAGAAATGAGCCTTTGGACTGGAGCAAACTGCAGCACCCTACCTGGTTAGCTTTTGAGAGGCTAACCACTCTCCCACAATCTTTCTTAATTCCACCCCTTGCTCCCCATGCAGCCCACCTTTCTACCTTCTAGAATATACCTTCAACCCACGTGCCCCTTCTTTCTTTTATAAAATTTCTTAATTAAGGGTCTATCACAAAACTTGGTGATGCGTGAGTCTGTATGGTAAGTTTGTTCTTGACGGTGAAAAAATGGAATCTAACAAATTTGCAGTAAGCATACAATTTGGCCAAGAAACAAGAGGTGGTCTTTTAGCAAAGTACAAGACTACATAGAAGTAATGGAAAAATGTACCCACACCAATTCACAGAAGAATTACGGAATTCTACAGCAACCCCAATTTACAAACAAATCCAACAGAGAACATAGATTTGCAAATACCACCAGTAGTAAAGAGAAGCATGAAAGAAGAGCCAAGGGATTTTGTTTTTGGTGTGACGAGATATTTGTGTTGGGACATAAATACAAGAAAAAAATGATGCAAATGCATATAGTGGAGGATGTAATTGAAGAAGAGGATGAAGTGGTTGAGCAGGAGCAAGAGATGCAATCAACAATATCCTTACGAGCAATAACTGGTACTATCTCAGGAAAATTTCAACAAATGAAAGTGATTGGGAAGTAAAATAATTGGAATATACATACTATAATTGATGGAGAGAGTACTAATAACTTCATCAAAGAAAATTTGATAGAAAAAGGAGATGGGAGGTTAAAGGAAATCAAACCACTCGCTATCATAGTGCGAGGAGGATTACAAATTGTATGTAGAAAAAAATGCAGGGGCTTTTGTTGGTTTATGAGTGGCTGATGGTTTGTGATTGATGTGTAAGAGGAAGCAACATGGTCTTCGAAGTACAATTTTTGGCTACCCTTGATACCACAATTTGCAATTACAATAAAGGTACCTTGCAATTTGAATGAAATAAAAAAATGGAGTTGAACAATGGTCAATATGGTGGATATTATGAAACCACTTGTTATGTGCCCGTGCTTGGGATCGAGTCCAAGGACGATTATCAGGAAAGTTAATATCTTTTCTCTTATTTACATTGGTTCCCTTCCTCGCAGAAACTATTTTTGATGATGAAAAATGGCAACACTTGTCAAGGATAAGGCCTGTCTAGATTGAACTAAATTATTCTACTTCTAAGCTAAATTATGATAACTTGTTGCTTACTTTATTGCATAACGTAATACCCTTATATAGGCAAAGAAACATAAAAGTTCCACCTAAACTAGGACTCCTAAAAAGACTCCTATTCAAGTTGTTTTTATTAATATAACTATAACAGAAACTAGTGTAGAAATAATGGGGAAATAATAGACTCCTACTAAAAATAAAATACTCCTCTCATAGACTCCTAATAAAACACTCCTCTAATATAGACCCCTAATAAAACACTCATCTTTGCAAGTAGCTGTTATCTGCCTCGTAGGTTCTTCCCACAATTCATCCATATCACCACTGGAAGAGGAATGAAGAAGTGGATGAGAAGTTATGGAGTTGTTTGTCAATTCCTATTATTGCAAGAGGATGAGCATAGGCAATGGGGTACTTCACCACAATGTTGTCTCTAGATGATGCAGGTGGAATTGTCTGGAAATGAATTGTCTGTAGTGGAGGTAGGGGTTAAATTCCATCTATTGAACATGTCAGATTTCAAGGTTTCAATCCCTTTGCTAGTTAGCACAGAGTGGGGACATACTTTTATCCTTTTTTTTAAGTGAGAAATATATGCTATATGAAAGTTATAAGTTGTTAGATGAATTTGTATTCAAGAGCCATAATGGTTACCATAATCTAGACTACAAGACCACAAAATTTATTGGAGCAGGAAACTGGTGCAGTAAACTTAAGGCCCTATAGATATGCAAGAATGCTAAAAGGAGGTTGTGCAAGGACTGCTAGATGACATGTTGAAGCAGGAGATAATTCAAGAGAGTGCAAGTCCCTTCTCATCTCCAATCATATTAGTAAAAAAGAAGGATAGTTCATGGAGCTTTTGTTTGGATTATAATGCTCTTACCCTTAATAGAAAATTTGTTTAATGAGTTGCATCGAGTGGAATACTTTTTAAAATTAGATTTGAGGGCTGGTTACGATCAAATACTGATGCGCTATAGATAATGTAAATAAAACCACATTCAAAACTCACGAGGATCATATGAATTTCTTGTTATCTCATTAGGCCTTACCAATGAACCAACCACATTTCAAAGTTTAATTACATCAATTTCTAAATTCTATTTAAGGATAAGTGTATTAGTTTTCTTTGATGACATTTTAGTGTGCAGTCAAACATGAGAACACCACCAGAATCATCTTAGTGAACTCTTACAAGTGTCGTGGACATAAAAATTATATGTAAAATTTTCTAAGTGTTCATTTAGAGCCTAGCAAGTGGAGTATCTAGCCATATCAAATGTTGAAGGAGTTGCTACTGATCCTACGAAAATACAAGCAGCGATGAATTGGCCAATTCAACAAACATTGAAGCATCTGAGGAGTTTCTTAGGTCTAGCAGGGAACTACAGGAGGTTCATCAAGAACTACAATCAGCTGAGCAAACCATTAACAACATTGTTGAAGAAGAACAACTTTGGATGGAATAGGGAAGCTACAGATGCTTTAAAAGCACTAAAGACAGCATTGTCGAATTTACCAGTCCTAGCATGGCCCAACTTCTAAAGGACTTGGTAATAGAAGCTGATGCAAGTGGTGGCAGCATAGGAGATTTGCTAATGCAAGGACACCTACTAGCTTATGTGAGTAACTGATAGGAAGCCTACAGATAGGCAGTTTGAAGTTTTTGAATGGGTGATATGAAACTTAAGCCCTATCGACAACACAATGGGGTATGTAAGGAAAATCATAAACTATCTTCTTTGTTCTTTAGTCCTTTTAGATAATCAGCAAGATAGGACCAGTGAAGTATAAATTACGATTGTTGGAGGAATTGCAAAAGCATCTCATTTCATGTTTCACAACTCAAGAAGCATTACCGGATTCCAATTGAGTTAGTTCAGTTTTGCCCATGTCCTTGCCAACTGATACACAATGTCCAGTGGCTATTCAAGACAGAAAATTGGTAGAAAGAAGAAATCGACCAACGGTACAGGTATTGGTTCAATGGTCTACTGAGGACAACAAGGATGTGCTGTGGGAGTACCTACATGATTTACAATTGAAGTATCCTAAAATTAACCATGTGAACAAGGTTGCTGAGGTAGGGAATAGTGTTATGATAGCAAATTGGAGGGAAGTGTATAGAAGGAGAGTTGAGGAGAAGACTGGAGATGATGGTTAGGTGACAGAGGGATGACATGGTTTAAACATAATAAATGGAGGAAGATGGTAGCATTTGATTTAGTTGAGAATATGTAGCATACACGTGTAATGTTTCTCGTCCTTTGTAGCTAACAGCTAGTATAATCATTGTATATGGATGTAACGAGCTTTGGAAGAGTTAGTTAATACCTAACAAGAATTCTACTCCCTCTCTTCTCTCGCTTCTCTGAATTCCCAAATTCTTAAACCTAATCGTAATTCAGCATTCACAAACTTGACCCTAACAAGCAATAGTAAAGAGTTGCAGTCAAAGATTTCCAAAGGTAAGAATCAAAATCCTAGTACACTTACCTCTCACTTGCCACTATGAGAACAGAGTATGTAACACAATTTGGGCACAAGCCAAAGCTTTTCATATCTGATAGAACTTCAATGGCCCTTGGGAGTTGGTCCCCATCACCTGAAACAAATTTACCATAATCAGAGAACAGTTCTGATAGTGAATAACAAAAATATTTTGACAGCAAATAACAATATATGAAATACTAAATTAATTGACACCGAATGGGCCCGTATACTGAAAATTGCCAGATCGTTTTGAAATGATAAATGTCCACTTACATAAGGCTGTAATCAAAGCATTCATAGTAGGGACCGTTGGATTCAGTTTACAGGCTTTAATCTCCTCAAATAGCTGTAATGCCTTCGGCCAGTTCTTGGCCTGAGAAGTGAAGAGAGGAACATTTGTTACAACAATAGCATGTTCTGCAGTTTGAAATTTATTGACAGCAGACTGGCAGAAAAATGTTGCATAACCTTGGAAGAAAATAAGGAATTTTTTTTCTCACAATATTTTCAGTCTTTCCATAGTAGAAAAATTATGCCAATCGGAAAATAGTGCCAAATGGAAATTTTAGACAGAGCCTTATCTTTTAAAACAATAAAGAAGCTAGCTCTCAGAACTTCACATCAATGGATGCTGAAACCATAGTGAGTGAAGCTCAATTCTTTACTCACTCATTGGTTTAAACTTGGGAAGGGGGATTTATGTTGTTTCTTAAATCAAATATACAGCAAGAAGTGACCCGTTTCAATTGTCAAAAACATCTTATTGCAGGACTGAAGAATTGAACATACATTGCTGCAAGCTCCCATCAACGAGCTATATGGTACAATCCCAAGTTGTGCTCCTTGAATCTTGGCTTCCTGAAGAATTTGAAATGCTGCATCAACCTTTCCAGCATGCCCTGCTACATCTATCAGTGCACTGAAAAACACCTGGTTCAAAGAATAAACTTGGTATCTCCACATTGACATATTAAAGAGTGTCTTTAAGAATGACAATCAAACCAGATCCATAATGCACAATGAGAGTATGACTGCTTCCCCTTTTACCAAATAACTAAAAAACAATTCTCTACATTTTGCTCTCACAAACAGGCAGTCAAATCACCAATTTTATTCCATCTGCATAAACATGTACAGATCTAGACTGTAATGTGCAACTCCTTTTACATGTGATATACAAGAATCATAATCATAAATCAATACCTCATCAGGAACCACTCCTTTTCTTTTCATGTCCTCGTACACACTGCAGGCAAAGTCCCAATCACCTGTCTGGCTACAGCAGTTCACAGCAATTGTATAAACCTCTGGAGTGCCCTTGATGTTGTAATCATGGACCATTTCGTACACTTCTTTTGCCCGATTAACCTAAGCACAAAGACTAACCATTTGGACCCTAAATCTATTGACTAAAATAAGCATGTCAAGAAAATATGAGTTAAAACATAGTACAGACCTGACCAGCATTGGCACACGCCTTTATCAAGGCACCAACAGTAATATGATCAGGATCAATTGGCTGGGTCTCCGCCTGCATTTCTGCTAATACATCAAAGGCACGATCCACTGCTCCCGATTGACCACATGCAGTGATTAGCGCATTAAAGACAACTCGGTCTGGCTTCACATTCTACTGCAAGCAACATTTATCAGGAGGAAGATTGAAAATTAACTTAAGTTTTGGATACAAAACACAGCCTCATCCCCAAAATTGTCAGTGAAAACCAGAACACAGAGGATAAACTAAGTTCTGATGGCAATTATTCTGAACATCTTTTGCTATATTACCTTAGACCTCATTATACCATAAGCACCAAATGCCTTGGCTACTTGACCAGCTCTGGCACAACCATCAATAAGTGCTCCATATGTGTGGATGTTGGGCTCAACTCCAGCATTAACCATCTGATGAAATACCTGAAAGGGACAACTCATCATTATATCCATTACTACAAAAAGTAGTTATAATCCATTTAACTATGCTATACTACTGTGTAGTTGGTGAACATGGTAATATCAACAATTGGAATGATTAATAAATGTTGTCTATTCAAGTAGCAGGTGTAACTGAAATGCCCTTAAGCAGATAGTATAAAAACAAAGAAATTATATTAGCATGTGAAGGAGCTTTCCCCCAGAAGACAAAGCATCAATAGAGACTATCTTTCAAGATCTATCGAAAGAAACCCAGGAAAGGTTACCTTCCTCCTTTACTCGGTGGAAAAGCAAAAAGAAACAAAATGCCAACATTATTAATGATAAAGACAAACCCTGACAGAAATTGTCAAAAAAGCTATCAAAAACCACTCAGTTTTCCCTGGATACTAAGGCACAGAAACAAAGAAGTTAGCATACTTCAAACATTGCATCAACTCTTCCACTTTTGGCACATGTTGATATCAAAGTTGTGTAAAGTTTACAATCAGCTTGGAACCCAGCACCTTGAGCAAGTCTGAGAACTTGAAAAGCTCCTAGAAAAACAATATCCATGTCAAGATATGAAGGAGACATTAGAGAATGCTATTGCCAGTTTCATCACCAACAAAAAGAAACTTACCATCTGAATCCTTGGAACTTGCGCACACAGACATTAGCATGTTAAATGTACTAAGTGTTGGGTTTGGAACCAACTTGCAGAAACGAAAAGCTTCCTTTACGGCGCTTTTATTTTTGCACATTTGAAAGAACTTTGTATGATAAACCTAGATTAGAGATAAAATAAGGTTAGCGAAGTGACTAGGAAGCTAAAACTTATAGCGATAGAGCCTTTAGTAAAGGTTAAAAGAGTTAGCCTCACCTTATTCATGTCTAGCATATCTTTCTTTTTCATGTCTTCAAGTAAATCAACACATTCAGATAGCCTAACAGGTGCATTCAAGAGTAAGATTGAGGTTTTCAGAAACATCATAAAGTAATAAATTATCGTAGACTTTAGCAACCTAATACTCAGAACTGTCTCCATGAGTTTTCAGAAAAAAAAAATGGTTCTCTTGCAATTGAATAGAAGATGATACCATCTTCGAAAGAAAATAAGCAAAGATGACTGAAATGTTTGGACAAGTTTATCACCTCCCATTTCTAAGCAAACGGTTGTAAGCAATGATGGCCTGCTGCAGATGGTCTTTGTCATTAACATGTTTGCCATTTGATTCAGGGAATTGTGGCCTTTTTGTATGGTTGTGTTGATCATGATTTCCTAGGTCCTTCTTTCCTGTAAGTCTTCTGCTTCTTCCCACGTCCCTGTGTTTAGGTGAAGAATCTTCATGATTTGCAAGAGATTTCGCTTCTGAATCCAGAGGAAATAGTCCAGCTATTGTTAAAAGTTGAATAATAAGGATAAAATAGAAATATATGTCTTATACCCTAAATTATTTAGGAAGTATGCTTTTCAATAGCAGAACCTGAAATTTCAAGGGACTGCTCTGCTGATAATTCTTCCCCTCTATGCACCCGATCTGTCTTCAACAGAGAAACGTTATTGCTCTTCACGGTGTAGGCAAGAGAAGACATTGCCTTAAAACCATTTAAGTTTGATGGAGATTGGAAAACCGATTGGCTTTCCCCATAAAATGTGTACAGATCTTCTGGAATGGATTCCTTTAATATGCCAATGTAGCTAGAAAGGTCACCCTTTTCACCAGATTCATGGTTTCTTTCTACAGAAGCAGTTACAGAAATTGTCTTCTCTAGTCTAGGAAGCTCAGAATCAAACCCAGTTTCTTTCTCACGTTCTTCCGAGGCCAATTCAGGCATACCCGTCGCAAATACAAGTGGCACAACTCCAACCGACTTGGGGAGTACAGAAGTAGATACAGTAGGAGCTTCAGATTCTTCTAGGACTATATTATTGGAAGAATCAGGAGAATTTTCTGGTTCAAGCGAAATAGAGCTATTTTGCACCAAAAGACTCTCCTGAACTTGTGCAACCTCCTCTCTAACCTCATATGCAAAGCTACGTTCAGTTGCCTTATCCAACAAGTCATTATCTTTATCAACTGAATTCTCATTCACCTGAACCCCAATATCCACAAACCAATCCCCGGTTACACGATTTAAAACGTTCCTCCCAAACTCAGTCAGATCAACACACAGGAAACCGAAGACCTAAATCATTAGCAACATACAAGAAGTTGAATTCAATTTAGGCAGAACTAAAAACTCACCAAACTAGCAAGAAAATGTTACTCATGGAACAGTAATAATTAAACTAAAATTACTTACCTCCTCCCCATCATTCTTCTTCTTCAAGTACAGATTGAAGTACGCAACAGGGAGAGCTGACAGAGTCGTCACAGCAACAACAGCAGCAACAACCGCATTCGAATCCAACGAAGCGGAAACCGAACTGTTTCTCGATTTTCTCTCCCGAAGTTTCAGCCTCCGGCATTTGCTCCGGAATCCGTCGGCTGGAGGTCGGAGGTTGTGAGCACGGCCGAGGAACTCGGGCGGCATAGCGGCGGAGGAGGAAGAGAGGTGGGCACATGATATCAGATTTAGGGACTGGGATTTAGCAACGGAAAAGCTAAGGTCCATTGGAATTTGGTGTATTGTGTTTGAAGTGAGAGTGTGAAGAAGAAGAAGCAGATGAGATGAGGAATGACGTGAGAAGCAATGTTCGTTTCTCGTTAACGGACATTTCGGATATCGTTTGCTGACGTGGCGTTACTAGAATTAACGCACCCGCGGTTTTGTACTCTACGTTCGTTCGTCGGTTCTCCGTTTGATATCAGCCGTTGGAAGTGCTTACTTATAAATGGACGGTCCAAATTGCTAGACTGAGAAATCAATAAATTATCAGAATCGAATAAGCCTTTGGTCCTGCTCCAAGTTGTTTACGTTTGATCATCAAGCAATAAATATTGACATAAGCATGAGATTTCTTTTTTTCTTTTTTTTTTCGTGTGGGTTATTTAAAAATAATTTTTTATTAATTAAAGTTAAAATTATATACTGCTACACTTTTTTAAGACTCCGCATGTCCGAAATTTTTAATAGATGTTGACATTGTTATTATATAAGCATGTGAAATTATACTTTCTGTATTCATCCGCATTATCCGACGGCATCGTTTCCAAGCAATGATCCAATACAAGAAGTTGCGGCGTTTCGATTATCATATGTATGCATGTAGCTACCTTTATTCTATAGGATGAACTCTTTCTACTGCTTCCGTTTATTTGTAGTTTCTGTTCTCTATTCTTCGTTCAATTCGTTTGAAAATCTTTTCACATACAGATACAGGAACAAAGCGATTCCAAAATGGTAATTCATGTTCAAGTTCACCATGTCTTCTCCCATGGCGTTTTTTTTTTGCGTGTGTTTTATACTTATTTATTGCCTTCTTTTACAGCTTTGGAACCTGCCATTTCTTCCCTTTCATACGTACGATTTCGATTTCTTGGACTCGAGGAACTGAATTCTTGTGTTGTGCCAAAACCTAGACAGAAGAAATTATTTCGAAAAGATAGGATCGTTTCTGACTTTCTGTCAAGAGCCCTGATGTTCATTTTCTTCTGCTTCTTCTCTTTTTAACGTGACGTCAGAGGCTTATTTTTCTCACAGCACGACCTTCGGTTATGCTTATTCTGCTTATGAATGTTTCAAAGTTGTGGAGAAGAACGGCCCTGACATAAAACTAACTCTTGTTTTGGTGCCAATATTGGTATGCATTCTCATGCCTTGCTTGGAAATTTTCTCCATCCTTCAATTGTGGTGTTCATAAATAGACTACATACGTTCCTGTAGGATTTTAGTTGCAATGCTTACAGTTTGTGAGAGAGTGGGGGACAATTTAATCTCCTGGTATTATTTCTTGAACTAAATGAGGTATTAGCCTCTCTTACACTAAATTTTTTTTTTTTTTATCAAGACTCTTACTAAATGGTTCTGTTGCGTTGGAAGGTTACCTTAGCATAGGGAAGCAAAGTTGGCATTGTTTGTGTATCTTTGGTACCCAAAAACAAAACTAAATACTTTCTTCTTTAACGGTTTACTAACCAGTGAATTCATGTTTAGCTCTCAATTCTTTTAAATTGTTGCAGGAAATAGAATATGTATATCAGATCCTTTCCAAGCCTTTACTGGCAAAACATGAGATTGAAATTGATAAAAATCTAATGGATGTGAAAATCAAGGTCGGAGGAATTGCAATTGTTTATTGGCGAAGGGCTGCAACTTATGAACAGGCAAAGTTTCTTCAAGTGTTGCAGTATGTTTCTTCTCAGCAGCATCACAACCTGACTGACAAATTAGTTGAGCGCTCAACTTGTAAGCCCAATTTCTGCTGAGATAATTGTATGCATTAATCCTAGGTCCACCACTCTTCCTGTTATCCAATCAGTTTGAAAAAATACTATAGCTCATCTAGTCATGAACCAAATTTCACTCATGCTAAATGCTGATATGATTTTAACAGGATAGTGGTTAAGGTTTCATGAGACAAGACATTAACTGTCATTCTTTTCCTGCAGCAACAGCTAAATGCTAACCAGGCTACCAAAGAACACTAGTCCAAAAAATGGAGAGTCTTTCACCAAATAGCCACATGAATTAGCACATCGTGTAACTTTATAAGCTGTGTTGCAGAAAATCTGACAGGTCATCAGTTCCATACCCTATTAGTTGGTACTGGTATATTTATCAGATTGGTGACTGCACGAGATTGGACATTTGTGCTGGTAAGAATTTATCATTAGGCATGCTGAGACTTGAAATTCTTAGGTTAGGCCTCCAATATAATTTTCCTTCATTCAAACATATGCAACAGGTATCAGGATTTTGGGAAAGGAAATAGGAGATAACAATATGGGGAGAACAATGAATCCAAGTGGTGACCACAAAATTCATCTTTTTTCTCCTTTGTACGACCAAAAGCCAGGATAAGGAAATAATATGGGAATGAGATGTAGCGTACAAATATTCCTTACCTTCAGAGCCAGTAACCCAGAGATGGGACTCCCAATATGAAGCAGCAGCAGAGGACAATTATGCCTTTGTGGCCTTTGAGTCCTTAAAGATGAGAGCATCTAACATGAACCCATAATCGTGATAAATGATTGCAGAGACATGGTCCAGACAAAAAGTGACCACCATAAGGCTAAATTCTGTGTTTATGATAATAATTAAATTCAATCCTTAAAATATGAGTAAAAGAATTGGGGGGGACAAAAATAAGACAATCCGTTAATGAAAATGGCGGGTTTGTGGCATCCCCGTCATTGGGAATGGCGGGATGGCCAGGTGGGAGGCCATCCCGCCATTTGGAATGGCGGGATGGCCACGTGGTAATGGCGGGGTGAGTCATTCGACCCCGCCAGTCACAACGGCGAGGTGTTTGCCACCTTAGCAACCCCGCCATCAC
>JAOTAY010000191.1:40055924-40069260 GCA_025629805.1 Erythroxylum baracoense
CATAATTGAGTGATTAAATTGTATTGAATGTGAAGTGTGAAATGTGTAATGCTGTGAATTATGTGTTACGTGATTGGTTGACCCATCGATGATGGTCACTCATTGAGTTCGCAAAATTCACCCAAAATTTACAAATATTTTTCAGGATCAGAAAAATACCCCATTAGAAAAACAGGAGTATATCTACAACATTCAAGTGAAGGATAGAGGTCGGAATCAGTTCGCGTCTGCATTCTCATTTCGTTTATTTGTATCAGATTGTGTTTTCAGTAATGATTGTATCATGAGTATGTAAATAATTCTGTTCTGAATCAACATTCCAAATTTGGAATGTTAGTAAATGATTTTGAATTTTAATGAATTATGACTACAAGTCTTCTTTTTTAGTAATGGGCCCACATGGCATTGTAATTCTAATGATTGTATGGCTGTGATTGAAAAAGTTTATGATTGAAACGGGCCTCGAATTGATTATTGATTTTTTGCAAAAGTGTGCATTGTTTCAAAAAAATGTAATGAGTTTTGATTGATTGAGTGTTCTAGCACTCCACCCTCGCGGGGCACGGACTCGGATATCATCCATCGATGTCGGGTTCGGGTCTAGCGAGATTGAGGTGCTACAACCTCTTCTTCACATGCCCTTATAGCAGATATGTATGGGAATCTATAACCAACAGATGCCTATGGCTAAACCCAGGAAACACTATCTCAGAGGTGATATAAAAATTCACATATATATATGGGAATCTATAACCAACAGATGCCTATAGCTAAACCCGGGGAACACTATTTCAGAGGTGATACAAAAATTCACAGATATGTTGGGAATCTATAACCAACAGATGCTTAGGGCTAAACCTGGGGAACATTATCTCAAAGGTGATACAAAAATTCACAATCCCTACAATTCCTCCAGACACTAAAAGACAAATCCGAGTTCTATCCCTAGGTCTCTGTTTATATGGACTATGGAAGCAGAGAAATTTCAGACGGGTTAGAGGAACCAACACGCCTAAAGAGATCCTCACTTCTAAGATCCTCTATGAAATTAGAGAACTCATTCTACTTCGCAATCTCAATTAAACATGCAACATAAACATCCTACATTCACTAAATGTCTAAATAGAAGCTATGGTCGGAAGATATTCACAAGTATAAAAGAGAAGCAGAAAACACACAACATTGTAAAGAAGTAACGAAGAAATTAAAATACCTAATTGATTGAACCAGTATCGTAGCAACCTCCATACTGCTAAGATACCCTCGCCATCTAACATAATTCTAGGAGGAGAGAACAACGCCTCTTGAAGATGAAGAAACCATCTAATGCCCTAATTCGAAAGCTCGCGATACTTTGACTGCAAAGAGAGGATATTTCGATACCACCTAAAGCTACCAAACAAGGATAATGCTTATTACCCTACGCTGTCGTTTGATTGGATTTTTATGTTCCCACAGTGTCATCTTACTTTTGCTTTAATTGTTAGAGTAAAATCGCGTATCTCCTTCTCGTAATTTTTATAAAATTCTTTTTATTTAAAAAATAAATTAATAAATAAAACTTATAACGTCAATTGGTTGTAATAAATAATTCAAAACAATTCAATAATAAATAATTGATAATATATAGAAAAACTTTTAACATATTTCCACATACTATTATCTCGATCCTTCTCATTGCATAAGTAAACAATGGTATAAACTTGATCATGCTCTCATTTATTCCACAATGTTTTGGTTTTGGTTTGTTCACTCAACGGTGTGCAAGAGCTGGCTTGGAATCAATCTCGTATACACTGCAAACGCCAAGCAAGAAAAAGCAGGCCCAACCCAGAAAACCCAGTGCCCATTCCACAAATGCCCACCTCTCACTATTGCTGGACCCAAGCACCTCGCCGGATTTAGCCCAGCTCCGGCGTACCCTTTGGTTGCAGTCACCGTCGTTGACACGAACACAAGAAGCCCCAAAACTATCCCCACAATAACACAAACGGTGACTCTACCCAATGCCTTCACTTGTCGATGATCAAAAGCCATCAAAACAGAAGCGAAAAGGAACACAAACCCACATATGGTTTCGAGCCAAAGGGCCTGGGCTGTCCCCAGACCTATCACAGTAGGCCCATCTTGACCTGGTGCAACGACCTTGAGTGTGCATCCTGCGAGAGAAAACGTACTTTCAATGCTGGAGTTCACCACCACTTTCAGAGCTAGAGCACCAAGAATGCCACCGAGACATTGAGCCAAAATGTATATGATGGTTCGTGACACCGGAATAAGACCTGTGAGAAAAGCTGCGAAGGTGACAATAGGATTAATATGACCACCTGAGATTGGGTAAGTAGCAATCAATAGGATCGCGATTATGATTGCTGCAAGGCATGACAGGATCAAGTTAGGCATTTTTGTTTCTGTCTGAATTGTTGATATCACAATGGTGTCCAGTGCAAAAACAAGAACTGCTGTGCCTATAACCTCTGCAACAGAAGCTCTCCATATCTGATAAAACAAACATCAGAGAGAAATCGTTTCCTTATCATCCGTAAAGGGTACGTATTGGGAATATATATGTTGACTGATAAAAAAGAACTACAAGTACCGTCAAAGAGAAGAACTCTTCCAAGCCTAGTATACTTCTCACAGTAGAGGAACCGTTCTGCTTTTTTCCTCCAACATTTCTTTCCTCTAACCTGCAATATTAAAGATTATCAATCTAGTTAAATATATAGCTAGCGTTTGACACAAAAACACCACACACTCCAACAACTGATAAAGATAAAATAGTTTTTAGATACTTGCACTGGGGTAGAGGCAAGAGGCTGGATTCTGTTTCCGCTATAAACATTTTCTTCATCCCCAACAACACCTACATGAGAAGCCATGTTCCCTTGATCAATGTTATGGTTCTCCTTTTCTCTGACTCCCTCATGTCTGCACCTTTCATTCGCAGTATTTATAGAGGGAAGAGAAGTGAAACATGCACAAGCTGGCAACTGGAGTAGATAACTTATAAATTTCCTTCAACTTCAATAACGGCTACTATAGAGGAACTACATATAATAATAATAATTATTATTATATATGTGATGTAATGAGTAAGCATTTGGTATCAAGTCCATATATAAATTACTCAACAAAGAAGAATTTTATGTTGACACCTCCTCTTTTCCTGGAAGTGACTCGTGCTTCAATTTGCGCAGTTGATCACAGTTCACACAAGCAAGGATACAAATACGATTTGCATTAATTGCAATCCTTGTACCAACAGATCACCGCCATCCCTTTAGTTGTGGGATCACAATCATGTTACGTATCCAAAAATATCTGCATAATGTATTTTTAATCCTGCCATTTCTTTCCATTTCCACTTTGGCTTAAATTAAAGAGTATTGAAATATTTTAATGGTATGGAGCATGAGTTTTTTGAACTTGAAATATATAGAGGTCACCGAACGGGATTTCAAAGCATATGTGTAGCATCCTTCAATAGCTGGCTTTTCCTTTAGTTTTTGTTCTCTGGTTCTGATTTAAAGCCCTTACTTGTATCATCCAAATTTAAGGAAAAGTGTTTTACTTATAACTGAAACTTAAGAGTGTTCTCAATTTCAATAGTAGTAATTTGTGGATTCTATTCGAAGGTTGAACCATGTAAGAGTCATTTTGAAGTAACAAGTCACTATGAACTTGAGTTCATCTATTTCACATACTACAACACCACCCTAACATGTTATTTTCCAAAGCTATCTACTTGATCACTTTATTAGACTATAAGAATAAAAAAGTTAAATTATAAAAAGGTTCAATCTAATAAAAAGCTCTCTATTATAATTCTTCAAATCAAGAGCTAAATTTCTTTATGATATGTGTTAAAGATACTAAATCCAGCGAACTTAAAAGTTCATTGATATATCCATTCTAAGTAAATGTTTGAACGATTGAGTTAAATTTGGTGTATAATTACATTTCCCTCAAAGATCATTTGTCTGTTCTTCACGAAAAGATAATCACGAATGTGGAGATTTGGAGAGATAACTCAGAACGCTTACTAAGATACCGTGTGCACAAAGACAAAGCTGAAGATGTCCACTTATAACTGTGGATTCATATGGGTTATTTATTAGTATCTAACTTTTGTTTAATGAGTTTTAAATGTTATTACCCTCAAAAAGTCACCAAAGGCAAAATCCAATAAACTGAAATTTGACATACCGAGAATTCGCTCACACTTAGAGTGAATAGTAGAAAAAATGGTTGCTAATTGCGGCAAAAACTCGCTATGTTCCAAATGAATGAGCCTGAATAGTTATTACTTAAAAACAATGATAGATTCTGCAAGAAAGAGCGATTGATGACTGATAACGATATTTGTGTATGATTTAGCATTTGTTTAGGCATCTCATGACCGTCCCTGACCAAGCTACTGTATAGACAAACTTACAGTTGTTTCTTATTCCACCAGTCGGCGTTAACTTAAATCTTTGTTAGTAGTTGTTGATGATCATTTGTCTGTCTGTTGTGACTTTTTGGGTTATTTTCTTACACTTGGGCAAGAAATTGGGACTATATATTACGCCAACTTTAAGACAATTTATTTGATGGAGTACCAGTTTTGTTTTTGATATGTTCAGCTGGTCTATGTCCAAGAGGAAAAATTATCGACTGTCTGATAACCCATAAGAGCAGCAAGAGTCTAGTGAAGAGCTCTTCTGTCCTTACTGACAGATCAAGTGCTGTTTGCTTGTTCTACCCTTTTATATCACTTGTACTTTTGTGCACAACTATTAAGAAATGAAATGTTTTTTCTCTTCAAACAGTGACTTATGCCAAGCCATTGTCCTGGCGGATGGGAAATTTTGAATAAAGATGAATTTCTTTCCAGCATACAAATAGAGCCTTGTAATTTTCTTTTTCTTATCAATTTATTGGGATATCGTATAAGCTAATCCTATTAGCCGTCAACATGGTAATGTTTATGTGGAATTGCCTTGATGTAGAGATAGAAAGCCCCACAAGCAATAACAGGCCCAACCCAAAACACCCAGTGGCTATTCCACAGATGACCGCCTCTGATAAGGGCTGGGCCAAGACACCTTGCAGGATTCATCCCGGCCCCAGCATACCCTTTGCTCGCTGTAACCGTTGTTGAGATGAAGACAAGCAAGCCAACCACGAGCCCGATGATCGAACAAACACCGACTCGGCCCAAGGCTTCAGCTTGTCGACGGTCAAAAGCTATCCATATTGACGAGAACAGAAACATAAATGTACAAAAGATCTCGAGCCAAAGAGCCTGGCTTGTGCCTAGTCCAATCTCAATAGGCCCATTTGGACCTGGTGCAATAATGTTGACTGTACAGCCTCCCAGTGAAAATGTCTGCTCAATGTTGCTGCTTACGACAGCTTTCAGGGCCAGTGCACCAAGTATGGCTCCTACGCATTGAGCCAAGGTATATACGGTGGCTCTTGATAGAGAGATCAAGCCCGTTAACACTGCAGCTATAGTGATAACAGGGTTGATATGGCCACCAGAAATTGGAGATGTGGCCAGGAGGAGAATTGCAACAGTTATGGAGATGAGGGTGGCCATAATAAGGTTAGGTGTCTTGGTCTCAGTCTCATAGGAGGAGATGACTATGGTGTCCATAGCAAAGACAAGGACAGCTGTGCCAAGCAGCTCCGCTACAGATGCTCTCCATGTCTAATAGACCATACATAGAAACTATTCATTAGATACTAGATAGTGTCACGGAAATAATAACTATTCATTAGTTAATTGAGAAACTTATGGTTGCAACTAACTAGTAGTTACGAGGCTTCTGACACTAGTTTACATGTACTTCTTGATTGTTTATTTCTTCTTTTTTTTTAATTCGAGAAAGTAAGCAAACATCACTGTGATACTCGTGATCAGAGCCTTTCTTTTCAAATCTATCTGTTAATCTGATAGCATTTTCAGGAATCTTGGTGTTGACTTGACAATAAAGTTTATGCAGTTGGCAAGTTTCTCCTCAGGTGAAGGTCTTAACTTGAGACTTTTTTAATTTGCGAACAAGTTGTTGTTAGATGTCGAGAAATAGAGTAATTTTCAAAGCTTTTGTGATGACAAGAATGCACTAACACTGAAAGAAACAAGCTCATCCAACCCCAATAGCCTACTCAGCGTGACGGGGTTTTGCTTGCTTCCTCTGTTGTTAAGTAGCGGCTCGGGCCTGCAAAGAAGAAATCAACATGTACCAACTAGCAGTAGGGTAATGAAACTAAAGGAAAAATGAATCAACTCTCTGCTCTTACGTGGAAGCAAAAGGTTGGACTTTGCTCTGTCCTCCATACCCACTCTCTTCGTCCTGAACAACCACTAAGCTAGGTTCCATCTTGTCTATGGCTTTCTTGGCTAATCTATGGTTGCATAATTACAAATTTATAGAGCCAAAACTGAAATGAAATTAAATTCCTGGAGTTGGCAGGTTGACATATAGTAGTAAAGTAAAGCACATGGTCCATCGCTTTTAAGCTCAACTGCACACCTTATCTAAACCAACATTATCGGCTACTACAGAGCCCTGCATTTATTGACTCCACTTGCTCCAATAATATATGCAGTATATCTAATTTCTACTCTTTTTTTGGTTCATAAAATAACACAAAAGTAGTCCTTGCCTTGCAACCAAAAGTTTATGACCGTGATTTGAAAATGAAACAAATTTCAATGCACGTACTTATCTGTAGCTGTATTCACCAAAATCTGTGATAGACAACCATACATTGTAACAACGTGATTTCTCATAGCTGAGGCTACAAAAAGAAAAGGGACAGTACATTATTATATGTTGATTACAGGTCAAAAGTCAAAATGATATTAAATGAATGAAAATATTCGCAATAGAGGTTGGACTTTTCTTTGGCTGCTGGTCACAACCACTAAGCTGCCATTGGATAAATAACACCAAGGTCAAAAGTAGGCCATGCATGCATGTCAGTCAAATCATTAAAGCTATTGTCTAGGTTTTAACCATTGGATTATGTCTTTAATCAACATTGGAATCGCCAGTAACTAGCAGTTTAGCTGACAACTTTAGCTTCCATGGTTTTGCATTAGCCATGCATGCATGTCAGTCAAATCATTAAAGCTATTGTCTAGGTTTTAACCATTGGATTATGTCTTTTAATCAACATTGGAATCGCCAGTAACTAGCAGTTTAGCTGACAACTTTAGGTTCCATGGTTTTGCATAGCCTCACCTGATGTTATCCGAAGTTGAGAATTTGGTGGTAACTCTTACGTTGGCCCTATAGTTGTTGTCTACTTGTCTTGCTTTATTTAAGAAATCTTGGAAATAACGATCAAATGTCTGTCTTTCCCAGAAAGATAAATATAAATAATTGGCAGAGAAGTCGTACCGGTTAGTAGTTATTCACTCTGTATACTTCCTCATTCCTAGCTTTTATCGGTGTCTGACTACGTGTCCCAATACAAATCAGTCCGTCGGCAAGGCCAAACAATGTTTATTGGATTTTTGCTGTTGATTAAACATGTTTTAGCTCTAATGAGACGGTCCACTGTTACAAGGGTCATTACTTGGCCTTTAAAGTTTCAACTGTACGGCTTGGACTGTTATTAACTTGGAAATTCTAATAACAAAAGCATACATCAACACGGCCAGCTTGTGCAATATTGATCTTACTAAGTGATCGACTATCTTGATCTTGATAATAAGTTGATCACTTTATCTTCTAGAAGCGCAATTACAATTTGCCCCGTTCCACTCTTCTTGAATAGAAAGTATGAAAAGAACCAGAATTGACCTCTGTGACATAAGTTGTTTGACTTAGTAGAACAGTTCAACAAAGTAGTTTGGCTACGGAAAAATTCGTTGCTAAATGTGAAAAAAAGGCATATAATTTTTGGCTACGTTTTTGTTTCATCATCCCAAAATATTAACAAATTCTCATAGATGAAAATTATAGGTCATATTTTTAAAAATCATCGCCAATAATTTTTGACTACGCTTTTTTTCCGAAACTAAATACTATCACCTACGTTTTTATAAACATAGTCAAAAGTTCTTAGTTATATTTTTATAAACATAGCTAAATGTTCTTAGTTACATTTTTTAAAATATAGCCAAAACTTTTTAAAATATAGCTAAAAATATTTTGTTATATTTTTAAAAACGTAAATAAAAAGTTTTGACTACCTCAACTATCTTTAGCTAAGTTTTATGATACATTGTCAAATATTTTTAGCCACATTTTTTAAAACATAGTCAAATATTTTTAGCTATGTTTTAATAAACTGTTATACAATGCTACAATAAATTATTTGTTACATTTTTAATCCATATTATCGAACGATATATTTTGTATATAATGCATCGATATATTTTTATTGTAAATTTATTATACAAATAAATTATATAAAACATTATTAATTCAAAATAGGAAGCTTTGTATATAAAATGTAAAATATCATTAAATTATACCAACAAAAAGAATATTTTTTGGATACAAGATTTTAATTACAACTCTAACAATTCTTATAGATAAAATAATAAATAAAGAGACCACTTTATAAATTATAAATGCTCAGACTACAAAAAAATTAGAGCATAAGTCGAACGACTACCTATTATTGTCCATGCCGATGAAACTCTAATAATCCAAAAACCTTATTTAATATAAACTAAAAATATTATGAGTATTGAAACAATAGGTTCTAATTAAAGCAAATATTATATAACTTTACCATTTACGACATAATCACTTTTTGTAATTTGAGAAAAAATATTACATTTAAATTGTAATACGAATAGGAATTGAAAGAAAAAAACATAGGAGATATAATTAATACCCTTAGCTTTTCTCTTAATTTCTATCATAATTTAGGCCAAGTAAGGTAAATGCTTGAGTTGAATTCTGCATTACTAGCTTATTGCTTTAAGGTTGCCTAAAGATACTCCTATCTATATAAATCAGGGAATTATGTAATATGTGTATTTGAGGTCATCGTAATCCTTATTGATTTAGTGTCATGTTAGGATTTATAATTCCATCTATCTTAAGAATTTTTCACTTTTTTAGTATTGTGTTAGGATTTATAATTCCATTGCGATATATCTTAGAGATTCTTATTGATCTACTAGTGTTGTGTAAGGATTTGTAATTCCATTTTCTTTGAAAATTCTTATTGATTTGGATTACCTATGTCTATATACGCAACATCTACTGCTCATCATTAATATATTCTTTTCCATCGATCAAAGATGGTTTCTTTGAGGAGAAGAAGAATAAAGATGTTAACTGTGGAAGATTTTAAGGGCAAGAGGGAGGACAGAGAGAGGAGAGGCAGAGAATTGCTAGATTCTTGGCGAGGTTTTTTGTACTTAATAGAGGTTGCCACCATTGCCGCAAAGAAGTTGACCATGGAAGACAACAATGGCGTTGTGACTACTGCTATTACTACTTCATTTGATGAGTCCAACTTCAAAGTCATACGTAAAAGGCCTCTGACAACTCGACTTGTCGTATCCATGAATGAAGAGGACTATGTGCTTAATGCCAAAAAGGTCTAAACTGCCTCGATGATATAAACGCGTGGAGCAAGAGAAAAGAAATGATGTTGTTCCAAATCCTCCTTATCGATGAAGAGAAGAATTACTTAACAAGTCGGATGAATATGAAAAGTTGAAGGCTATAAACGCTAAACTAATCGGACCCAATACAACTAAAAAAACCACCATCATAACTTCAAGAAGTGGAACATCAAGAAATCAAATGGGAGAGGTAGCACTTCCTATGTGTTGACGACAAAGTGCAACAATCTTGTGGAGAATAATGCTTCAACGTTGAAATTAAGCAATGGCATTCATGGTCATCCGAAAGGGCACCAAACAATCACAAAATCCCACTATCCAAGAATAAGATCAAGTAATAAGTTGGACAAAACTAGAGAAGAAGAACTCTCGAGTGGACGAAGACGAAGGCGGACAAACATTAGAGATAAAGACAGACCACTAACGCAGCTATTGGAATGCGTAGAGGACGACATAAACAAAATCGTTCACTGCTTCGTAATTAGGTTTTTAATATGAATAAAACAACATTATTTTTAGCTGCAAAAATGATGTCATTTTCATAGTTAAAACTATGGATATGACCTTCAGATACCAAAATTATTTCGTAGCTAAAAGCTTTTAGCTACGAAAATATTTTCTTAACTAAAAGAAGAAAACAAAAGAATGGAGTTTTTAATATAATAGATTATGATCTGGCAAAAACGTAGCCAAAAGTTTACCTTTTAGCTATGATTTTCATATTGTCACCAAAAGAAAAGTGGCTTGAAGGCTTCTTTATTGAAGAAATTTGCAAGAATCATTGTCAAACCCTTTGGAAATGATTTTGAAAATCTTCATCTAAGGGTGATCCTGCCAAAGGTTGATCCTTTAGTGACAATTTTGAATGTTGATCCTTTGGCGACAATTGTGGGCTGACCTAAAAAAAACATAGCCTTGTCAAATCTAAATGCATAAAAAATTAAATTGTCACTATGCTTTAAATATAACGAGAATTACAAACTTCATGTTAAACCTACTTGAAAATGTTGTGATATCATATAAAATAGTCAAATCATATATTTTAAAAGTGAAAAATAAAAAGTATAAATCTATCTAATATTAATTAAATTTGAGTTTATAGTTTTATAAATTTTTTAAATGATATTTTTGTTAGATAAATAATATTAAAATAGATTTTTATGAATATGATATTCAGTCACAAAATGATCAAATGAAAGTTAGTGAATTCATAATACTTGAATATGATGAAGATAAGAAGTGATACCAACAATAAGGGTTGTGAATAAAGAGTTATTTTTGACAAATTTTCAACTGAAAAGGAACAAGAATTAATTATGCGTAAGAAATAAAAAGTGTTAAATTTTGCTTAATTTTGGGTTTCTAAATTAGTTATGAAAATAATTTTGTAGTTAAAGGCATTTGGCTATGAAAATAGATTCGTAGCTAAAAGGAGAACCACCAAATGTTTTTAATTGGAATTATAGGATTTGAGACTTTTAGCTATGAAACTCAGTTTGTAGCTAAAGCCTTTTGCCTACGAAAATATATTTGTAGCCAAAAGAAGAAGAACAAAAGAGATTTGCACATAGATGTTAAGTGTGACTTTTAGCTACAATTTTGAAAAGAATTACTAAAAAAAGCCCAGACATTCTTCAAATTTTCAATTATAACCCGAACTTTAAAAAGTAGTAATAAAAAGCCCAAACTTTCAATTTTTTTCAATTCTAGCCTGACATTAGTCTCACTGTTATCTGTGCTAATGTGGCACAACAACGTGTCGACACCCCTCACTAATCAAATACCTTAGTTGGTCTAGGAGAAGATTGTCTGATTAGTGAAACGATGATAGTAAAACGATGGCATTTCAAATAAAATCAAATGTCCCTCCCTTCTCCCTCCCTTCTCTGTTTTCTTCTCTATCGATCAATACTTAAAACCCTTACTCTGAAATCCCTAATTTGTAACTTAAAATTGCCTAACGTTTATAAGAGAGTGAATTCGTGCGTTGGTGCTTCTTCTATCCCAAAGTTATTTGCTCCATCAGACCAACAAGCATTCTCTGTGATTTTGTGTGTGGGTGTTTCATAAGAGAGTGATTTTGTCGTCAGGTAAAAATTGAAGATTTCATCGCCGGACTTCTTATGGCGCCGACTTGGGTACAACTGGTCCTCTCTCTATAGTGTTCTTTCCACTCTGATTCGGTTTTTGTATCAAATGGTGTATTGTTGTACTAAGGTTTCAAATCGAATGCACAAAATCCAATTTATTGTACTAGGGTTTCAAATTGGATTTGTTCTTTCAGAAATTTGATTGGTTCTGAAAGCACAAATCCAATTTATTGTAATAGGGTTTCACACTGGATTTGTGCTTCCAGAAAATTGACTTGTAATATACTAGGGTACTAGAGTTTCAAATTAGATTATGCTAAGGTACGATTTGTTTGTTATTGAAAAGGATAATTGACTTGTATGTGTATATAATAAATTGAATAGTAAAAACTTTGAATACTCATACACTTGGTTGTTAGTATGAAATGCAAGTCGAATAAAAAAAATCAGAGTAACTGAATGCATGATGGTCGATTCATACTTTATTTTGTGTTGTATGCAGAATATATACATCTTGGTAATTACTAAAAAATATGACATTACATAGCCCATAGCCTAACTATTCGATTATGTGATACTTCATCCTAATTTGTAGGGAAGAAGCTTCCTCTCCTTCATTTTGTAAATGCAATGGGAGTTTAGTTAAAATCTTAATATTGGGGATATTATGCTAACATTTTGGAAATTTAATTCTTTGTTGGTCAATTTATGAAAAGAAATCATAGTAGTGTTGCATTTAAATGAGTAATTAAATATTTGTATGATGATATTGTAACAGAATAACCATTTATGGGCAAAAATAAAGTATATGTAGCTTTCGTTAGGTATGCACCTGGTATATATTTCAAATAGAAAGAGTGTCAAGGTGTTGTAAACGGTTTCAAGGGTGCTATTTATTGTTCTTTTGATAGTGTAGGAGAATCTGAAAGGAAATATTCTCAATGTTGTGAAAAGAAAGCATTATGTTCAACAGTAAAATAACTGTAATATATATTATTTGTTATATGTGATAATTTAATTAGATTCAAATATAATTAAAATTTATATTTCTATATATAATACAAATATTGAATATTAATTACCCCAATTGTAATACCTTGATGAAGTTACAGATTTCAAATAGTAAGCCTAACATTGGTCAACATTTTTATGAATGCGTTAATACGAAAGTAAGTAATTCAATGATTGTTTTTGGCAATGCCAATCGTATTAATTAATGTTAATCAATATTCAAATTGAAGGTCTCTTATAAGTACTTAGTATTTGTGAAATAGATGAAAGTTTGTTTTTGTTATAAAATATGTCAAACAAATTATGTGCATTGAGGTAAAAGTCTTGTTCAGAAAATATATTGTTATTCACAAGAAGTATGTGTAAAAATTTATGTGCATAATGCAAATTTGTCATAATTCCTAATATTTGTGTTTATATCTTTATTTTGTAGGTCCCATGCGATTTCATAGCTTGGTCATCAGATGTAAGTATAAAAAAATAAAGACATTGTAATAGTTAGAAGAGCAAATGTAACAATTATGTTTATTGTGACTCTTTTTATCTTTTATTCAATCACCTGCCACTTTTGTAACATCTCGTTCTTATATTAAGGGTTAGGACCCGAAATTTCAGTACATATGAGCTCAAAGAGAGATTAAGGAAA
>JAOTAY010000191.1:40069360-40088460 GCA_025629805.1 Erythroxylum baracoense
GGTGGCACCCAATCGGTGAATGATGAAAGTACATAACTCCCACAACAAAATGTCTGGCATAGTTAGCTAGCCAGTCGACACATCTGTTGCTCTCTCGATACACATGTCGATGAACAACAGTCCAGTTCCGGGATAACAGGATGTCACATTTGCCAAGTGCCTATCAATCACGTCTAGTTCAATCACTCTGAATGATGTTCTTTCTTAGTAATAACCAGTCGACAAAATTGCTCTTTTAACAGATTGAGGTCGAAAAGCAAACCAGATTGTAAAGAGACATGGAATGTGGCCTGCTTATCGAGTTCAGGATATGTCACCTACAATGTTCAAAACATATTCTTAACACAATTAAAACCTATATGTTGTTGGTTGAAGACGGCTGTCGGAATTTTGACCATGGGAATATTATGAGGTTGGAGATAACATGTTAACTGTCTTTTGCAGGTTTACTAGGAAACATAGTTGATAACTGAATAAGACATTGGTATTACCCAAAACTTGGTGTGATGCAACATTGTAAGCATTCTGAATAATCTCGAGATTTGACTCTCAGGGATTGGTTTCGTTTGTGGTTGTATGGACAAGCCAACTTGATATAAACGATGAAAATTCTTGTCTGTTGACAGCTTTGTTGGAGTTCATCTTCGAATTCAGTTGGTAACTGAACATTGCAGTTCAAGAACACGTCAAGATGGTACCAAAGCATTTTCTCCTTGTTAGTAGAGTTCAAACTTGAATGGTTTATTTTGTCTCATTTAATTATAAAATCCTCAGTCAATATCATTCCAGCGATCTCCAAGAAAAATGAAGCTATCCTTATCATGTTCTCTGCTTTCTGCACCAACCTTAACGTTATTAATTTCTCTCCGCACTTTTACAGGCAAAGACCTAATCCTTCTTTGCTTCCTTTTTTTTTTTTGGCAGGAAAACTTTGTCATATATTTTGGCTGATTATGCAATTTTTGTGTGGTTTGCAGATTGCTATGACCCTTTGGATCCTAATGGGAACATCACAGTTACTTTTGACGTCCATGATTGGACAACTGATGGATATGTGGTGGGTGAAAAGTGAAAACATATTTACCTAAAATAGGAGTGTTTAGCGTATTCTTACAAGCTGGAAACAGCAACAATGGACTAGATTAATTTGATTCAACTAGTAATTTCCTTGGTCCAGAAGTAGAGTACTCAAGTATTTCAATCATGTTTTCCACTTCTTTCTCTTTCACAATACGATTATTGCGTGCCTTTGTTCTTCACGACTTTGTTATTGGTAGCATTGCTTGTAATCAGTAATTCTAAGTGTTGAAAGGAAGCTGTCATAGTAGCTGCTCTAGGACATATAAAATGACAAGAATAGGAACTAAAAGTACAGGATTGCAAATCCATGTTCAAGATTAATATACTAGTTCTCTTTGATTTGTCATGTTGGCCTAATGGCAGGAACTCAGTGAAGTAGTTACTTAGCTGTTACTGCCAATCTTGACATTGCAAAAGATTTCTCCCCCTAACAAGTTCATTTCATCTTAATACCTTCACACTCCATGAATTACCAGAAATAGTAGTACCTGGCTCTTAAATTGGATAGAAGAAGTAAGAATCAGCCTATAAGCTAAATCATATGATTTGTGCATATGCCACCATATTATTCAAATATGCCTAGGTTTAAGATGATTCCTGAGTGGAAGCTAACATCCTGGAATGGATCTTCTTGCAGGCAAGGGTTACTATCCAAAACTACTATCAGTATCGGCACATTGAGAGCCCGGGTTGGAACTTGGGGTGGGCATGGACCAAGGGCGAGGTTATCTGGTCAATGTCTGGTGCATTTGCCACTGTTCAAGGGGATTGTTCAAACTTCAAATACCAAATCCCACATTCTTGTATGCCAAACCCTGTCATTGCTGATCTCATGCCATATGCCTCCCCTCAAAACATGTCAGAACACTGCTGTAGCGGTGGCCTGATCTCTGGCAATGCTATTGATCCTTCAAGATCATACTCCATCTTCGAAATGACTGTTGGAAATTTGGGGGCCAATTCTACAGTTTACCCACCTGTAAATCTTACCTTACTGGCACCTGGTTACACTTGTAGCCGGGTTGAGGATACAGATCCCACCAAGTCTTCAGATATAGGGGGTAGAAGAGAAATCCAGGTTTTCAGTAAGTATCTTTACTCCAGATTTATAAACCTTCACTTGAGCATTTCGTGTCTCCTTTACTTGACACACAAATTCCACTGTTAAAGATTGAGAATAAGAACTTATCAGTAAGTTATTACGCTTCTTCACAATCTAACTGCCTGCATTATATTGCTTTCAGAAACTTGGAAATCGTCATGCACTTACTCTAGTTTTTTGGCAAATGAGACTCCTACTTGTTGTGTTTCACTCTCAACATTCTATAATTCCAAGGTCACACCATGTCCTAAGTGCAGCTGTGGATGCAAAGGACCAGACCAAGACTCAAAACAATGCATAAGGTTTGTTTCTATAATTGTCTGTGTGTCTACCATTAAAGCTTGAGGCTCGAACGCGTGGTGGTTGGGAGATATTTGGCCTATAGGTCAATCATTGTACTCGACTTTGGAAGTTAAAAGTAGATGCTTATTCTCATTCATCGCGTTTCTAGTATATCAGGGACGGGAAACAGTCAGAAATAGTGCAATGCAGTGATCATATGTGCCCAGTTAGAGTTCACTGGCATGTTAAGACCAATTATGTGGATCACTGGAGGGTGAAAGTGACAATCTCCAACTACAACTACGTCAAAAACTACTCAGACTGGAATTTACTGATACAGCATCCAGGTTTCATGCAGAACGCAACAGTATATAGCTTTAATAGTACATCGCTTCCCTCTGCTGGCTATTCAGGTATTCTTCTGATGATTTTGATCAAGGCGCAGAATGCTGAAATTAACAAAACTTTTGATCGTATCGTCATAGGCCTTTCTATATTAGACTTGCCTACTGCTATGATAATTAGAAGTAACTATGCATTGTAGATCCACTTAGACTAAAATATTAGCATTGAACTTTCTGCAGACGAGGTTGCTCTCTTCTGGGGATTACCATACGTTAATAACGAATTGCTACAAGTTATTGATGACGAAGCTGGACCAGTGACGACCGATATACTAATAGAAAAGGATTTAAGCATATTCACCTTAACTAATGGATGGGCTATGCCTAGAAAAATATATTTTAGTGGAGAAGAGTGTGCAATGCCTCTTCCAGACACATTTCCTGCACTCCCAAACGGCAGCTCCAGCATAAGACCTCCTCATTACCTTTTCCTCCTGCTGCTATTCTACTTGATCTTTCAGACACTGCTCACCAGGCTTGACGTATAGCTTGAATATATTCCTGTCATCCAGGAAAAAAAATTGCAGCCAAACCATTGTAGCTTTTCATTAGGCACCATTTCCCATCGAAAAATTGTGAGGTATGTGGTGAAGAAATGCTGGAAAAGCTCACGGTTATTTGAAGATATTTTTTCATAATCAGGCGACTTTCCTGAATATTCATGTAAATATATAACTTTGGCCTCTTCTTTCATTTCTGGGATTTGGTCCCCAAGCTACATACTTTTCATTTTCTGCTCGTTTAACTTCCCGTTTTGGTTGAACTACTAGTTTCATTTCCAGGCTACCAAGTTCCAAGTCACCTGCATTTTCCTTGTCCTAAAATGAAACAAAATTTGAGGCCAGTTTTGTTCCAAGCAGAGAGTCATCATAACATAACTGATGTTGTAAACCAAAACTTCAAATTTCTGGTCCTGTACATTAAACAGATCAACGAGAATTATTATAAAGATAAAAGAGAGGTGGAGTTTGGAATGTCAGAAGCATTTATAAAAACAGATCACCCGTTTTTATTATTACGTGTCTATTTATCTAATAAATAGTGTTTATAGTTGAATGTTCATAAAATAAGGTAGACTCACAGTAATAGAAATATGTTATCAACCCTATAGTCAATAGGCTAACTCAATGGTTAGCGTATTGCTTTCATACAACTAAAGTTATTGATTTAAATTTAATAATAGGTAGAACTTATTAAATATCATAATCAATTATATCTAATAAATTGTTTTTACCTCCCATATTTATTTTATTTTATTGGTCAAATAACTAAAGCATTTCAATCAATAAAAAAATTGCTGATAAGATGTTTACTAAACTAAGTCCGTACTATAAAACACCAATTCTCCCAGGTTGATCATGTCTCCACGTATTCGCATCACCATGTTTTCAAACATGCCACCAAAATCGGGTCATAAGTAAAGAGATTGATCATTTGTCTAATTTTATGGTGTCTTATTTTATCCGATAAATTTCAGTCATTTATTTATACAGGTCTCACATTTATTTATACGAGACTTACACAAATAAATGATTGAGATTTATGAGACAGAATAAAACACCATAAAATTAGACAAAAGATCCTAACTTATAAGTAAAGAGTTCTAAATCTACACGTAAAACACATTCTTGAAACCTGAAATTACGTATATTTTGCATTCGCAGTTTTCAATAAAATACAATTTAAATTCTAATATTTTGAAATACCCAAATTAAATTATAATATTTTTAAAACATTTAAAAACAAACTTTCAATAGATAAAAAAATTGATGAAATTTATTTATGTTAGTTAAAAATCATGTCAATATTGATATAACATTTTTATATATTTTTTAAAATAAAAAGTATGCCCCATAATTACATACTTATCTTTTAGATTAATGAAAAAGTAAGTCCTACAGTTTTATGACAGCAGAGCCACTATTTATATATTTTAGACAATTGGTCTGAAATACTAAGTAATAATGGGCTTATATTTATATATTTTAGACAATAAATTTCACTTGACATATGATAATGAGACTTATTTTTTAATACGTGACGTTTAATTGACAGAGAGTTAATGCCGTTAAATTTTTTATTCATTTAAAGCCTATCTTGAATATTTTAAAAATGTTAAAGTTTAATTTAAACGTTTTGAGCGCATTAAAATCTGTTATATTTTATGTTATAAACGTTGGGATTCAAAATATAGTCTTAACTAGACCTTAAATTTGGAGATCTTTATTGATGAGCAATCTTTCAACGTTGTTTTTTGTAAACCTGAAGCATGAAGATCTCATACCTTATTTAATTATAAAGATATTTCTTATCAATTAATTTAATATCATGTCAATAAACTTTCAAAATTAAATAGTATGTAATGTTATCTTTAATTAATAAAGAAATTGCTTCTAAATGATTTACGTAAAGAAGAAAAAGGCGTTAAAATTTTTATACAAATAAAAATAGAAAAAAATTGAACGAATAGTATTAGTTGTTCTTCTTCATAATTTTAGGAAATTTTTGTCTTAAATTAGCATAATAAAAGTGAAAAAAATGAATAATAAAAGTGAAGTGATAATCATGTTCTTATTTAATCCTTATCGCATAGGGAGATTAAATTCCGATAATATTGATGAACAAGTCAACTTCTAATAATAAGTACAAACTGTTCAAAATTCTAATAAATAAGAAATAAATAAATACGTACAGTGGGACCATAAAACAATGGTTGGCCTGTCCACTCTCCAGAGTCCAGACGTCTCCATTTAAGGTTCCGCTCTAATCCCAAATAGTCTTCTTTGGTCTTCGATTGGTCGAACGGCCAACAACAATCTTCTTCACTTTTTCAGGAAAATTAACGTTTCAACTTCTATCCAGAAACTAACAAACTAAACTAAACTGAACTAAACATTCAAATAGAGAGAGAACGAGTCAAGTGATCGGCTATGGCTCCTCACGGCGAGAAGGTGGACGTTGCGGGGGAAGCCATGGTTGTTGAAGAGCGCCGTCCAATTTCTTCTGTTCTCATCATTATCGGTATTTTTCTATTCAGTTTCTGTCTTTCTCTGAGCTTTTGTATAATTCTCTTGGAACTTTTTTATCGAGTGCTTTATGTGATGGTGAGTAACAGCAATGCAAACGGAAGCTGTCCCTGTGGTGAACAAGTTGGAGCTCAAAGAGGAAAATGATTCTGTGTAACTTTCATTTCTTCAAACCTTTGTTGTGTTGTTTGTTTTTCGATTTTGATGAAGATCTTGTTACTGTGTTTTGATCAGTAATGATATTTTGTCTGTTTGATTTTAGTTTAGGATTTAGGAGATATCTATTGTTTTTTGTAGTTTATTTCAATAATTAGAAGAAAATAACTCTTTACTGCTTTAATTGGTCACTTAGAGATTTGTGTGGTATTATCCGTCTTCTTCTTTTTTTCTTTTTTTTCGGCTTATTAATGGGGTGTGTGTATTTGTCCTGGTCTTTTGCTTTATAGTGTTAATTGGAAAAAGCTAGGTTCTTGAGATATAGGCATTGATGCTGAGCGGTACAGTTTGTGAATGTTGGTGGTATTATGTTTTCAACATGAGTTGCATATTTGGAGTTTGTGGTCATAAGATATGCCTAAGCATGGTGGTGCAGGTTTCCGAGTGGGGTCCCTTGGGTCCGATATCATGGTACCTTTAAAGAGCTTCAGATTAATCTAGTCTGGCCCGGAAAAGATCCCACTTTGGGTAATTTTTTGGATTTTGCCAGCTTCCTGTTTAAGAATGATTTTTCAAGCACTCTTCTGTGCATTCTGCTGATATACTTCCCAGTTTCTAGTACAGTTCATAGGTTCTCATTACTTGCTTTATTGGAAGAGGTTACTCTTTTATTCTTGGTTCCCAGTGGTTCTATCTTGCAATCTTTCTTCAGATTATCTTCTTTTCAGGGGTTGACAGTGTTGGCACCGTTTCTGCATCTCTTGTGACTTATGCTGCGATCCAAGCACTAAGGCCAGATTTAATTATCAATGCTGGCACCGCTGGTGGCTTTAAGGTGCATTCTTCTTCGTTATTATTTTATTTCTTTGTGCTTATATACTGTTGATCGTGTGTTTTCATCAAATTTTCCAAATTTATAGTGTGCCAGTTGGCAAGTGAATCATTGTTTCTTAGTTGTTCCAAGGTCTATTCCTGTGATGTAACTTGTTAACTCTCTTTTCTGCTTTTATTTTTGGAACAGTTACTTGTAGTGAAATGAGTAATTAAGGTGTAGGGTTAGTGATATCTTCAGCGTAATACTGCATTTTATTTTGCTCTCATACTAATATTGAGACACTTACAGGCCAAAGGTTCATCCATTGGTGATGTTTATCTTGTGTCTCATGTTGCTTTTCATGACAGAAGAATCCCTATCCCCGTAAGTATTGCTTACTTTCGATAGTTGCTTCCTATTAAGTTAATGAGGCAAGGGAAATTTAGCCATTGTTTTCTTGTTCTGATCCACAGAGATTGGTTGCCTTGAAGTATGCCCAAAACTTGGCAACCAAGTCATCTGCTATTTTTTTTTCTCTTCTTTTACCCAAAAAAAAAGATTTTAGAACAATACATCTGGAAACCCCACTTAACTTGGTTTTATATCTAGTTACTTGGAGCATAAATCTCAAGAAAAACTAAAAATAGACATAAATACTCTAATTCATGAATGATGTTGGATTTATCAATTTCTTTTATCAGATTTTATTGGCATTCAGTGCATATTTAATCTGCTCCTTGACTTGTTTTAGGTTTTTGATCTTTATGGAGTTGGTTTGAGGGAAGCCTTATCAACACCTAATTTATTGAAAGAGCTTAATCTAAAGGTTGCTGCTATCAAGTTCCTCTGGCTCAATACTTTTCAAAACTCACGGATGCCTTCAAGGGTTTAATACCATTATATATTTATATATATATTTCAGCTTGGGAAGTTGTCCACTGGAGACTCGCTTGATATGTCCCCTCAGGATGAATCATCAATAATTGCAAATGATGCTACTGTTAAGGATATGGAGGTTAAGATTAATGCTCTTAATATTGGCATCATTACTCTTACTATGTTTCTTAGACTTTGAACGATATACCAAGTCAGTTTGCTAGAAATTTTGGTTTCAGGGAGCAGCTGTTGCTTATGTAGCTGATCTCTTGAAAGTCCCTGTTGTATTTGTAAAGGCTGTGACTGATGTAATCGATGGTGACAAACCAACTGGGGAGGAATTTTTGCAGAATTTGGCTGCGGTGACTGCAACACTCGACCAGGCAGTTGCCCAAGTAGTTGATTTTATCAGTGGAAAGTCTCTGCCCGAACTTTGAAATGATTGATTTACACTGGACGATTATTTGGAGACATATATGAGAAGTGTCATGAGAACCAGCATAACATATTTGATTGTTACAAGAATTGTGATATTTAGTGTAAAGCTTCTGTAGTAATAATTTGCAGTTGTTTGGGTTAAGCAGCGATGGAAACCTTACGATTGAACTGTCTGTTTTATCGCAAATTATGAATGCATAGTATGCATCTCTAGCTGATGGTATCACACGTTTTGCTTAATCGTTTTTAACTGGCTGTTTTAATGATGAGCTGAGTTGGGAACTTTTCATGCCACCATAATAGGATCTGCTATGGTTGGCCCTTGTTATTTATAATATTGAGTTACATGAGCTGGCCCTTAGCCACATAAATCCTTGCAAACAATGCTCTTGAACTGTCTAGCCTTAGCCTTAATCTGGGAACGTTTATTCAATAATATCCTGGAAAAGAATTAAAGAAGATCTAGGACGAAGATTCTGATTCTGTGTTAGAATAGAGATGTTGAGGTCTGACTTGAGTTAAAACAAAGGCGTTCATAATATCTTGTCATCCTTACGTTCGAAATCAGGTTGTAGTAGTACGCTGTCCTTTTAATGTTGGAGACTTCCTTTACAATGTGCAGAATCAACAACCAACCAATCGCCTACCAACATCTTTAAACATTTCCTCCATGGGAACCTTGCTTCTCAACTACACAGCCTTTACCATAATATAAGAATCGCCACGCTTATGGTTCTTCAAACAAGAAATAAATTTACTGTTAACCTACTGTTATCTTATTATTTCTTCTAAGACATGGCTTGCAGTTGTATATATGTGATCTTAGCTCTTCTGCATTTGCTTTACTACAAAGTGAAAGTATCCCAAGAATTATTATCACCTTATCTGTATTGTTAGACAAGCATCAAGCATGGGCAGCGCAGAGACTGTACAGGGAGGTTTTGTAAAAATGGCCAACCCTGGCAAAGCTACAATTCTGGCCCTTGGCAAGGCGTTTCCTCACCAGCTCGTCATGCAAGAGTTTCTGGTTGATGGGTACTTCAAGAACACCAATTGCGATGATCCTGATCTTAAAAGGAAACTAACTCGACTCTGTAATATTCCCAACTTACTCTGTCATTTACTTTCATCCATATACATATGAATGTTAGATACTATTTGTATACTGAGATTTTTTTCTCTGAATCATTAAACAGGCCAGACAACAACTGTCAAAACAAGGTATGTGGTTATGTCAGAAGAGATACTGAAACAGTATCCTGAACTTGCCACTGAAGGCCAACCGACTTTGAAGCAACGACTGGATATCTGTAATGATGCCGTAACACAGATGGCAATTGAAGCTTCACAAGTATGCATCAGGAACTGGGGCAGGCCTCTAACAGATATAACCCACTTAGTCTATGTCTCCTCAAGTGAAGCTAGACTACCAGGTGGTGACCTTTATCTAGCAAGGGGTCTAGGACTAAGCCCCCAAACTCGTCGTGTTATGCTTTACTTCATGGGCTGCTCTGGAGGTGTGGCTGGTCTTCGTGTTGCAAAGGATATTGCCGAGAACAATCCTGGAAGTAGAGTCTTGCTGGCTACTTCAGAAACTACCATTATTGGGTTCAAGCCACCAAGTGCAGATAGACCATATGATCTAGTTGGTGTGGCACTCTTTGGGGATGGTGCTGGAGCTATGATTATAGGCACAGAACCAGTTTCAGGCAGGGAAAAGCCTCTCTTCGAGCTTCACACAGCAATACAGAATTTCTTGCCAGAAACTCAGGGAACTATTGATGGCAGGCTCACAGAAGAGGGTATCAGCTTTAAGCTAGCAAGAGAGCTTCCTCAGATAATTGAAGATAACATTGAAGATTTTTGTCAGAAGTTGATGGGAGTTGCCGGCCTATATGAAAAAGATTATAACAAGATATTCTGGGCAGTCCATCCAGGGGGACCAGCAATCTTGAACCGGATAGAAAAGCGACTAGATTTGATGCCAGAGAAACTGAATGCTAGTAGACGAGCTCTTATGGACTATGGCAATGCTAGTAGCAACACCATTGTGTATGTGTTAGATTACATTATTGAAGAGAGCTTCAAGACCAAGGAGAATAACGAAGATACAGAGTGGGGGCTGATACTGGCTTTTGGACCTGGGGTCACTTTGGAGGGAATTCTTGCAAGGAACCTCACTCTCTGAAAACGAAGTCTCTGTTTCTTTCCAGTAACTCGGAATTTTTTAAGGTCATCGTGGCAAAACAAACTAGTACATTCTATGGCTGAAAATTTTGTTTACCGCATGTCTCCTGGTAATCACCTTCATACGACCAAGTAATTGTGATCACCACCAACTTTCAGGGGCGGCTGGTTAGTATAAAGGAATGATAATAAGAATGAGAATGAATATACTGAAGAATGGGAATAGATATTATCATTATAATTATGATAGTTGGTTAAGATAAAGGAATAATTACCATTACCATTGACAGTGGTTGGTTCGTAAAAAATATTAAGATTAAATATTATAATTCAATATTTAATTAATTATAATATTTTAATTAATGAATTATATTTTAATTAATTATATTGTAACTAATTAATTATTTAGTTTTAGTTAATTATAATGTAATTAATTAATAATATTGTAATTTATTATATTTTAATTAATTAATTAATTACAATATTTTAATTAACAAATGAATTATATTTTAATTAATTAATTCATTACAATATTTTAATTAATGAATAATTATATTAATTACAATAGTATAATTAATGAGTAATTATATTTTAATTAATTAATTATATTTTAATTAATTACTAATTATATTAATTACAATAGTTTAATTAATGAATAATTATATTTTAATTAGTTATATTTTAATTAATTAATTACGATATTTTAATTAATGAATAATTATATTTTAATTAGTTATGTTTTAATTAATTAATTATATTTCAATTAATTTAAAATATTGTTAATAATTAATTAATTAATTAATTAAAATAATTAATTACAATATTTTAATTAATGAATGAATTATATTTTAATTAATTAATTATATTCTAATTAATTATAATGTAATTACTTAATTAATAATATCACTTTAATTAATTATATGATAATTAATTTTAATTAATTAATTTTAAAAAAGAGTCATTACTTAAGAATAAGTTTCATTCCTCTATTAAACGAGAATTATAGAGGATTCCTCAAAAGTGAGATATCAAAATATTACCCCTATAATGATAATCAACATCCAAAAACTCATTTTTTATTCCTTACCCATTAATCACTTCTCAAACCTATCAACCAAGCACCCCTCAATTTGTTGAGTAACCCGCTTGGTGTAAATGATATCATCTGCTTAAAGCATAATATTGAAGTTATTATTACTTGCGACTTTACGGCATTCACCAACAGGCTTTTGTAAGTTCGACCTTTACCAAAGTCGAGTCATCCATGCAAACTTCAGCGCAGGAAGCCGATACCCAGCAGCAATTGCACACTTAACAGCACATATTATTACCAAAAGAGTTTTTTGGAAAATTCTTTTAGACCAGAAATTAAAGCAGGTTGTATATAATAATGACTAATAAGTTATCTAGATAGATCCACCTTTGGTAAGGAGCCATCCGTAATAACCAGTAACAGAGACCACAAGTTTTGAGAAACTTGTCTACATTGTAAAGACAATATTAGCATTTGGATGAGATGAGTTATGTCAGGCCTCAAACTATATTCCAAGTACATCCACTAAAGTTTTCAATATCCCCAGCTCTACAAGCAAACCCTCTTGTCATGACTGCAACAGAGGACTGAATCCGGCACAGAAAGAGAACTTAAGAACATTGTGTAAGATAATTTCATGGTAGCATTGCTCAGGAACCACACTAGGAGAGACTTCTGTGTTACACCACTCCAGAAGGTAGACGAAGAACAAGCTGTCCTCCAAAAACACTGCAAAACCGACAATCACAGTAAGCTTTGACTAGTGATAAAAAAGGTGTAAACTAGCTTTCTTTGTGCCATTTTGGTGCGACATGATGTCTGCCAATAAACAAACCTTTTGACATAATAGTAACAGAAATCGGCTAGGATGAAAGTCTGAACAATTTCGGAGATAAGAACCATAGAAGGCCACAATCCATAGCCCAAAGCAACCAGCAAATGTCCACGGGTATCTAAAACCTGTTCAACAACATATAAACTGTGCATTCATAGAATGTTGTGACCGTAATCATTTTGTTCGACCATAAAACCAGGGAAATGCTTTGTGTCAGAAAGAGGAGCAAAATGCCGCATATAGATAATCTTATAATGGCATAACATCATGTTAAGAACACACTGAACCTAACCACTACATGGCAAAATCTTTGTAAATGTTCACAACAATGACATAACTAGTTCTAAAACTTTTCAAAATTTTTAAATAAAATCCTAAAACTTTATATTTTATATCTTTTTGAGTCCTAAACCATGTATATTCATCTCAAAACAGTACTAAATATTCTGTAGAGACGGAAACCCCTTGAAACTTCTACAGATCTTCGACTCATGCTTTGGTGTAGGCTTAAGCTAAAGTTCTTTATTATATTAATCAGTTATGTTAGTAAGGAACTTATTCTATACATGCAATCTAGATATTCAAGAAAAATAATTTGTATTTGTAAAACTTTCCTTAAGAACTCAATTTTAACCTTTTAAAATGTTTTTTGACAATTGAAAAATAAAAAGAAAAAATGACGATTAAAAAATTGTAGGAAGTTTTAGGAGTTGCGTTATGGGTATAACTAATTGTTTAATACATTGACATGTGTGAATATTGATTAATAAATGAAGCATGTCTGTGAAGAAATTGGATTCACAACATGAATGCTTGTATACGTCGTGCGTCATCAGGAAACTCGTACAAGCAATTTGTTACACACAAACATAGAAACTCTCACGCATAATCAGACATGATAGCATAGGTAGCATGACAAGATAACAAAACAGTAGCATTAATAGAAGTACTAAACAGAATAAGGCTGTAGAAATCTCATTGATAACTCCTCCTACTTTTTGTACCACAAATCCCTATTGTAGCAGGAATTTAAACGCAAAAGCTACAAAGATGCTTAAATCAAAACAATAAAGATCCTATCTCAACATTTTCAGTAGTCAGACTTGCATGATAAAATTCAACTATGCCAGAAAACCAATGTAAACTCAAGTTAAACCAAAGATATGGAGAAACAAGAACAAACCTGGAGAACCCAGTGAGCACAGCTCAAGAACCTTGCAACACCCAATGCAAATACATAATGAGCAGTGAATGGCTCAACAATCTGAAAGCACCCAAGGGACAATTAGTTCCAATATTAAACAAGTTCCTGAACTGGTGAATCTTCCATTATGTGAGATCATACCTTTGTATTCTGCATAACCCGTAACTGAGGTAGTACAGAAACAGCTTCCAAGTAGACACAGAATGCCCATGAGATCCTGTTCAATAGGTTATGAGAAGTTGATGGGTGAATCAATAAAGCCAAAACAGCACAAGGTACCACCTACAAATAAAACAGTAAGTATATGGTCAGAGACATGAAGATTAAAGTGATGGCCCTCCATAACAGATAAACCATAGATCCTATGATTGGCATTAACAAGACCACAGTATTGATAATAGACTAGGAAAAACCTGAACAACATAAACAAACAATGTAATAGGATGACGTAAATGAGCCATGAATAGTAGAAACAAAGGATAAAAGGGCCTGCTACAATGGAAGAAATCTACTTTGAAAATCATGGTCAGACAAATTGTAATCTTAATCACCACAACACCCATAATCTAACGATCAAATGAGCAGCCTGATTTCCATCCTATAACCAAAGCATTCGTCAGGATCAAAATGCAAACCAGAATTGGCAAAGTAAATTTCGTGAGAAATTTCCAACACCTCAATGAATGTATTTGAGTTCATAACTAGATACATACCACATAATATATTGCAAAATTATCTTTGTCCTCCATGTAACTAGATCTTAGCTTGAAACGGATCATATAAATAACCCACAATGTTGTTGCCAATGTAGCTAAGTCTAGTATTGTGTGTATGTCATATTCCATTACGAAGCTGCAGTATAACCTAACAGCTAAAAAAATTGCTGTCAGCTCCTGAGATTTTAGTGATAGTCCTGCAAGTCAATCAAATGAATGTTAAAAGTGTTCCAAACAAAACCCACTAAAATGAGCCAAAATAAAACGGATATAAATAAGTTATTAGACATTACATATGGATTCCTTGCACAATTGAAATATAAAACCTTCTACAATTTACTTGGAGGTAACCAAAGAAGTGCCACCACTAATGTTAACAGAATTATAAAACAAAACCAATACATAACCAATAAAACAACAGTTTGCCTGTGCAAATCCTCTCCTCGCACAGTTGCCACTTTTGGATTCAGTGTATGTACTACGCAAAGAAGACAAGAGGATATAACAAAGGGCACATCATACAAACATTCAGCTCAAAATCGTTCGAGATCTTCATAATTCCTGTAGCTTTGTTTTATTTTCTTTTTCAATTTCCAGTCGAGGGAATCCTTTTCTCTTAATTTTACAATAGCAAGCAGAAAGAATTCGAAGTGTTATTTGGGAAAAGGTCAAATATTTTTGCGTATTAGGTCCTTAATCTTCAGCTTCAACTTAAACATTTCAGATTGGAAATCTTTTCATGAAAAAACAAAGATTATAACAAAAAGTGACGGGAAACTCATGAGACTCCTATTTGCAAGAGTTAAGATTGAGATATAGAAACGGAAAATTTCACCTTTCCTAACAAACCCAAACAAGCAAACTGATCCTACAAAACATCCCTAAATACTTAGAGACCAGAGCTTCCAAAAAGAAACCAAAAAGCACCCTAAAAAACATCCAAATTTCCCTCTTCTCCTGACAAATCACCAAATAAAAAGCTAATCATTCGTGCCACAGAAACGGCAAGGAAAAAAAGCTTCCTTTACAACAATTATAATTACCAGCACAAGTTTTCTCCTTCATGAGCTTGTAGATAAGGACGGATATTCCAACAGAGTGAACAGCCTCGGCAGCTACGAAGAGGTTGTCGTGGTCATGAACTATGAACCTGAGGAGGACTAGGGTCGCCATACCCGCCACCACCGCCAAAAAGGCCTTGACTTTCGGCGGCTGTCGTCGGACCCATGTCGTGACTGCGTGGATCGGTTTCTTTGGTGCCCTCATCGGTAAGTCAAACGGGCACTTCAGTGAATGGCTTCCGGATGGTGGTTCGTTGGTAAATAAAGGGACTTTGAGAATACGAAAAAGAGGGAAGGGAAAAGAAGCGAAGAAGAAGACCAAGAAGAACAGGAGAGACCAGTAACTCTTATTTGGTGGAAAAATCTTATTTAAGATATTATCGGAAAAGACTTGCTCCGATTTTCCGTGGGTTTCAGAAACCAGATTTGGCGTTATATTATTACTGCGTAGTGAGTATATTTTCCGATTACAATATCTAATTAAATAGTGGATTAGATATTGTATAAAAGATTTTTTTTTTTTTGAAAGTAATTGTATAAAAGATTATGTTCATACTAAAAATATGGAGATAATATAACTTTATAATTAGATTTTGTAGCAAACAATTCCGACCTGATCCAATTTTTGCCATCTTTATCCTTCCTGGCATATATATTAACTATTAAATTTACCACAACGTTGCATTAAGTTTCATGGTTTAATAGCAAGTGAATTCCAAAAACTCCACTGATACTCAAATTTAACGAAATCTTTATGGATTTGTGTACGTTTCAAGTGCTTAAAATAAATCGACTTCACTTATTTGTTTCAATAAAAACATCAAATTCCCCCAAAAAAGGGTCGAGGTCCTGTGAAGAATAGATTCGCGTTTTTGTAGCTTGCTCACCATACTTGGGCGCAAGCAAGCACAGCAATAAACCCAGAATAGTTTCCTTTCAGGTACTATAGGCTTCTCATAAACAGTGAGATGAATGATCTTGGATCAATCTTGAAAAAAAGACGATTATAATAAGTTGTAACGCACAACTTCCAATAATTCCACTGCAAAGTGCAAACTGAGTAAGAAATTCTAAAGCAAAATACCGTTTACACCTTATTCTGACACTTAATGATATCAGAAGTCGAATAATATCAAACGTCTTGCCCTGCACATACAGCAATTCAACCTCTGTTATCACTCCAATTCATTGTAATCTTTAGTCCCAAAGTTCTTGCACCATAATTGTGAGGGAATTGGGCGAATTGGGGGATGTGGCCTTTGCTGCAAGAAATAAAGTCCTCTTTCCCATCAATTCTGATTGTAAGATGCTCCAGGATAACATATGCAATAATCTTATGAGCAGAGCAGTTCACACTGGCTAGAATAATATTTGATCAGCTCAGCCTAAACAGAATATGTGTAGTACATCTGAAAACAATTGGCATTTCATTTCAAGCAACTTCGGAGCCCAAAAAAATTCACTGACAAATGAAAGGAATAAAATAGTGAAGCATCTAATAGGGTAAATTGTTTTAAAAATCCAAAACTTTCCACATATTCTTCAATAATAGCCCATCTTATCTTTTGTCAATTAAATACCAAAACTAAGCATTTGAGTAAAAGATGCCCTGAATTCAAATTCTTTTTATTCCCCTTTTTGATTCTTGTTATTTGGTATGCCAAGTCACTTAATTCATACCAGCCTTTAATCCACAGTTAACGATTAAAAGTTGACGATAGAAACAAAAGAAGAGGCCCAAGAATTGTTGAAAAGGAAATAGGTTGGGTTGCAACAAGTGCTATGTGAGAGATCTAAGGCTCTAGACAAGATGGCTGGGAGCTGCTATCGGTTGTTATTCTACACATTCAGGAGTTTGAAATTTAAAATGATTAAGGAATTTGAAAGAAAGGGCTAAGGATTTCTGAATGAGATGGATTTGAATACTTGTTTTACAATAAGGTCAGGATGACCAATTCACAAAATTAGCTCATACATGTGTACCAACTAATGTGATGGTGCATGTGAGATCCCTTTGGTTAACAGAAAGAATAAACTGAGTTTCAATTCCACCTCTTTTTATACAAAAGTCAGTTTCTGGTATAGGTTGAGGCCTTTCATAAAATTAACCCCGCGAAATGAATTAAATAGGTTGTGAATCTATGACCAGTAACTTAATTCTCCGGCATCAGAACACCTAAAAAGTACAAGAACATTCTGTGAATCCAGAATAGACCATATGTTAAACCGCAGACAAAATCAAATCAAACTCTAAAGTTAACATAAACAGGAAGTAAACTCATACTTGAACTGAAAAAGATTAAAATGTATGAATCAAAATTATGCACCTTTCCAATGTACTTCGAGGATAAGATTTTAACAGTAATTGTCTACTAGAGCCCTATAATTGGAAAAAGGAAATAGCACCCCAACAAGGCTAACATTGCTAAAACCTAGAACAGAAATATTAACAATGAGTAAGAGGTTAAATTCTCAATACCCAATTACTAATATTCCACAATAAACTCGCCCAATTAGGAAAAAGCACAAAACTTCACTAAGATCCAATCTTTCCCAAAAATAAAATCATCATCGTCAACAACAGCAACGACGACAACAACAACAATCTATAAACCTAAAATTCAACTTTAGTCATTAAACCTACTCCAAATAATTTAAATATGGGGATCGAGGAGAGGGGAGAGAGGAGAGAGACCTCGAGCTCGGCGGATTTTATGGCGATGGGAATGCAGATGAGGAAAACGCCGGCGAGGGCGAGGGCAGTGTTCCGGCGCCAGTGCTTGGGGCGGCAGTTGGGGCCGCCGGTCATGCTCCACACCTTCGTCCTAAAATCGCCCCCGTGGGCTCCTCCTTCGGCGCCGTGTCCATGCTCTGCTCCTCCTCCCATCTTCTATTCGATACTCTCTTTCACACAGTCTTTCCTCACTTCTATGCTTTCTATTGCTCTCCACTTTTGCCATCTGCCCATTTCTATTTAACTAAAAGAATTGGATTGGATCAACAAGTGCACCAAAACGCAGCGTTTCAATGGTTGAGGGTACTTTCGTCATTTCATCAACTATTCTTGGTTCTATTGTGACCCTTGTTTGTCATTGGATCTGTTGTTTTTCTTCCTCAAATCAATCAAGTTATCTATTTCTAAATATATTCGAGTCTTTAAAACAATGTTTTTAAAACCGGGCCGGATCGGCCAGTTCGACCGGAAATAATCCTAACCGACCGTCTGTCTGATTCGGTTAATCATCATCATCATCATCATCATCACCCAGTCTGAAATTCCGCATTGAAGCGGGGTCTGGGAAGGTCCGATAGTACGCAGCCTTACCCCTACATAGTAGAGAGGCTGTTTCCGGTGGACCCACATGTAAATGAGACAATATATGAATGATGCAGGTTACAGATAAAAGGTAAAATTAGCACGGAAAAAAATCAATGTAACTAAAATTTCAATAAATACATAAATAAATAGGGTTAAAAGATTAAAAACGTAAAAAGTTTTACAAATGTGACAAGAAGATTTTAGAAAAAAATAGATAAATAAAATGTGATAAAATAACTAGATATCTAATAAATAAATAAATAAATAAGTAGAATAAAGTAATAATAAATAAGTAAAATAAAATTATAGCACTTACAAAAAAGTTACCAAACTTTATTTAAGAGATGCAATTTTAAAAGATAAATCCATAACATAGTAACCAAGTAAAGTCTGAATGGAAAGAAAAGAATAAATGATAATGATGGTGCTGAAAGGTCTTACATCTGAGGAATAAAAATTAAAGCAAAACAAAGTGATCAGACCAAGCATAAGGTACAACATACGAATTTACATCATACAAATCACAGTTCAAAGCCATTCCTTTTCATCAATGCTTAACTATGTCCT
>JAOTAY010000191.1:40121015-40131713 GCA_025629805.1 Erythroxylum baracoense
AGAACCAGGTTTACCATGCAAGGACGAAGCATATCAATGTTCGTTACCACTTTGTACGAGAGGTTCTGAAAGAAGGTAGAGTAGCAATCCACAAAATTAAGACAATTGAAAATCCTGCTCATATGTTGACAAAGGTAGTGACTGCAATCAAGTTCTAACATTGTTTGGACTTGATCAATATTGCTAAAAATTAATCCCCTCTGTAGTTAAAAACATCCCAAAATTGTCTTTCCTTAAGACAAAAATTCCTTCTCTCCTTTTGTAATATTTTACTTGTATTATTTCCTGAAAATAGTAAAATATTAATTTAGAAGTGTTCGAGGAAGTAGGCATAATTAGCCGAACCTCGTTAAATTCTAGTATTCTTTATTTGTCTATTTAATAGTTATTATCGGGTATAGTTGTAGTGAATTATTGTGCTATTAAATTACATGTCTAGGAAAATTCTGTCTAAAAGGTTAGGTTTTAAGTGGGACCGTTTGTGACCCCTCTAGTCTTATCTAGGAATTTACAATAATAACAAATTCACCTTGAGCACTATTGCCTAGGTCACCTAGAGTGTGAACGATTGTACTGAAAAATCACACAAGGTAAATTCTCAGGAAAGACTAAAGAGCTCACAAACAGTCTCACTTATAACCCAATCTCCTAGGCATAATTTTCCCAGACATATAATTAAATAACACAATAATTCATTATAACTATACTCGATAATAGATATTAAATAGACAAATAAAGAATATCGGCCAATTATGCCTACTTCCTCGAACATTACTAAATTAATATTTCACTATTTAGGAAATAATACAAATGAAATATTACAAAAGGAGAGAAGGAAATTTTGTCTTAAGACAATTTTGGGATGTTTTTAACTAAGGAGGGGAGGCTCCTTTTATGGCTTTAGGAATCTCCACCATTCCCACAAATTTTCGATGTAGGATTGTAGGATGAGCCACAATTTTTGACTACTCAACACTGGGTACAACATCTGAATACAATGGAAAGGAACTGTTCTTTTTAAAATGTTTCAAAATTGAGAAACAAAAGGAAAAAGAACCTTAGGTGTACTAGTAAATGCCTTTAGTCACGGATAGCATACATCAAAAGTCTTCCTCACTCACTTCTCATTCTTCCAACAGTTCACCGATACAAGCTATAACCCCTAAACCCTGGCTCAAGGAAAAAGCAGCATTCTTTCCTATAAACTGTTATTTCACAAAACTTGATTCAAGTTCAAACTATGCTGCATAAACTAGCGCAACCATTAGAAACAACCAAGATTTGCACCTGATCATCTTCCCCAATTATGTGTCTCTGCTCAGAATGCCCAAGAATAACCAACTTGCAGCCAAAATCTTTTAATTGTTCCCCACCACAAAAAATATTTAACAAGACATGTTGTAGACACCAAGAAAAGAAAGAATCGAGAGTTTGAGTTTTTAGTTTGTACATAAGAAGCCAGTTTAAAATCCAAAGAAAAATCCTAACCCACACAAGTAGGCAGGTTAGTAGATCAAAACCTCAGATAGAATTGTGCGTTAATGAACATCATGGACTTGTGATTGAACTTGCAAGTGACCAAAGCATTTGGCCAACGTAGTCTAATAAACAAAAAGTAAGATTCTTTCAAGTGAAAATACTCATGAAAACTTCATTTTACATTATGCATGAACAATGGAAGTTGAATGGCATTAAATAAACTTTTCTAGACATTTAGAACGAATTGACATGAAATAAAATGGTGGCGTCGTAAAGCAAAAGGTAAGTCACTTACAGATCCTGTTTTGGAAATCAATAATTATGAATCAAATAAATCTAGAGAAATTCACAACTTGAACAATCGTCATCCATCTACTTTTCCGAGTGATAATTATGCTATTAGCATAGAATTGATTGGTATCGTATACAGTTTTAACTTCAAAAGATTTCAAGACAAAATTCTCAGGCTTGTCACAAAGGGTAACATCTCTCGTCCATTCTAACAACCAACTATAAGATGTTTTGTGGAGATATTGCTCATGTACATAACAGAAAGTTTTAGTTTTTACATCCTACACAATTTGAGTAGTCTACAATGACAAATGTACAGCTTTTGCAATATCCTGCTGAACAACAGAGAATAAGAATGATTAAATAGTCGTAGGCTAATATAATTAGGCTAATATAATATAAAGAAGAATGACTAAGTAGTCACAAACAGAGACTAACATACTATAAAGAAGAATGATTAAATAGTCACAAACAGAGACCAACACACTATGACTGAAGATCAAAAACTTCCCAACCTGATTTCTCCAGTAAATGCTCCACCCTTGCGGATCCAAGATTTTTGGGCGCAGATCCCGGTTCTACTTGTTAATAAGGCCTTCACCTGATCAATGTAAATAAAAGAAGGAGCTACAACAACATCTGCCCAATTCAAAACACAAAAATTAACAACACAGAATGATCATGAATGACATACCACAAAGCTCATGAATGTTGACAGTATCTTACCAACATCATTGCCCAGTTTTGCACTGTTCAAGTCAGAAACAAGCTTGGTAAGGGATTCTTTCGTCCTGTTCCAGCAAATAAGCAACCAAGGAGAAGTGTGAAACATAGGAATCTAAACCCAAAAGCCACAACACTTAAAATAGTTTTTTATTTTTCCCAGCAAAAGACAAGACCAGGCAATAAAAACAAGAATCTTTTAAAATGGAAGGATACCTATCTTTTTTTCCTTGCTTTCTTCACTAAGATTACAAAAGAAGTATTGTGAAAACCATGACTACATAAGCTAGAAGTCAGAACATGTACTTACACACTTCCAGTTCCCCCGACAAAGAACCGCAAGCACAAGAAAGAATGGGAACCAATTAGTGAACAAGCAGACTGAAGATTGCACCGCAACTAAATAGAGCCCATTAGCCAAAAGACCTAAACTTTGGGACGCACAGACCTCAAAAAAAAAGTTATGAATACAATAAAATTTCAAACATTCCGTACAAAAACACCATCGTTGTCCAGTCTCAACTTAAAACATTGATTTTTAATGATTCTCTGAGAAAGGAAGGCAAAAAGGTATGAACTTTATACAATACCGAAACGAAAAGAAGAACGATGTAGAGAAGGAAAATGCAGAAAATGCACCGTTCCAGTGCCCGCCATAGCAACAGCGACTCTGCAAGGTTTCTGGTAGTAGAGAAGCGGAGATGACTGAAAAATGAGTGAGAACGGGAGGTGTGCTGTTGTCGATGCAGCTTTGGCCATGATAGATGAAGATTCGAGAACGAGGTGGGTCCGGAGACTGACGTGGACAACAGAGCCATGAATAAGTGCCGGAGCTCAAGTTTCAGAAGCAGAAAAAGTTTCAACGGTGGCTGTCTGGTCAATAGATAAACGTGGTCGTTTTGTTCTGTGTTTGGCTTGCATGGATGATAGAAGGAATTCTCTAGTCCTACTTCATGATCATATTTTACATTATATTCATTATTTATCAACTTATCCAATCACAACAAATTAATTTTTTAAAATACAAATTTTAGTTACTATAATAACAATGAGAATAAATATAATAAAAAATGAGAATTGATATTATTATTATAATTATAATAGTTGATTAGAGTAAAGAATAATTACTATTATAATTGACAGTGATTGATTTATAAAAATATTAAAAAATAAAATTTAGTATATTTTAATTAATTAATTAAATTAATTATATTGTAATTAATTAATTACAAATATTTTAATTAACTAATTAATTATATTTTAATTAATATAATGTAATTAATTAATTAATAATATTATTTAATTAATTATAATATAATTAATTATATTATTTCAATTAATCGTTAATTAATTATAATATTTTAATTAATAAATTAAGTTAATTATATTATAATTAATTAATTACAATATTTTAATTAATATAATATAATAAATTAATTATATTTAATTAATTAATATTAAAAATATTTTTAAAAAAAATAAATTTCATTACCCTACTAGATAAAGAGTATAAAAAATTCTTTACAAAATAAAATATCAAACTATTATCTCTATAATAATTAATAATAACCTAACATTCACTTATCATTCACCCGTTAATTCTTTCCCAAAAACATCGGCCCCTTGCCCAACCAATCACCCAAGCAACTGTTAACTGTTAAGAGGGAAAGATCAAACATTTCTCCCATCTCATCTCATCTCATCAGTTCTATTGCACAAGAGAAAGCGCTGAAGATGTCGGGTATGGGAGACGGGTACGTGGGCACGGCCCAAGATGCCGTGAGGATCCGACGGCTGGAGAAACAGAGAGAGGCGGAGCGCCGAAAAATTCAGGAGCTCAGGACTAAGTCTGCCTCCGCTAAGGGCCAACCAGGTCTCCTCCAATTCGGGTCAAGTACCTCTGAGGTCAGTCAGTCGTCACATTCTAGGGTTTCTTAACGACCCTTTTCATATTGTAAGGTTTCGGAGGAATTGGGCATGGTTTGCGAGAAAAGGTTAAATTTGATACTGTTTGTCTTGTGGGTTTTTGTTGTTGAATTGCTGTTTGTATGTTCAGATTCTGGAGACCGCTTTTAAGAAGGAAACAGTGGGTCTTGTTACCAGAGAACAGTATGTTGAGAAGGTAGATATCTTGTTTTATGGATTCCGTCGATGTTTTTCATTGTTTAATACTAGTACATAATTAATGGTTTTGATTTCTATCTGTGCTTGGTTGTTTCAGAGAGTTAATATTCAGAACAAGATTGAAGAAGAAGAGAAGGAGAAGCTTGAAAAGCTACGTCAAGTGTGAGTTTTGACTTCTCCATTATTCTTATGTTTTGATTGTTGGTGGATGTTTTAACTGTTTAATTTATTTTTTATGGTGCAGGGAGGAGGAGCTCCAATTAGCAAAGCGTAAAAAGAGAAAGACTAAAGGGAACTCACGATTGTCCTTCTCTGATGATATTGAGAATGGAGGTGAAGAAGAAGATGAGGAAAATAGTAAGCATATATTTTTCACGGTTCCAATTCTTTAATGTTTCCGAAATGTCTAATTTTAAAGATTGAATTAAATAAGTCGAACAGTGTTATTTGTTTCTATTTGGTTCCCATTGGACGTTGTGTATAACCAGATTACGCATATTTTTACCCTTAGATTTATGGTTTTGTATAATTTTTGATGATGCGAACAGGGCTGGGAGTAAACATGTTGAAATATTTATACTTTGAACTGAAGTGACTTACATATGCCAAGTTTTAGATTTGAAAATAGCAAGTAAGCATTTTGTCGCTTGTTTGATTGCTTATTGATCTTAGTTTGTAAGCCTTGATGGCTGTGTTGACTTTTTGGCTGCGCTTAACATATCCCAAAAACTACACTCATCTGATATCACGATTATTATGGATCCATTTTCTAGTTTCAGTCTTAACAAGGTTGTTGTCTGTCATGTTATATGTTGAACCTATTTTCTGGAGACTTGGTTATAGATTACAGGTTCGAGAGGACTGTACTTTTGATGTGCACGTTTTGGATGATTCTGACATTATCACTTACCACTGTAGATTATGTTAAAATTCTAAACTTTGGCATTTGAACTCTGAATTTATAAGGCAATTACAACCCATAATTTAATTAGTTTTAGTTGGTTTTCTTGTGAAGAAACTTTGCTGTTGTTTTTTAAAGCTTATACTTCCCAAATGGTAATGCTATTTTCAGAAACTTTGGTTTCAGAAAGATTAGTTCATGGGAAATTAGGTAAAGATCCAACAGTGGAGACTAGCTTTTTGCCTGACAGGTGTGAGACCACTCCCTCTCTCTCTCTCTCTCTCTCTCTCTCTCTCTCTCTCTCTCTCTCTCTCCCACACACCCACCCACACACCCACAACCCCCCCCCGTACGCTTGGGACTAACACACACACCTGGGGTGCTATTTCAGTGAGAGGGAGGCAGAGGAACAAGCTGAGCGTGAAAGGCTTCGTAAACAGTGGCTTCGGGAGCAGGAACAGATTAAAAGTAATTAAGCAATCCTGCCCATGTCTAGTTTAATACTCATACATGGAAAGCATTTTGACCTGAACGTAGTTCTTTTATTTTTTCAGATGAGCCCCTTGAGATTACTTACAGTTATTGGGATGGAACAGGACACAGAAGGTCGATCAAGGTTGTTCAAATTTAATTGATACATTTACTATTCTACTTTTAATTTTATTCTGTTATTTACTCATTAATGCTTCTGTAGTTATTTGTACTAATGTACTTTTTAGGTACGCAAAGGTGATAGCATTGGAGGGTTTCTTCGTGCCGTTCAGCAGCAACTTGCACCCGAGTTTAGAGAAATCAGAACAACTTCTGTAGAGAATTTGCTTTATGTGAAAGAAGACCTTATCATTCCCCATGTGAGATAGTTTAAATGTTTAACTTGCATATTTAGTCTTATTATTACTATTATGGTATAACTAAAAATGGATCACTTTATGTTCTCCATTTTCTGGAATTTTAGCAACACAGTTTCTATGAGCTGATTGTGAACAAGGCTAGGGGCAAAAGTGGACCGGTAATTCTCAGTTTCTTGAATCTCCCTCAAAATTTTTTACGGTGATTTCGATGCATGTTCTATCCGATTACCTCAGTGGGGCAAAATACCATGTATGCTTTGTTGGTATATTGAAGATGGTGAACAAGATTGCCAAGGCATCATACTGTATATTGGATAATATTCTACCTTGCTTTGGACATAATCCCTAGCTTTTTAAGATTCACTAAGCAATGATTTCTTTTAAGGCTCTTAGCAAGCATGATTTCAAGATATAATTGAGCTTTTGGCATACTGGACTGCTGCTCATTGAATTAAAGCTATAGCATCATGTGAAGGTCATGAGCATAACGATTTGTCAATTTTATTCTTTTGTTCTCCTTTGGTCAGCTTTTCCACTTCGATGTGCATGAGGATGTCAGGACGATTGCGGATGCAACAATAGAGAAAGATGAGGTATGCATCTTATGTTATCATCGACTGTGATAAAAAAGAGGATTTTGCTTCTGCAGTATCACTTCTTGTAGCTTTATATTATTTTCATGGCTATGGTACTGAAGGCATGTTTTTGTCTTACAGTCTCATGCTGGTAAAGTTGTTGAGAGGCACTGGTATGAAAAGAACAAGCACATATTTCCTGCCTCCAGATGGGAGGTGCGCACTCTCTCAACCCCAGTCAAGTCCTTTTAATGAACCTTTATGGGGAATACAACTAATGTCCTGATCTTGTGATTTCATTTTGGGCAGATATATGACCCAACCAAAAAGTGGGAGCGTTACACCATCCATGGTGAATGAATTGGGTGATACGAGTAATGGGATTGAACTGGGTTACAGGCAATAATAGGATTGAACTGATCAAGGTCAGCAATCTCATCTTTTGTCAAAGAAACAGTGGGAAGAAGATTTGCATCACTCTTTAATTTGTAATGCTAATCATTGTGGATTTAAGCAGGACTTGAACTTTTTGTTTGATGTTGTTGAATAGCAATTTACTTCCCTATAGACAAACCGTGTTGTATATTTCAAGCCCCGATAGTACCAGATGGTGGGTAGCGTATCATGTAATCGATGGATCATTAGTTGCCTTTGCCTTTGCCTTTGCCTTTGCTTTTCTTTTGGCACACTCATAGATATTATCCATCTAATGTATTTATCCATTTAAATCAGAATCTTAACTTTCTTTGGCACCATACGTCATTAATGCTTACTGATACGTATGGATTTTTGGACACTTGAAGATTCTTCAGGTCTAGGTATGGACTCAAAGATTCAAATTTAGGTTATTGGGGAACTTCTGTTCCCATTGCTGTATTCCCCTGTTCTCAAGCTCATTCATCTATTCATTGTAATAAATTGGATGGATGAAAATATTTGAGGGGAATAAACCGCACCTGGGTTATTGTGTGTTTGTCTTCAGGTCCTTCTCTCGCAAGAATTGCAAAATTAAGTGTGGGCAATTCTTTGGAACTTGGCCTCCTATGGTCAAGTGGGCAGTGGGGAATGACCTTTTTCCATTAGTTGTCATTGGGTAAGATTTTAAGGGGTGCTTGGTTCAAATTGATCGCTTGGTTTAAATTGAGCAATGGTAATAAGAATAAGGGGACGGATGGTTCATACAGAAGAATAGTAATAAGAATGAGAATGAATATAGTGAGGAACGAGAATGGATATTATTATTATAATTATAATGGTTGGTTAAGAGGAAGGAATGATTACTATTACGTTGGTTTGTAAAAAATATGGAGAAATAAAAAGTTATTATATTTTAACTAATTAATGTAATTAAAATTAATAACATTATAATTAATTAATTAGTTACAATATAATTAATTAAAATTAATTTAATTAATTAATTAATTAAATTGTAATTAATTAATTATATTTTAATTAATTAAATTGTAATTAATTAATTACAATATTTTAATTAATGAATAATTATATTTTAATTAGTTTTATTTTAATTAATTATATTGTAATTAATTATATTTTAATTAATTAATTGTATTTAATTAATTAGTATTAAAAATATTTTTTAAAAAAACTACTAAGTTATTCATAATGGGGAACTTTACAAAACAATGATACCCATTCTTCTAGATTATGAGAAGAATGGGGTATTACTTAATAATAGGTAATCAAAATAATAACTCTATAATTATACTCCCTTACCAAATTCAATCTTTCATTCTATATCTATTCTTTTTTTTCATACCCACTAAACTAGCACACCCTAAGAATGAAAATAGTGAAGAATATAAATTGATATAATAATAGAAATGAATATAATCATTATAATTATAGTGGTTAGTCAGAACAAAGAAATGATTACCATTATCATTAATAGTGTTTGATTTGTATAAAATATTGAAAAAAAGTTTGCTTTACATCAAATTTTAATAAATATTAATTAATTATATTTAATTATTAAAAAAGAGAAAAATATATAATTAACTAATTATATTTTAATTGATTATATTGTAATATTATTTTAATTAATTATAATGTAATTAATTAATTATATTTAATTAAAAAAAGATTAAAAAAAGATAAAGGAAAGGTCTCAAGAATGATTAACATTTCTCTTGAGGGGTATTGAGCAATACCAAAAAGTCGAATACCATAATACTGTTCCTATAATAATAATATATAACTAATAATAATATATAACTAACCACCTCTTTTTCATTCTATTATTATTGAACCCTTCCCAAACTCATCATCCAAGCATCCCTTAGTCTTTTTGTTCTCTAACGTTGGAATATAACAGTTTGTTGAGCAATGATGATTCTAGCATCAGCTTTAGTAGTGGGCATACTGTTGAGTCAGGATGCACACCTGTAGTTGTGAAGTAATCAACTGTAACATGGATACGAACCAACCTAGAATGTCTATATAAATGGCATTGGAGATGAAAACAAAAACGAAAGTTCCTCTAACATGTATTGCCCTTCTGACATAGTTGATGGCTAAAAATATCCAACCTTGATGTGACACATTCATTTAGATTTCTCCTGTCCGGGGCAGTAAGTTAACCTATTAGAGCTGATTGTATAGAATTTGATCCAAATCTAACTTGAACTTACGCAAATTAGTCTGAAACCTTAAATTTTGGCCTGAAAAACTGAAGTGTAACTAGAGTTTGGAACTGAATTAGGTGTTAGGACTATAAAAAAGAATTTGCACCTTAAGACTTGAATCCAACTTGACCAATTTCCATCTCTATTTGTCTCCAGTATTATCTCTTTCATTTATTATCGGAATGGATGCACGACTAAACACTTGATATTACTAAATTATCAATTCAGATTGATTCAACCTTTTAAGTCCCGCTTGTGATGGATAATTATTTTGCTTTGAAATCTATAAAATTAGTCATTCTTCAAAGGTGGTAAAGGAAAACCAATTGTCACAGTAGCCTATCAGGCTGATGCCACTCTACGATAAGAAAACGGGCATAACAGCTCCCCTCATACGACTACCAGTTTTAACAATAAGCTGACAAATTTGCCAATAACATCCCGAGAAATGAGAACCGAGCAACCGAATCAACTGCCCAGTTGCAAGTCCACTGAGGTGCTATTGTAACTTCATATCATATGCATCCTGTGACAGGCTTCAGAATCTAGGAAGCTGATGCAGAGCCTCCTTCACTTCACTTGGGAAGATGATAACAAGCCTACTGATAGGAGCTAGCAACTGTCAAGCTCAGTGACAAGCTCTTCAGCACCAGTCAGAAATTTTGTGATCAGCTTGTTTCTGTTTTCGAATGAGCAGAATAGTTGTGTAATGCTACCTCTCAAATGTAACACGAATGTAAAATGGGATAGGGGTTTGATTTATGATTGAGCTTTGAATGTAAGTTGGTTGCTATTTCACTGAAATTCCAGAACCAATGTCTGGATATTGTGTTTTTGCAAATAGCTTAACACTCAATACTTTTCTGAATTCAAATAACAGAGAGTTTTTTGAAAGAGAATGCTACTGTTTCATTGCATTACTGAAGAAGATGATTGTTTTTTTTTAGCTTTATATTCAGCTCTTACATGTCTTAATACATCTGGAAAATAAAAAAAAAACTGACAAACATGCTTCTGAACCAAAACAGGAGCCTCACACTTCTCCTTGTCCTTGATCAGCTAGAAACAAAACATGCTAAAGACAATAACTGAAAACTACTGACATTCATTAA
>JAOTAY010000191.1:40131813-40158138 GCA_025629805.1 Erythroxylum baracoense
TTTTAAGTATCACTGGTGGGGAATTCCTCCCCCGTGGGCCACAGGTCCAGATGTCACATAGGACGTCGGGCCGTGGATCCGCCCGGGGAGGGGTTCCAGCACCATGAAAACTAAATTGATAATTTGCAATTTAGTAAAGAATGAAAAAATGCGGGATTCGTCGTCTTCAACCTCTTGATGGGTCGACTTGACCTACATTCAACCCATTTTACAAAACCAACTATATTTTGGCTTCTTAAACTCTATTTTTAATAAATCAAAAGCCATTTTAAGCAGAATTAAATTTCTCACAATACAGTAACTTTAACAACATCAATATATGCAACATACAAAACACAGAGTTACGCATATAATTGCATAAAGTCAATAACATCAAGGCAAAGAAAAGTTTGCTGTGATACCAACTGTTAGACATGATAATAATCTATATACATGTTTATTGTAGAAAAATGAAAATGCAAAATGTTATTACATACCTCCTGCCATTGATGTTGAAAGATTTAGGATAGGTGAGAGGGCTCTTCTAAGATTTTAACAAATTCAATAAGTTGGTGTATTAGAAAAATGTCAAGCTTAAGAACCCACTACCCCTTTCATAGAATTTATATTCTTTGTTGTCTTCCATCAAAACAACAGAAGGTGGTAGTAAACAGATGTGAGGTTTCAACAAAACCAACATACATGACCCATAGTAAATGGTGCAACCATTGGGTCTAATTGACAACAGAGAGCGCCTGTACTAATGGGGAGTTTTATAGGTCTGTGTGTGAGCTTTCTTGCCTTTGTTAGGTTTAAGGTAATTATCATCCATCTGTGTGATAATGGAGAATTTACCTTAAATAACAATGTCACCTCTACTTTTGTCTTTGCCGAATACGTTATTGAAATTCATCTTTCAAACAAGCGAAGGTTATGATGTCAGTTCACTTAAATTTGAAGTGTTGGTGTGGACGAAATGAACCTAGAAGTATAATCTCAAAATTTTAATTATTGTAACAATGGCCAATATTGATTTCTCTATTTGAGTGTTTATAATTTCATATCCTTGGAAGACATTGAAGAAATAGCCATTGTAAAATATCTTGGAGCAATTGGTAAAAGTTGATCCTTTATGATTTTATGGTCACATATTCAAATTACAGAAATAGCTTCTTCATAAAAACTACAAAAAAAGGCTACTTATATCATGTCAGCTCTTATTTGCAGTGCCTTGTTATGGACTACATCCCTAAATTGAACTTCTTGAAATTCTTTTACTACTTTTCAATTAACTTAGCTCTTTGTAAGTTTGGGATCCATTTTTTTTATGCTTATTTGTTAAGATGGATTCTTCCTTTAAAGTGAAGCCATATAGCATTTTCTTAAAATTTGATGGTCTCTTAAGATTTTCCACGTAGCTTTCTCCATTAGGAACTTCATAAGGAGCTAATATGATGACATCATGGCTTTGTTATGTACCAAAAAAAAGTTGTATCGAAAATGGCATATGAATTAATACTTTACCATTTTAATGGTTTGTTTAAGGTATTGCCCAATTGGTCGAAGGTCTATTTCTCCTTTAGGGAATGCTTGGTCTTTTTCAAACCCTATCAAAAGGAAAGATTCATAGTGGTGTTGGTGCTAATGGACCAAAACTTGGACCCAATGATCTCTCAACATTATTATCCCATTAACGGTTATAACGTTTAACCATTATTATGCATATTATAGCCCTTAACATTATTAACGCTCCCTTTTACGTTAATATCTCTTAATTCCTCTTGTCAGTGTATGAAATTGTTTCTACTATATAACCATTATTATGCATATTATGGCCCTTAACATTATTAACGCTCCCCTTTACTTTAATATCTCTTAAGTCGTCTTGTTAGCGTATGAAATTGTTTATGCTATATAAATCCCTCACGCATTTGCTTTTTCTCTTCACCCCCATTGTTACGCATCTTCTCATTTTCTCACATGTCCTTCCACAAAAGGCATTTTTATGCACATATCTTCTTATCTTATTTTTTCTACTTTTGTCTGTTTTATTAATTCTTAGAGAGAAGTCGTACTCTGCCTTTTGGAAAAAGCTGGTGGAGGAGGCATTAACCCTGGGGTTAGATCCCATTGTCATGTTGCATCGTAGAGGGAAAATTTTTGACTTAGGGCAATGATTTTCATGACACCTTTTATTCTCAGATAAACTGTTCCAATTTAATTATTTCTGCTGTTTTCGCTAACAATCTAAGTCAGAAATTTATTGCGTTACTACTGTTGTCAGAAATTGTGTTATTCTGCTTCGTCTTTATCGGGATATTTTATATTCTTGCTATTGTTTTCAGAATTGCTATTGTTGGTTGGAAATTACTGCGTTCTTGTTGCTGCGTATTTATTTTGGTATAAGTCAGAATACTGTGCTACTGCGTGTCAGTTTTGGTATAAGTTGAAATATTGTTCTATTCTTACTGCTACATTAGTCGAAATACTGGTTGCTTTTGTTGTTTTTCTCTTCATTTTTTTGATTATTTCATATGAGACTTCTCTACTTTCAGATTTAATATGTCGTCTGCAAATGAGACCAGCGTAGGTTCTGTACTTACTATTTCCTACATAGGTTCTGTCCTTATCACTGTAGCCCGGAGGATTAAACCTGACCTAACTAAATTAGAGCCTTTAGATGGGAGAAATTTTAAATGATGGTTTGAGAAAATTCTATTTTACTTTCTGCAAGACGAAATTGGTTACGTATTGTTTCAAGAAATTCTTAGTGACAATACCGACCCTAATATAACTAAAGATAACTGCACTGTTAGGGGAGTGTTGCTGCTCAACCATATGGAAAACCTATTGTTTGATATCTATTGCAAGTAAAAAATTGCCAAGGAAATTTGGGATGCCTTAGAAGTTAAATATGGGATGGATGATGCCGATACTAAGAAATCTGCAGTTGCTAAGTGATGATATACACTCTACCAGTAGTTATATTTTTACCTTAGTAGGAGCTACTGTGTCTTGGAAATCTTCTAAACAAACGTGTATTGCGAGATCAACAATGGAGGCTGAGTTTATGGATTTGGAACGGGTAGGACGGGAATCTGAGTGGCTAAGGAATCTCTTAGCATATATCCCGTTTTAGGAAAAACCAATTCGTTCTGTGTTTTTTCATTGTGATTCGCAAGTTGCCATTCATATTGCCAAGAACAAGGCGTATAATGGCAAAAGTAGACATATCATATTGAGACATAAAATTGTTTATACTTTAATTAGACATGGCGTAATCTCTCTGGACAATGTCAAGTTAGAGAGAAACTTAGCGGATCTATTTACAAAAGCTTTGAGTAGAAAACTAGTTTTAGAGCATGCTAAAGGGATGAGGTTGAGCCCAATTGTGTAGTAACCTCGTGATGGAGACCTATATTGGGAAACCAAATTAAATAGGTTAAACGAAGTTATGTGGTGACTACTTATTTATACATTGTTTGTAGAATAATATTGAGATATATTCAGTTATTGAATAGCGTCCCTATCATGACTTTACTGCGCTTGATAAGGTTGGATTGTTTAATCCTTTATGAGTTCCATAGCGCAAGTTTGGGTGGTATGAGCAGTATTTACTTGATGGACTTACCTACGTGATTGTGGGGGGCTAGTTACCCTCCTATGAGAGCATTTGGGCTATCTTTCTAGAGCGATCATGGGACCATGGCATTTTGAGGCTGTTTATTTCTCTACCAGGTTCTGTCTCTGATTTTCTTGGACAACAGGTTTAAGAATTAGTTCACCTATTTTCTCCTAAATTGTTACAGTTTGTTTATCAAGGTTTGGACCAAGTGGGGATCGTTGATGTTATTGGTCCAAAACTTAGACCCTATGATTTCTCAACATTATTATCCCATTAATGGTTATAACGTTTAACCATTATTATGCATATTATGGCCCTTAACATTATTAACGCTCCCTTTTGTTTTAATATCTCTTAATTCCTCTAGTCAACGTATGAAATTGTTTATGCTATATAAACCCCTCATGCATATGCCCTTTCTCTTCACTTCCACTATTATGCATCTTCTCATTTTCTCTAAAAAAGACACACATCTCCTTCCACAAAAAGGCATCTTTATGCACATATCTTCTTATCTTGTCTATTTTTCTTTTTTCTGCTTTATTACTTCTCGAAGATAGATCCTACTATGCCCTTTGGAGTGTATCAAAGTTGATGGAGGAGGCATTAACCCTGGGGTCAAATACCATTGTCTTGTTGCACTGTAAAGGAGAAATTTTCGACTTAGGGCAGTGATTTTCACGATGCCTTGCATTCTCAGATAAACTATTCTAATTTAAGTATTTTTGCTATTTTTGTTAACAAGTGGACCTTTCATGATTCTTGTCCCATTACTTTAAAGGGCCTTACAGGAAAGAATATTGACAGAGTTTTCATTTTCCACTAAGATTCATTACACTTTGCAATGTTCACTTTGATGACCATCATATCCTTATAAGGGCTATGTTGGCTTGATACTTCCGTTTTATCAAATACAATTTGCCTTCTTTATCTTTTGATTCCAATGTTTGTTAAGGCATTTACTTGATAATCTTAGGAAAACCTATCTGACTGAGGTATATGTTATAATTAATGTCTCCACTAATAATCACGTTAATGAATCATGTAAGTCTTCATTCTCCTCTTTTTCTGGTCTAGGGTCCTTAACTTTCGCTTAGGCAGTTTGGTCTTACCCTCAGTGTGAATCTCTACATAGGCATATTGTTGGGCCCGAGTCTCGGTCCTTATTTCATGGCTACAAGACGCCAAAATTGAGGGACTTTTATATATATATATATATAAACTAACATCAAAATAAAAAGAATTAATTTCTTGGTGGGAGTAAAAACAAATAAACAAACAAATAAATTAAAAGAAATAAACAAATTAATTAAAAGAGAAAAGCAAATAAACATAAATACAAAAAAATTTTCACAGCCGTGAGTGTGAAATTGTCATGGGTGTGAGAGGGGGGGGGGTATCGCGATCGTGTCTGTGCACGATCGGAACTTTTGGTGAATAGTAGCAGATTGTTGTGCGACATTCATGAAAATTCGAGTTCGTCGCGATCGTGCTTGTGCACTATTGTGACATTCTAACTACATACTCCTACTTCAATTTATTATAACTTTCAATCTCGAAGTTTAAAAATTATAAAATTTATGTTGTTAGAAAGCTAAGAGAAAGAACTACAACTTTCATGATGACAATTTTGTCAAATTTTGCCAAGATTAATACAGTTTATTCATTGAAGTTTTAGAACACATTTTCATTCCTTTTTCCTTTATTCTCTTATTTTCTCTCATTTGTCAATATACATTCTCATAAACAAAAGACCCAAATCCAACAAACACTATCCATACACATAAGACCCCTGACAGAATAGACTCTCAACCCATCAATTTACTTAAGAAGAATTTATCCAAAAACTATTAAACAACTAACAACTTATTCCCAACACAATAACACTATCAAAAAAGAAAATTTCTACACACATATATAAAAGAAATTCTTCAACTCTTCTTTCATTCATTACTCCAAAAGAAAAAGTTTCATTTCTCAGATGTTGCAAGATTCATACATAACTTCAATTTCGAACAAAAGCCACATCAGTAACATAATACAAAAATACAATCATGAATGTTCATACTTGATATGCTTCTAGAGTACTAAAAGTTTCTGAACTAACTTAGTTACAAAAATAGAAATTCTTGGAGTCAGCCGAAGTTTTTGTAAGGTTCAATGTTGATTTGCTATTTTTGCACATGAGGAGTAGAGAGATAATGGGGTGAGTTGGGAAGCTTAGTGGTTAATACGTTTATAGCCAGCGATAATGAACCAACACACAATCAAGCATATAGACACACATATATATATAAATATATATATTCATTTCATATTAATCTTAGCAATCACACAAATCAAATAATATAATCATTTAATAATCAAGCCATAACACTCAATTATGCTTTATGTTCAACAATTCAAGATGCAATGTACAAACATAATGGCTCGAGAGAATCCTATAAAATAAAATGGTGAAACCGAAGTTTTCACTATAATAAGTCCATTTTTTAGAGCTCATATGCCACAAAGGGGCAACTGAGAGAAGGCTTCAGGTCAACATGCATGTGACGAACAAAATGATATCTCTCTTACCCACACAAGCAAATTTTTCAATGCTTACATATTTCATATCATATTCACATTTTCATGCTTCTTAAAGCTTTTCTATTTTTTCATCAATACAAAATGCAGTATCTTTCAAAGCAAGCATGAATTCACAGAACATTTTTCCCACATTCACAATGATTCAAAACAAGCATTTATACACGCAAAATCAAATAATACAGCCCATCATCACAAAAACTATAAACTTATTACCCACATATTTACTAATAAATCCAAGCTCAAATTTGTTCTTCCTCTTGCTCTTGATTTCAAAGTTCTTAGTTCCCTTCAAATAACATATTTTCATTCAATCAACATACACGAATAGAAATTCTATAAAGCTATATTCTCCAAAAATAAGCTTAGACTTAATCTTCTCTTAGTTTATCTAAGCTAGAAGAACTAATATCAAGTTAAAAGTTCATGAAAATCTAAGAACATAAATCTCATGTTCCTCTTCTTTCTCTCTTCATTTTCAGAACATAAAACCTACTTTCACTAGTTTCTTCTTCTACTAAAGCAAGAAAAAAAGATATCTAATATCTAAAAATTTTTAGCTGAACCCTTTTCTTTCTTCTTCTTTCTCCTTTTTCTTTCTTTCCTTATTTTCCTTTCTATGCTTCGGTTCTCCTTCTCTTCTTCTAGGTCCTTCTACTACTTTCTTTATTTTCTTTCTTACTATGCACGACTCTCTTCTCTTCTTTTCTTATTAGTTTAAGACAAACTTTTGTCTTTCCAAGCTTACCCTTCTATATCTAATCTAATGCCTTCTAACTCTTTAACTTAATTCTAACTCTTCCTTTTAATCCATGCAACCACACGTAATTAATTATACACCTAATTAAACTCCAAAAATTGCTAATTAAAGAATTTTATTTTATATTCATGCTTGCTAATTTAATAAAATAAATTCTAAGAAAAATTTGGGTTCCAACAACAAAACCCTTTACGAACAAAGTTCTCATTCTTAGTAAAAACTAGCATATTAAAATCAAAAGTAAGTTTAGCATCAGTTTTGTCAAGTAACGCACCAAAAATCAAGTTTCTACGTACATCAAGAAAAAACAAAGTCAAAACTTTTCTAGAAGTGAGTTTAAGAGTGACCTTCCTAACTCTTTGGACAGGAACTTTGCTATAGTTGCCTATGTACACGAATTCACCATTAATAGCATCTTTCAACTCTTTGAATAGGTCCTTATTGGTGCAGATGTGGCGTGTGACTCCTATGTCAATGATCCACTCAACTAAGTTTCCAGCAAGGTTGACTTTGGACACCACAACAGTAACGATCTCCTTGTCATCATCACCGGCTTCGACCATATTATCTTGAGGCATACCAAAGCTCTTTTGGTTACTCCGTTGGTACCCCTTCTGGTTTCCTTTCGCAAACTGTCGTGGTTTTTGTCCTTGTTCCTTCTTCCCATGGTTGATTCTAGCTTGGAAAAAAGCAGCAGGATGGCTTGGCTTATGGCATTACCAACAATCACCATCAATCATTTTACGTTTAAACTAACTATGCTTATTGTTGTTAAAAGACTTATTGTGTCCAACCTTCTTATTGGAGTTCCCTGTATTTTTAAGTTCAGTGACATTAACCTTAATAATAGGAGCACGTGTGAATGATTTGGGCTTGTCCTGTATACGGTTGGCATCTTCAATATTTATATGCCCTATTTACTCTTGTAGCTTCATGTCTTTCTTCTTATGCCTTAACTAGTTTTTATACTCATTCCATGAGGTAGGTAGCTTCTCAATAAGGACATTAGCTTGGAACAACTCACACATGTCATACCTGATCGTAAGGTTACACACACTAAGTTTTAATATTTATTAACCTTGGTAAATTCCGCAAGTGCACAGGTCATTCACGTAGTACCTAAGTTATCGATCCTACGAGGAGGGATAAACTAGTCCTAAAATCTAAGGTTGTACTAAATTACAATAATCAGAAATAAACCAATCAAACAATTAATTTCAAGATTTGAGTTGCAGAAATCTAAATAAGATAACCAGTCACACAAACTAATCCCAAACCAACCTAGAAACTATCAAGTGAGAGAAAGGGGTAATCCGAGATTAACGAAAACCTAATCAATTGTGTAATTATCGAATTAAGGGGTCTAGACGGTCCTAGGATGAATTACTCTCTCTCGAGTTATAATTCTTAACCTTAATTGATAATCCCTAATTTAAATTATGGAATTGAGATCTCTCGACTCACAATTAACCTAAAACCTAAATTAGTTCTAAATTGTCTAATAACCTATTGGCAACTTGTGTTCGATCTCTCGTTACATGATTCTATCGGTTTGATTCAATTCTCTACCTATCAAATCACCTAACTCTCATTAGCCTAATTTGATTATTTTCACTCAACTCACCCTCTCAGTTTATTGCCAAGTTAATAATAGCATAATTAAATCACAATTGAATCGATAAAAACACAATCAATCAAACTTTATTAATCTTAAAAATCAAAATCCCAAAGGTGAGTATAAACAACAACTCAACATTCGACAGAACCTATTCTCAACACCTATTTCAAATCTATACATGAATAAAATTGAAATAACCGAAAAATATGTCAGGAACAGAATTACGGATGCAGAGATAGCAGGAAACCACTTGTTCTAGGAAGTACGTCACGTCAAGCTTCTTCTCCATGTTTCTCTTCCTTTGTCTTCTTCCTTAATCTCTCGATTTCTCTCTAGGTTTTTCCAGAATTGGATAACGTGAAAGCTCTCTTTTTCAGACTCTCCAAGGCTGCTACATCTGTCTTATAATGATGTACTTATACTTTGGAAGCTTTAGGTTAAAGTCGGGGTCAAAACGGTTTGAAATGTCTTGCGAAATTTGAATTTTTGTTTCAGCCCGACACAGGCCACGATTGTGACAGGCAAATCCTTTCTGTCACGATCGTGGCTCAGTGTGCACAATCGTGGCCTGAATGGAAGCTTTTGTCATGACCGTGCCTCCATATGCACGATCGTGATCTGGTTGCCTTGGCTCGTCCCTCTCTGTCACAATCATGGCCTTCTGTGCCACGATCGTAGGCTATGTCTTTAGCCTGAAAACTCCTTATAACTTCTCCGTTCTTCGCCGTTTACCCTAAAACACTAGCAAACACATCAAGGTACCTCAAAAATATAACAATTAAGCTCAAAGACTCATATTAACCCATAAAAACGCTTAAACACACAAACTGACACAATTAAAACCTAAATACACACTCAACACTCAAATTCATACTAGATACATAATAAATTAAACCCTAAAACACAATGCAAATGACAACTATCAACATCCCCATACTTAAACGTTTTCTTTTCCTCAAGCAACAAACACAAACATACCAAACACAACAAACACGAAATACACAATGAAAAAAATGAGACAATGGCTTCAACTTCATGAAATAAATTTAATCTTGAACACAATCTGACAAGTTATTTCTAATTATTAACCTACAAAATCTATGTCCAAAGGCTTTGAACTAAATATACAAGTTAATCGGGATTTAAGTGCTAATTCAATTGCCCTTTTAATTGTACACACACATTAATAATTCTTTAGTCCTTCAGACTCTGTAACTATTCCTAAGTACAATTTCATGAAAATTCAAGCTTATTACAAGTCTGGTTGGTTTTTATTAAGAACACACTCCTTTTTTAAAAAAAATTTTAAACCACGGACTTAGTCTTTTACTTGAAGGAAAACATTGGTGATAATGTCGATCCAGTTACTCGACTAAGTCATTTATTAACAGCTTGGTTGAAACGTCATTATAGCCTTTTAATGCAGAGGCACACATTTGTGATGTGTGTCGATCCGGTTACTCAACTATTATCACGTTTTCAACTGGCTACTATCTCTATTCATAACCAAAGTTCAGAAGAATAGTAATTTATTGACAAAACACATTTAAAAATTTTTTTGCCTACCTTGTTGTTTTCATCTATTTGTTTTCATAAAAAATACTAGTTAAGCTACTTAAGTTAAAGGGCCTTAAATTATGAATGAATGCGACAACCTATAGGGTGCTAAATTTACACTAAGTCCTAATTAAGTTGTATATTTATCCAAAAACTCTAATGCACTAATTTTGCGAGCTAATGATCATTCACAACCTACTAGACTATGTTCAAAATTAAACAAATTTCATAAGCCATTGACACATTCAAACAGTTCGCACAATGCAACTTAATAACTATCATACGGTATGCAAAATCACATTCAAAAGTAAAAACACAATCCCTCCATATACTTGAACAACACATTGTCCTTAATGTGAGAAGGAGACACACACAAGCACATAAAACAAAAGAACAGACAGAATTTAAAGTAAACAAAAACAAATAAAAAATAACATAAAAATAAAATAGAACTGAAGGCTAATTTTTGAAAAGAAAGATTACTAATAGAAAGAACAGAAATTGGGTTAAGTATAAATCCTATGAAGATGGAGGTGGTGATGGTGTCGGAGGCCGTAATTGAACGCCTTGAGACTTGAAATATCGATGGATCTGTCAGATATCCCAACTCTGGCATCGTTGTGTTTGTGCCATCTCTGCAAATGTCTTGTTAGTCTCAGTGATTGCATCCAAAACCTTCTTCCAACCTTGTTCTTCTTCCTCGGATTCTTCACTAGTGGATTCCTCTTATGCTTGTCGAAGTGGTGCTGAGCTCGAGCTCACCTGACTGGCCCTAATATGAACATGTGTCTTTTGGTTGATGTCTCTCAGTTCCATGTTTATGGAATGGATGATCTCAACCTAAAATAAGTGATGATGGTTAAGGAAGTCAGGGAAGTGAACTGTTAATCCCCTCCGTTCCACACCAAAATGTTCCGCAATGGTAGACACTATGTATCCCATTTTGAGATGGTTGCTCCGCTTGCGTGGAGTCGCAACAATGGCATTCAACACATGCGTAGATGTGCAGATTGGAATATTGTGGTCCATGGACCACAACATAAAGAGTTCCTTGGTGGAACACTTGTTGGTTTTGGTCTTATCAAAGATCTAAATTTGTGTAGCAGCAAGTGTTCATAAGATCGTATGATGTTGTTGTGAGCATTCTTTGCATAGAATTGCTCAATTCCAGTAAGCTCATGCCAGTATTGGGAAAGACAAAAGTCTTCATAATGGTCGATGATGGAGGATTCGGGGAATCTACAAATCTCACACATAATTTTAACGTTCAATTTATATGCTCATCCTCCCAATCTAAACCACAATTCTTTTGTATTCTTGGGGTCAAAAGTCAAGGAAGTGAAGAATTCCAAGGTAAGATCTTTATAAACAGGAAATTGAAAATGTATAAATTGAGCCCATTGGATCCTCTCAGCTAGGTTCTCTACTCGTTCACGCAATTCTAGCCTATCTAGGGTGTCAAAATCAAAGTACTTTGGGACTATAATTTGTCTAGTATGAAGGGTTTGAAAATGAGTACCTTCCTCCCTTGTATAGATTGGGAAGGGTGTGCCATAGTCTGCCGCTCAATTTCATCTCCCCCGTCCCGTAACTTGTTGTCATTTATATGATTCCCGGCGGGCTGATTGTTAATGCGTGACATGATTGGGTAGAAATTGGGAATAATTTAGAGGTTGAAAAATTCTAGAGAGATGTAAGAGTGTTTGGATGCTTAATTTCTAGAGAGATAAAGTGAAAATGAAAGTGAAAGTGAAAGAGATAAAGTGAAAATGAAAGTGAAAGTGAAAGTGAAGTTAGAACTGAATATATAGGTGGTAAAAAGGGTAAAATGGTAAAAGATCTTTTTAAGAAAAGCGTCTTCCCCCTTTTCTTCATAGTCGCAGGCCACGATTGTGGCATGCAGCTTACCAGCTAGCGCATGCTTAATCGCAGGCCACGGTCGTGGCCCACAGCTATACACTCACTACAAATTCCTTCTTTTGTTCTTTTTACGGTTTGTTTCAATTTCACTTCCTATCCATTGTCTGCCTCTCTTTTCATGCTTGAACATCATCCATATAGTTTCCGAAGCCCGATTCCTTTTTTGCTTTATTCGAAACAAAACTAATCCTAACTACAAAAATTCCAACGTTCTAACAAAATTAACAATGAAAATAATATTTTTTTCCATGAGTTGCCTCACATGCAGCGCTTCTTTTAACATCAGTAGCTCGACGCTCGTTTAAGCTCACAGTGGTTGGAATGAATGGTTTGATGGTAGTGTCTTCATTAATGTCAAAATTTGAATTCGAGCTATCATACTACATTCCCAACCTTCCTTGTAATTTTCCTTTCCTCACCTTCTTCTTCACGAGCGCTTCTTCCTGAAAGTATTCCCAAGATCTTCTATGTCCTCCCATTCTCCTTGAGGTTCGGGTTCTTTGAGATCCACTGGAGGTGAAGGAACTCCGTACTCTCTAGTGGACACCTTAAATGTCAATTTCTCCTTCCCTATTTGCAGAGTTAATTCGCCCCTAGCAATATGAATAATTGAGCGTGTAGTGGCCAAGAACGGTCGTTCAAGAATTATCGGGGTGTCTTCATCTTCGCTGATGTCCAAAATGTAGAAGTCCTTGGGAAAGATAAATTTACCAACCTTTACAGGCACATCTTGTATAATTCCCATCGGTCTATGTGATGTTCTATCGACTGTCTTAACCAAAAACTTGGTGGGCATTAACTCTCTTAACCCTAATTTTAGACTGAAGGTGTAGGACATCATATTTGTGCTCGTAACTAAATTCCTGAATGCCCTATCTATAATGATCCTGTTGATATTACAAGGGATGAAAAAGTCCCCTGGGTCCTCTTTCTTCATAGCTATATTGGGGTCATCTTCCAGTGGTCGCTCTTTAACCTTCTTGACGGACTCCTGTAATTTGAGCTTTATCTGTACTAGTTCCGTCACATCCTTGACCTTATTTTGCTTAATCTCTTGTAATTTTTCCACTTCACTTTTTACATATAACTCCTGCTACTGCCCAATAGGGAATGGAAATACACGTCGAGTTGCGTTGAATGATTCGATCATAGGCTCAGTCAAAAGGTCTTCTTTAACCACTTGACGTTCTCTTTTGTCTTCTACCTTTCCCAGTTCCTCATCCCGAGTTTGACTAATAACCATGATTCATTCCTTCGAATTGGACTCGGTATTGCTTAGAATAGTTTTAGCATTCTGAGTCGACATTGCCTCCATTAACTGGCCAACTTGGACTTCTATATTGTGTATAGATGACGCATGATTCTTCGTTACTGACTCGAATTTGCTCTTGAGTCTCCTATGTGCTTCCTTCATACCTCCGATCTTATCCAAAATTCTATCCAACTTTGACTCCGTCGAGCTTCTTTTATCTTGTTGAAAGCTCAATTGCCCCTGAGTTCTAAACTGTCCTTCATTGTTGTTGTTTGACTAGAAAAAGTTAGGGTGATTCTTCCACCCGGGGTTGTAAGTGTTAGAGTAGGGATTGTTTCCCCCTCCTCGTCCAAATTGCACCCCATATAGTTCACTTGCTCCTGATTATCCTCTCTCATCAAGTAGCAGTCCACAGTATCATGGTCTGCTTGACCATAGAGCTCACACTTCACTTGTATAACCTTTACCTGGGCTAATGACGATGCCTTCATATTGCTTAGTTATCGCGTCAAATTTTCGATCTTCTCTTGCATCTCCATCATCTGATAGACCATGACGATCCCCTTTTGCTCTCTAAAAGTTGTAGGCTGCCTCCCTCGCTCACTTGTCCATATGCAGCTATTGCTCGCCATCTCTTTGATCAACTCCTCTGCTTTATCGACCGTCTTCCGCATCAAAGATCCTTTTGATGCTACGTCTATGGTGTCTCTGCTAGGTGGGTTTACTCCATTGTAGAAAGTCTGCAAAAGGAACTCCTTTGGTAGGTTATGGTGTGGGCCCTTCCTTTGTAGGTCTTTGTATCTCTCCCACGCTTCATAAATTGACTCCCTGTCACCTTGTTTTAAATTGGTTATTTCCTTTATTATCTTCGTGGTCTTTGTCAATGGGAAATACTTGTCTAAAAAGGCACGCACAAACTGCTCCCACGTCGTGTTGTTGGCGGGGCTTAGTGAATGGTACCAAGCCTTTGCTTTATCTCTAAGTGTGAAAGGGAGCAGCCTAATCGTAACAACGTCCTTCGACATCTGGTGATACTGGAAAGTATCACAATTCTTGAGGAAGCTCACAATGTGTGCGTTAGGATCCTCATTCGCTAATCCGTAAAATTGGATGTTCTGTTGAAGCATGTTTAGGACTGTTGGCTTAATCTCGAATGAGGCTGCTTGATCAGCGACCTAGCCACTCCTTGGTTTGATGGGTTGAAACCTGGCCTCATGAAGTCCATGAGGGTCCTTTGCTGTCGTCCTTAATTAGCTTCTTGATCCATATTTCGCTGAAATTCCTTGATCATTTGTGATTTTCCTAACTCTTCGTCTTCCTCTCCCCGAGCTTTCCTAAGGATTCGTTCTAATCGTGTGATATCTAAATCTATTGTCTTCACTGCACGACTCGAACCTTTCGTGACTCTTGTGTTCATACAAGAGCACACTTCCTAAAATGACTAAAAGAAACGAAAACAAAAATTAAAAACTACTCTAACGCCTTAAACTATAAAACTAAATTGCCTTCCCCGGTAACGATGCCAACAACTTGATCGCAAGGTTACACATGTTAAGTTTTAATATTTACTAACCTTGGTAAATTCTACAAGTGCACAGGTCTTTTACGTAGTACTTAAGGTATCGATCCCATCAGGAGGGCTAAACTAGTCCTAAAATCTAAGGTCATACTAAACTACAATAATTCAAAATAAATAAACTAATGCAGAAAATAAACCAATCAAACAATTAATGTCAAGATTTGAGTTGCATAAAACTAAATAAGATAACCAATCATACAAACCAATCCTAAACCAACCTAGAACTATCAAGTGAGAGAAAGGGGGTTTTTGATCCGAGATTAACGAAAACCTAATCAATTGTGTAATTATCGAATTAATGAGTCTAGACGGTCCTAGGGTGAATTACTCTCTTTCGAGTTATAATTCTTAACCCTAATTAATAATCCCTAATTTAAATTATGGAATTATGATCTCTCGACTCACAATTGACCCAAAACCTAAATTAGTTCTAAATTGTCTAATAACCTATCGGGAACCTGTGCTCGATCTCTCGTTACACAATTATACTAGTTTGATTCAATTCTCTACCTGACAAATCACCTAACTCTCGTTAGCCCAATTTGATTATTTTCACTCGGCTCACCCTCTCAGCTTATTACCAAGTTATTAAGAACATAATTAAATCATAATTGAACCGATAAAAACACAATCAATCAAACTTTATTAATCTCAAAAATCAAAATCCCAATTGTGAGTATAAACAACAGCTCAACATTTAACAGAACTTATTCTCAACACCTATTTCAATTCTATACATGAATAAAATTGAAATAACTGAAAAATATGTTGGGAACAGAATTATGGAGGTAGCGATAGCGGGAAACCACCTATTTTGGGAAGTACGTCGTGTCAAATTCTTCTATGTATTTCTTTTCCTTTGCCTCCTTCCTCAATGTCTCGATTTCTCTCTAGGTTTTTTCAGAATTGGCTAACGTGAAAGCTCTCTTTTTCAGACTCTCCAAGGCTACTACATCTGTCTCATAATGATGTATTTATACTTTGGACATTTTAATTTAAAATCAAGGTCGAAATAGTTCAAACAATCTTACGAACTTCGAGGTTTTGCTTTAGCCTGATGTAGGCCTAAACCTTTCTGTCATGATTGTGGCTCAACGTGCATAATCGTGGCCTGAATGGAAACTCTCTATCACAACTGTGCCTCAATGTGCACGATTATGGCCTGGTTGCTTTGGCTCGTCCCCCTCTGTCACGATCGTGGCTTGCTGTACCACGATCATGGGCTTTGTCTTTGGCCCAAAAACTCTTTGTAACTTCTGCGTTCTTCATTGTTTACCCTGAAACACTAGCAAACTCATCAAGGTACCTCAAAAATATAACAATTAAACTCAAAGACTCATATTAACCCATAAAAACAATTAAACATACAAACTAACGCAATTAAAACCTAAATACACACTCAACACTCAAATTCATGCTAAATACATAACAAATTAAACCCTAAAACACAATGCAAATGACAACCATCAATAAATGTTCCTAATTCGCAGTTTGGTATCTTTCTAACGCAGAGGATAAGGACACATATTGGCTTACACATACATAATGGACTGAGCCTTCACTTTCTCAAATCACATTGGGGATTATAAATTTCATTTGTAATTATTATGTTGATTAATTTTGCAGCTTGTGGTTAGTTGTTTTCCTTGTAGTTTTCAGGTTGGCATGTACTAATACTCTCATTTTGATTTCTTTCATAGCTTAATTTAACTACTCATACCTTTCTTAAAAAAATAAACTTCCTAATAGTGATATCTTGAGTTTAATGATACCATGACATCATGTTGACAAAATTGGATGGGAAAACTAAAATTGATGTTTTAATATATTTTACATTTATTTCTTGACTGATACATCTTAAATAGAAAAAAATATAGCTAGTATATAATCTCTACTAATCTGAAGCATCTTAATAGATGCTAATCTATCTTATCCTGAATCTGGGATAAGATATTCCTACTTTATTAGGATCATTATCTACTAGATATCAATTTTCCTAATCTACCAACACTTCCCCTCAAGTTTGTGCAAAGATTTTTATCATGCCCAACTTGCTAACTTGAAATTTGAATGGTTGTCTTAAGAATCCTTTAGTGAATACGTCTATAACTTGTTGTGTGGTTAGAAAGAATGAAGTATAGATATTCCTACTTCAAGTTTTTCCTTGATAAAGTGCTAATTAATTTCAACTTTTTTGGTCCTATTGTAAAGAATTCGATTATGGGTAATAATGATAAACGCCTTATTGTCATAGTACAATCTCATAGGAAAACTAATTGGACTTTGAAGATCTTTCTAAAACTCTTTGTAGCTATAGAACTTCAAATACACCTTGAGCCATTGATCTAAATCCTACTTTAGTGTTACTCATAATAAATACACTTTGTTTCTTACATCTCCATATAACTAAGTTGCCCCAAAGGAAAGTATAGTACCTAGAACTCTATCTTCTATAAATAGTTGATCCTACCCATATTACATCAATATTAAACCTCCACTCCTCTATTTTCATTTTTTAAAAGGCCATTTTAGGAGTGCCCCTTAAATATCGAAGGATCCTGTACACAACTTCTAGATGCTCCTCATATAGGAATGCATAAATTGACTAACCATACTTACAGCAAAGGTAATATCAAGTCATGCATAAGACAAGTAGATCAATCACTTCACCAATCTCTGGTACCATTATGTATCTACTGAGATTCCATCTTTAATATCTCCAAGTTTGACATTAAACTCTACTGGAGTGTCTGAAAGCTTGCGTCCATTCATTCCACGCTCCTTTAAGAGATCTAAAATATACTTCTGTTGTGAGACCATAATTCTCTTTTTTGATATTGCTACTTCTATTCCAAGAAAATTTCTTAGCTGGCCTAAGTCTTTAATTTTGAACTCCTTAGTTTCCTAATTTCCTCTATATCATGTCCAGTCAAAATTATATAATCCACATAGATAACCAAAATTGAAAATTTATCTTTAGTGGATTTCTTAGTGAACAAAGTGTGATTAGATTGTCCTGGACAATAACTTTAACCTTTAAACCATGTAAGGATTAAAACCATATAAGGATTTTTTTTTATTTTCATATCTTGGTTCTAGACTTTTTAATCAATCCAAGGAGAGGCTCCATATATACTTCTTCATCCAAATTTACTTTAAAGAAATCATTCTTTACCTCTAATTGATTTAAAGACTAGTCAAGATTAACAATAACTAAAAAGAGGACTCGAATCATGTTTAACTGGTGTAAAAGTCTCATAATATTCTATATCATATGTCTGGGTAAAACCTTTAACAACTAACCAAGCTTTGTACCTTTCTAAGGATCCATCAGAATTAAATTTTAAAGTAAACACCCGTTTATATCAAACATGAGATCTGAACTATCTAAGAACTCATTTTACCCTTTTTAATTAGTGGGATAACTTATGAATATGCATTTATGTGCTTTAGGGTCTAGTTTTGAAAGTTTGGAATCATGATTATAAATATAGGCTAAGCTTCCAAACAATTTCAAAGGAATGTTTATAATGAGTCTAATGGTTGGAAAACACCTAGTAAAAAATTAAATTGGTGTTTTGTAGTCAAAAATTTGTGTAGGTAATCTGTTTATCAGGTAAATAGCTGTTAGAACTACTTCCTCCCAAAGATATTTAAGAACTTTAATTTGAAGGCTTAAAGCTTTAACCGTTTTAAGTAGGTGTATGTTTTTTCTCTTGGCCACCTTATTTTATTATGGTGTATTATTACATGAGCTTTGATGAACTATTTCTCTCTCAGTAAAAAATTTTCCTAACATATTGTTAAATGATTCTTTCCCATTTTCACTTCAAAATATTTTATTCTTACTTTGAAATTGTATTTGAATCATGTTATAAAAGATTTTGAAGACTCTTTCAACATATGATTTTTCATTTAAGAGGATGACACAAGTGTCCCTAGTATGATCATTAATAAATGTAATAAACCAATGTTTCTCACACAATATAGTAACTCTAGAAGGCCCTCAAATATCACTATGGATCATGGTAAATGGTTATGAAAATTTGCAATATCGTGAAAGAAAAACTACATGATGATGTTTTGCTAATTTACATGACTCACACTGAAACATTAAAGGATTTTTATTTATGAATAAATTCATAAACAAATGCTTTAAATAGTGAAAACTTGGATGGCCTAGTCGACAATGCTATAACAAAACTTCAATGTTACTAGAAACTGAAATATAATTGAAACACATTTGTTGGTCTTACCTTCTAAAGGTCCGTCTTTTGTGAAAAACATAAAGGCCACTATTCTGTTTAGTTGAAAAACATATAGGCCCAGTCATCTTCCCCAAGGTTAAATCTGAAATTTACAATGAGAAAACTAAAAAATTAGTCGAAAATTATAATCAAAAGTAAACTTACTCATAGATAAGAGGTTGTATGATAGGTTAAGAATATGATACATTAGGAATCAGAGTTTTTGGAATGGAGAGATAGACACTATTCCTTTTTCAGCAACCAAAACAAAGGGAACCATAAACAATTTTTACCTTTTAATTTCCTATGATGAAAAAAGTATGAAATATCAGTCGCGTGACTTGTGGCACCCAAATTTAATATCCAGAAGCCGTTAATGTTAGTATAGGACAAAGATATAGGGAAAATATTAACTAAATAAGCTAGAGAACATGATGGATTAAAATTATTTTGAGATTTAAACATTTTGTGTAGATGTTTTATTTTCTCCTTAGTAAAAGGAAAAGATTCTAAAGATGATTGTTGTCTTATATCAGAACTGCTCACTTAGAATGCTCAGACTTCTCCTCCTATCTTAGTGTCATTTTCTTGTTTCTCTTTCCAATTAGATGGCTTCCCATTCAATTTCCAACATGTTTCCCTTGTATGTCACGATTTTTTAAAATGGTCATACCAAAGCTTTTGTTCTCCACTGCATTTATCTCCTTCGTAGTCAACTCCTCGAGTCATAAGAGATGAACCTTCATTCTCTGTTATGGTTTCACCATAATTCTTCAACATCACTTATCTTCTTACTTCTTCTCTCTGTACTTCTGAGGAAACTTCTCTTATGATCAGTAGAGGATTTCTCCCTAAAATACAACCTCTAACTTCATTCAGGTCTCTATTCGATATGGTCAAGAAGACAAATATGCCTCTTCTTTCAACCTTCTTAGACCAAGCACTATCTTTTGAATTTACCCAATTTTCTTCATCAAATAAATTTAATTCCTATCATACAGACATCATTTCATTATAATATGTTGTTTCATTCCTCTCACCTTGCTGCATGATAGTTGCGTTTTTCATGATGTTTTAGGTTGTAGTCTGGTAAGTATTTAGCGTTAAAGTGAGAGTTAAGTGTGTGTTTATGTATTAATTATGTTAGTTTGTATGTTTATGTGTCCTTTATGGGTTAGTATGAATCTTTGAGCTAATTGTTATATTTTTGAGGTACTTTGATGTGTGTGTTAGTGTTGCAGGATAAACGGGGAAAAACGATGAAGATTTAAAGAGTTTCGGGCTAAAAGACACATGTCACGATCGTGCATAGTGGCCACGATCGTGACAGAGAAGGAAGAGCCAGAAGCAACCAGGTCACGATCGTGCACAAGGGGCCACAATCGTGATAGAGAGCGTTAAGTTAGGCCATAATTGTGCACTTCAAGTCATGATTGTGATAGAAAGGATAAATCACCAGGGCCACAATCATGCCCTGCATCGGACTGATGTGAAAACTTAAAATTTGAGTGATTTTTTGGACCGTTTCGACCTCGGGTTTGATCTAGGGTTGCTACAGAATAAATAGCACACTACAAGACAGCCGCCGACAATCATTAGAGAGTGAAGAGAGTCGTGCAAAAAGAGCGAAATTTTGTTAAATCTGAGAGAGACCTAGAGAGAGATCAAGAAGGAGACGAAGGAAGAGAAACACGGAGACGTGCTAGACGCGAAGTACTTCTCGAAACAGGTGGTTTCTCGCCGTCACCGCTTTGAGATTCCATTCTCGATAGTATTTCCATTTATTTCAATTTTATTTATATATAGAATTGAAATAGGTGTTGAGATTCGTTGTGTGAATGTTGAGTTTACGTTTATACTCACTTTTGAATTTTAACTCTTGCGATTAATAAAATTTATTCGATTGTGTTTTTTTATTGAGTTTGTTGTGATTTCAATTATGTTCTTAATAATTTGGCAACAAACTGAGAGGGTGAGCTGGGTAAAAATCATCGATTTGGGCTATTGAGAGTTAGGTGAATTGATAGGTAAAGAATTGAGTCAACCTGGTAGAGTCGTGTAACTAAAGATCGAGCATAGATTCCTAGTAGGTTAATAGGAAATTTTAGAACTAATTTAGGTTTGGACCAATTGCAGATTAAGAGATCGCAATTCCCATAATTTGAATTAGGGATTACTAATTATGGTTAAGAATTATAACTCGAGGGAGAGTAATTCACCCTAGGACTGTCTAGACTCGTTAATTCAATAATAGCATAATTGGTTAGGTTTTCTTAGTTTCGAATTAAAATCCCCTTTCTCTCCCTTGGTAATTTCTCGGTCAATTTTGGAATGGGTTGTGATTTTGCTATTTTGTTTACTCTCTAGCACTTTAATTTCTCATATTGATTATTGATTGATTTAGTTTCTGCATTAGTTATTTAATTAGGTTAATTGCTAAATTAGCTGCCTTTAGATTTTAGGACTAGCTCCCTTCCTCGTGGGATCGACACCTTTGGTACTATACGAATGACCTGTGTGCTTGCGGTAATTACCAAGGTTATAACTAGTAAAACTTAGTGCATATAACCTTGAGTGAACAGTGCCCACACTGTAACCTACCTAAAGAATTTCTTTTTCTAACTTTTTACAATAGAGTAAACTCACCCATGCAAGGCATCATAAATGCAGCAGCTGGAGGATCTTTGATGAGAAAGACAGTTGAGGAAGCGGAGGAGTTGTTGGAAGAGATGTCGAGTAATAGTTGTCTGTGGGCGTTTGATAGAAGTAGACAACAAAAAACTGTCTGAGAGTAGAAGGGAGTCATTGCTGTCAACTTGATAACGAAAATGCAAGACAAAATTAATAGCTTGACATGACAACTTAACAATATGAAAGCCTCCTCTTCAACTCCTGTTAAAACAGTTCAGCAGAGATGTGAACTATGTGGATAAGATATAAGATAACCACGATACCATTGACCGCTTCTTGACGCAAACAAATGAAGCAGAGTAACTCAACTACGTGGGAACCTAATTTGGTCGAGGAGGGAGGAACAATCCATACTGAAACACGCTTAATACTGGGTGGAAGAACCACCTAAAAATTTCTTGATAAAACAATGCAATAGGTCAATTCTGACCTCAAGTGCCACCGGGATTTCAATAAGAGAAACCAAACTCCATGGACGCTAAGTTAGACAAAATCTTGGATAAGCTCAAAAACATGGACGACACTCATAAGAGGTTGGATAGAAGATTCAAGCAAGTAATCAAAAATCATGCATCTTCTATCAATAATTTAGAAGTTAAAATGAGCAAATTGGCAAATGTATTGTCCATATGAAGTTTAAAAAGCTTTCTAAGCAATACTAAATCAAACCCAAGGGAGCAATTAAGGGAAATCACACTTTAAAGTAGGAAGGAACTAGAATAAACCGAAAAGATAAAAAGTTGCACCTCACCTTGTAGAGAAGGACCAAGAAAAGAAAAAGGATGTGATCATAAGTGAATACCCTCCTTACGTTGCCCCTCCCCCATATCCACCTAAGATCTTATATCCTCAGTGAATGCAAAAGAACAAACTAGATGCACAATTTAGAAAAGTTTGTGGAGAAATTGAAGACTTTGCAAATAAAATTTTCTTTCATCGAGGCATTGGAGTATGCAAAATTTTTTAAGGACATATTATCAAAGAAGCACACTTAGGAAAAAACTAAACGGTAGCGTTAACTGGCAGTCGTAGTTCTATAGTTATTAGCCATATGCCTTCCAAGTTGAAAGATCCAGGGAGTTTCATAATACCCTGAGTGGGTGGTGAATTTAAATTCACAAAGCGCTTATGTGATTTAGGAGCAAGCATCAATCTTATGCCATTGTTGATATTCAAAAAATTGGGGCTCAGTGAGGTCAGGCCAACCTTGATGCTAGTTCAGTTAGCTGATCAATCAATTAAGAAACTGTTTAGTGTGTTAGAAGATGTGTTAATATAAGTGGAAAAGTTTATTATCCCTATGGACTTAATTGTTCTTGATTTTAAAGAGGATAAGAACTGCCCATTAATTCTTAAACATCCTTTTATGAACACAAGAAAAGCATTTATTGATGTTCATGAAGGTAAATTGACACTTTGAATTAGCAAAAGTTCAATATGAACAAAGCCTTGAAAAATTTTAAAGAACTTAGCTCTTACATGAAGAATGATGATATGGGCAATAGTATCTAAGAGCAAGAAGAGAGCTGTTTTGAAAAACTCAAAAAGATAGAAGTCACAACAGATAATAAAGCTGAGAAGGCAAACTAAGCTGAGTCTAAAGAAGATGTTGTGATGGAGGAGTCAGGTATTCAGAGTCATCAAGAAATAATAGTATGAACTGAGGCACCTATACCCCCTCCCTAGAGAAACCACCAACTTTAGAACTTATACCTTTACCCACACATCTTTGATATACCTTCCTTGGTGAAGGTCAAACTTTACCCATCATCATTTCCAATCAATTGAATGGGGAACAAGGGAATAGGGTGGTTGAAAATGTTAGGAATCAGATGAAAGCCATAAGATGAAAATATCTAACATTCAAGGTATAAGCCTAAACGTGTGTATGCATAGGATGAACCTCGAAGAGGGAAGCATACCGATGAGGGAATGTCAACATAGGTTGAACCCTTACATAAAGGAAGTGGTCAAAAAGGAGGTAGTAAAGCTCTTAGATGTGGTTATCATATACCCTATATCCAATAGTGAAGGGGTTAGCCCGATACAATGTGTATCGAAGAAGGGCAAAGTTACTGTTATTGAGAGTGAAAGTGGGGAGTTGATTTTGAGAAGAACAGTCACGGAATGGAGAGTCTATATAGATTATCGAAAACTTAACAAAGTGACTAAAAAGGACCACATTCCTCTCTCATTCTTAGATCAGATGATCGAGAGAGTAGCTGGCCACTCATTCTATTTCTTCCTAGATGGTTACTTACGATATAACCAGATATTCATCTATCCTGAAGAATAAGAAAAGACCACTTTTACATATCCTTATGGTAAATTTGTGTATAGACAAATATCTTTTGAGTTATGCAATGCCCCAACTACATTTCAAAGGTGCATAATGTCCATCCTTGTGGATATGGTCAAGGACATAATGAAAATTTTTATGGATGATTTTTCAGTCTTTGGAGACTCTTTTGAGCAGTGCTGTACTAATTTAGACAGTGTACTCCAAAGATGTGAAGAATCACATTTGGTGTTAAATTGGAATAAGTGCCACTTTGAGATACAAGAGGGGATAGTGCTAGGGCATAAATTTCACACTAAGGAATTAAAGTGGACAGAGCAAAAAAGGAGGTCATTGAGAAGCTCTCACCTCCCATTAATGCCAAGGGCGTGTAGCATTCCTAAGTCATGTTAGGTTCTACCATTGTTTTATTAACGATTTCTCACAAATCACAAGACCTTTGTCAAACTTATTAGTCAAAGAATTGCCTTTATATTTTGATGGTAACTGTTGATCCACATTGAATCAATTAGAAAAGTCACTCACATCAATCATAATCTTAACCTCACCTAATTGAACTCTCCAATTTGAGGTCATGTACAATGCGAGCGATCAAGCTATAGGTTGCATGTTAGGTTAAAAAAGGATAAAAAGATGCATGCAATTTATTACGTAAGCAAGACACTTACAAGACTCCAACTTAACTACAACACAACTGAAAAGAAGTTACTCATAGTGGTGTATGCATGCTACAAGTTTCAATTGTACCTCTTGGGTTCTAAGGTGATCATATTTACTGATCATACAGCACGAAAATATCTCTTTGCTAAAAAAGACGTGAAGTTAAGAATCATTCGATGGTTGCTACTTTTACAAGAGTTTAACATTGAAGTGCGAGATAAGAAGGGAGCAGAGAATGTGGTTATAGGCCATTTGTCACGTTTGGAGAGAGGGGAATTTCAACAAAGTGATGACATTAATGAAAAATTCCCTGATGAAACTCTGATGCTACTCAACAACATGATGACACTATATTTCACTAATATAGCAAATTTTGTAGTAAGCTCCCTTTTGATTTGTTGTATGAATAGAAGAAGCAATTCTTGCATGAATGCACTTGATATTTATGGGATGAACCAATTTTGTAGCAACTGTGTGCTAATCGACTTATAAGATAGTATGTTTAGGAGGAGGCGATGTCAGATATATTGACGCAATGTCACGAAAATCTGTATGCTAGACATTATGGCTCAAACAAGATGACAGCTCGAGTGCTTGATTATAGATTCTATTGATTGTATCTGTTTAAAGTTGCTCAGTGTGATATATGTCAAAGAGTGGGCAACATCTAAGATGCCCTTATCTAACATCTTGGAAGTTGAGGTTTTTGATGTGTAGGGCATCAACTTTATGGGACCTTTCTCATCCTCCATGAGGAATACATACATTCTAGTAGGAGTGGACTATGTATCCCATTGAGCTGAAAATGTGGCATCTCTGACAAATGATGGGAAGGTTGTATAAAATTTTATTAAATGTTATTCAACTGATTCAGAGTGCCAATGAATACTCTCTTTAAAAGATATAGATTCCACCATCGAGTTTCCATTTCTTATCACCTTCAGATGAGGTGACAATTGGAAGTCATAAATTGGTAACTAAAACAAATTTTAGAAAAGGCAGTGAATAACTCAATGAAGGACTGGGCATTAAAGCTAGATGATGCCTTATGGGCTTATCGAATCACTTTTAAAATGCCGATCAAAATGACTCCCTTTAGACTTATATATGGTAAAGCTTGTCATTTACCTGTAGAACTAAAGATCGAGCATATTGGATAATGAAAGCTTTAAATTTTGCCTGAAAGCAAGCGTTGAGAAATGAATTTTGCAACTAAATGAACTTGAAGTGTTTCATTACAATGCGTACTAAAATGCCAAACTTTACAAAGAGAAGGTGAAGAGATGACATGACTCTCATCTTAAGCAGAAGGAATTCAAAGTAGGAGATGTAGTTTTTCTGTACAATTCGAGGTTAAGCATGTTCCTAGGAAAGCTTAAATCGCGATGGAGTGGACTTTTACGGTCACCCAAGTCCTTAACTGTGGAGCCCTCAAATTGGAAAATGCGAGCAAGGAAACCTTTATTGTAACAGCACAGACCACCCGCTTGCAGATATTGTCCGCTTTGAGCCTCGGCCTCTCGGGCCTCGCGCTCTCACGGTTTTGTTTTTC